>CM075877.1:28323146-28745646 GCA_038021265.1 Cyprinella venusta
TATGTCAAAGTTTGACAGTGTTACCCCTTATGTTTTTTTTCAGGTCAAATTTTGACCTTCGATATCTCGTTTCTGGAAGGGTCTAGAGCCTCCATTTTCGCGCTGGTCGAAGTCTCGTGGCCCTCTGTCAGAATCCAGAGTTTCAAGAAGATCGGAGGGGGTCCAAAATTTCGGCCAAAAACGACAGTGTTACCCCTTATGATTTTTTTTTTTTCAGGTCAAAACTTTGACATCCGATATCTCGCTCTGGAAGGGTCTAGAGCCTCCATTTTTGCACGCTGTCGAAGTCTCGTGGCCCTCTGTCAGAATCCAGAGTTTCAAGAAGATCGGAGGGGGTCAAAATTTCGGCCAAAAACGACAGTGTTACCCCTTATGTTTTTTTTTCAGGTCAAAACTTTGACATCCGATATCTCGGCTCCGGAAGGGTCTAGAGCCTCCATTTTTGCGCGCTGGTCGAAGTCTCGTGGCCCTCTGTCAGAATCCAGAGTTTCAAGAAGATCGGAGGGGGTCAAAATTTCGGCCAAAAACGACAGTGTTACCCCTTATGTTTTTTTTTCGGGTAAAAACTTTGACATCCGATATCTCGGCTCCGGAAGGGTCTAGAACCTCCATTTTTGCGCGCTGGTCGAAGTCTCGTGGCCCTCTGTCAGAATCCAGAGTTTCAAGAAGATCGGAGGGGGTCAAAATTTCGGCCAAAAACGACAGTGTTACCCCTTATGTTTTTTTTTTCAGGTCAAAACTTTGACATCCGATATCTCGGCTCTGGAAGGGTCTAGAGCCTCCATTTTTGCGCGCTGGTCGAAGTCTCGTGGCCCTCTGTCAGAATCCAGAGTTTCAAGAAGATCGGAGGGGGTCAAAATTTCGGCCAAAAACGACAGTGTTACCCCTTATGTTTTTTTTTTTCAGGTCAAAACTTTGACATCCGATATCTCGGCTCTGGAAGGGTCTAGAGCCTCCATTTTTGCGCGCTGGTCAAAGTCTCGTGGCCCTCTGTCAGAATCCAGAGTTTCAAGAAGATCGGAGGGGGTCAAAATTTCGGCCAAAAACGACAGTGTTACCCCTTATGTTTTTTTTTCAGGTCAAAACTTTGACATCCGATATCTCGGCTCTGGAAGGGTCTAGAGCCTCCATTTTTGCGCGCTGGTCGAAGTCTCGTGGCCCTCTGTCAGAATCCAGAGTTTCAAGAAGATCGGAGGGGGTCAAAATTTCGGCCAAAAACGACAGTGTTACCCCTTATGTTTTTTTTTCGGGTCAAAACTTTGACATCCGATATCTCGGCTCTGGAAGGGTCTAGAGCCTCCATTTTTGCGTGCTGGTCGAAGTCTCGTGGCCCTCTGTCAGAATCCAGAGTTTCAAGAAGATCGGTGGGGGTCAAAATTTCAGCCAAAAACGACAGTGTTACCCCTTATGTTTTTTTTTCAGGTCAAAACTTTGACATCCGATATCTCGGCTCTGGAAGGGTCTAGAGCCTCCATTTTTGCGCGCTGGTCGAAGTCTCGTGGCCCTCTGTCAGAATCCAGAGTTTCAAGAAGATCGGAGGGGGTCAAAATTTCGGCCAAAAACGACAGTGTTACCCCTTATGTTTTTTTTTCGGGTCAAAACTTTGACATCCGATATCTCGGCTCTGGAAGGGTCTAGAGCCTCCATTTTTGCGCGCTGGTCGAAGTCTCGTGGCCCTCTGTCAGAATCCAGAGTTTCAAGAAGATCGGAGGGGGTCAAAATTTCGGCCAAAAACGACAGTGTTACCCCTTATGTTTTTTTTTTTTCAGGTCAAAACTTTGACATCCGATATCTCGGCTCTGGAAGGGTCTAGAGCCTCCATTTTTGCGCGCTGGTCGAAGTCTCGTGGCCCTCTGTCAGAATCCAGAGTTTCAAGAAGATCGGAGGGGGTCAAAATTTCGGCCAAAAACGACAGTGTTACCCCTTATGTTTTTTTTTCAGGTCAAAACTTTGACATCCGATATCTTGGCTCTGGAAGGGTCTAGAGCCTCCATTTTTGCGTGCTGGTCGAAGTGTCGTGGCCCTCTGTCAGAATCCAGAGTTTCAAGAAGATCGGAGGGGGTCAAAATTTCGGCCAAAAAAAAAAAACATAAGGGGTAACACTGTCATTTTTTTTTTTGGCCGAAATTTTGACCCCCTCCGATCTTCTTGAAACTCTGGATTCTGACAGAGGGCCACGAGACTTCGACCAGCGCGCAAAAATGGAGGCTCTAGACCCTTCCAGAGCCGAGATATCGGATGTCAAAGTTTTGACCTGAAAAAAAAAACATAAGGGGTAACACTGTCGTTTTTGGCCGAAATTTTGACCCCCTCCGATCTTCTTGAAACTCTGGATTCTGACAGAGGGGCCACGAGACTTCGACCAGCGCGCAAAAATGGAGGCTCTAGACCCTTCCAGAGCCGAGATATCGGATGTCAAAGTTTTGACCTGAAAAAAAAAACATAAGGGGTAACACTGTCGTTTTTGGCCGAAATTTTGACCCCCTCCGATCTTCTTGAAACTCTGGATTCTGACAGAGGGCCACGAGACTTCGACCAGCGCGCAAAAATGGAGGCTCTAGACCCTTCCGGAGTCGAGATATCGGATGTCAAAGTTTTGACCTGAAAAAAAAAACATAAGGGGTAACACTGTCGTTTTTGGCCGAAATTTTGACCCCCTCCGATCTTCTTGAAACTCTGGATTCTGACAGAGGGCCATGAGACTTCGACCAGCGCGCAAAAATGGAGGCTCTAGACCCTTCCAGAGCCGAGATATCGGATGTCAAAGTTTTGACCTGAAAAAAAAAACATAAGGGGTAACACTGTCGTTTTTGGCCGAAATTTTGACCCCCTCCGATCTTCTTGAAACTCTGGATTCTGACAGAGGGCCACGAGACTTCGACCAGCGCGCAAAAATGGAGGCTCTAGACCCTTCCGGAGCCGAGATATCGGATGTCAAAGTTTTGACCGAAAAAAAAACATAAGGGGTAACACTGTCGTTTTTGGCCGAAATTTTGACCCCCTCCGATCTTCTTGAAACTCTGGATTCTGACAGAGGGCCACGAGACTTCGACCAGCGCGCAAAAATGGAGGCTCTAGACCCTTCCGGAGCCGAGATATCGGATGTCAAAGTTTTGACCTGAAAAAAAAACATAAGGGGTAACACTGTCGTTTTTGGCCGGAAATTTTGACCCCCTCCGATCTTCTTGAAACTCTGGATTCTGACAGAGGGCACGAGACTTCGACCAGCGCGCAAAAAATGGAGGCTCTAGACCCTTCCAGAGCCGAGATATCGAAGGTCAAAATTTGGACCTGAAAAAAAAAACATAAGGGGTAACACTGTCAAACTTTGACATCCGATATCTCGGCTCCGGAAGGGTCTAGAGCCTCACATTTTTGCGCGCTGGTCGAAGTCTCGTGGCCCTCTGTCAGAATCCAGAGTTTCAAGAAGATCGGAGGGGGTCAAAATTTCGGCCAAAAACGACAGTGTTACCCCTTATGTTTTTTTTTCAGGTCAAAACTTTGACATCCGATATCTCGGCTCCGGAAGGGTCTAGAGCCTCCATTTTTGCGCGCTGGTCGAAGTCTCGTGGCCCTCTGTCAGAATCCAGAGTTTCAAGAAGATCGGAGGGGGTCAAAATTTCGGCCAAAAACGACAGTGTTACCCCTTATGTTTTTTTTCAGGTCAAAACTTTGACATCCGATATCTCGGCTCTGGAAGGTCTAGAGCCTCCATTTTTGCGCGCTGGTCGAAGTCTCGTGGCCCTCTGTCAGAATCCAGAGTTTCAAGAAGATCGGAGGGGGTCAAATTTCGGCCAAAAATGACAGTGTTACCCCTTATGTTTTTTTTTCAGGTCAAAACTTTGACATCCGATATCTCGGCTCTGGAAGGGTCTAGAGCCTCCATTTTTGCGCGCTGGTCGAAGTCTCGTGGCCCTCTGTCAGAATCCAGAGTTTCAAGAAGATCGGAGGGGGTCAAAATTTCGGCCAAAAAAAAAAAATGACAGTGTTACCCCTTATGTTTTTTTTTTTTGGCCGAAATTTTGACCCCCTCCGATCTTCTTGAAACTCTGGATTCTGACAGAGGGCCACGACACTTCGACCAGCACGCAAAAATGGAGGCTCTAGACCCTTCCAGAGCCAAGATATCGGATGTCAAAGTTTTGACCGGAAAAAAAAACATAAGGGGTAACACTGTCGTTTTTGGCCGAAATTTTGACCCCCTCCGATCTTCTTGAAACTCTGGATTCTGACAGAGGGCCACGAGACTTCGACCAGCGCGCAAAAATGGAGGCTCTAGACCCTTCCAGAGCCGAGATATCGGATGTCAAAGTTTTGACCTGAAAAAAAAACATAAGGGGTAACACTGTCGTTTTTGGCCGAAATTTTGACCCCCTCCGATCTTCTTGAAACTCTGGATTCTGACAGAGGGCCACGAGACTTCGACCAGCGCGCAAAAATGGAGGCTCTAGACCCTTCCAGAGCCGAGATATCGGATGTCAAAGTTTTGACCTGAAAAAAAAACATAAGGGGTAACACTGTCGTTTTTGGCTGAAATTTTGACCCCCACCGATCTTCTTGAAACTCTGGATTTCTGACAGAGGGCCACGAGACTTCGACCAGCACGCAAAAATGGAGGCTCTAGACCCTTCCAGAGCCGAGATATCGGATGTCAAAGTTTTGACCCCGAAAAAAAACATAAGGGGTAACACTGTCGTTTTTGGCCGAAATTTGACCCCCCTCCGATCTTCTTGAAACTCTGGATTCTGACAGAGGGCCACGAGACTTCGACCAGCGCGCAAAAATGGAGGCTCTAGACCCTTCCAGAGCCGAGATATCGGATGTCAAAGTTTTGACCTGAAAAAAAAACATAAGGGGTAACACTGTCGTTTTTGGCCGAAATGTTGACCCCCTCCGATCTTCTTGAAACTCTGGATTCTGACAGAGGGCCACGAGACTTCGACCAGCGCGCAAAAATGGAGGCTCTAGACCCTTCCAGAGCCGAGATATCGGATGTCAAAGTTTTGACCTGAAAAAAAAACATAAGGGGTAACACTGTCGTTTTTGGCCGAAATTTTGACCCCCTCCGATCTTCTTGAAACTCTGGATTCTGACAGAGGGCCACGAGACTTCGACCAGCGCGCAAAAATGGAGGCTCTAGACCCTTCCAGAGCCGAGATATCGGATGTCAAAGTTTTGACCCGAAAAAAAAACATAAGGGGTAACACTGTCGTTTTTGGCCGAAATTTGACCCCCTCCGATCTTCTTGAAACTCTGGATTCTGACAGAGGGCACGAGACTTCGACCAGCGCGCAAAAATGGAGGCTCTAGACCCTTCCAGAGCCGAGATATCGGATGTCAAAGTTTTGACCTGAAAAAAAACCATAAGGGGTAACACTGTCGTTTTTGGCCGAAATTTTGACCCCCTCCGATCTTCTTGAAACTCTGGATTCTGACAGAGGGCCACGAGACTTCGACCAGCACGCAAAAATGGAGGCTCTAGACCCTTCCAGAGCCGAGATATCGGATGTCAAAGTTTTGACCTGAAAAAAAAAACATAAGGGGTAACACTGTCGTTTTTGGCCGAAATTTTGACCCCCTCCGATCTTCTTGAAACTCTGGATTCTGACAGAGGGCCACGAGACTTCGACCAGCGCGCAAAAATGGAGGCTCTAGACCCTTCCAGAGCCGAGATATCGGATGTCAAAGTTTTGACCCGAAAAAAAATATAAGGGGTAACACTGTCGTTTTTGGCCGAAATTTTGACCCCCTCCGATCTTCTTGAAACTCTGGATTCTGACAGAGGGCCACGAGACTTCGAACAGCGCGCAAAAATGGAGGCTCTAGACCCTTCCAGAGCCGAGATATCGGATGTCAAAGTTTTGACCTGAAAAAAAAACATAAGGGGTAACACTGTCGTTTTTGGCCGAAATTTTGACCCCCTCCGATCTTCTTGAAACTCTGGATTCTGACAGAGGGCCATGAGACTTCGACCAGCGCGCAAAAATGGAGGCTCTAGACCCTTCCAGAGCCGAGATATCGGATGTCAAAGTTTTGACCTGAAAAAAACATAAGGGGTAACACTGTCGTTTTTGGCCGAAATTTTGACCCCCTCCGATCTTCTTGAAACTCTGGATTCTGACAGAGGGCCACGAGACTTCGACCAGCACGCAAAAATGGAGGCTCTAGACCCTTCCAGAGCGAGATATCGGATGTCAAAGTTTTGACCTGAAAAAAAAAACATAAGGGGTAACACTGTCGTTTTTGGCCGAAATTTTGACCCCTCCGATCTTCTTGAAACTCTGGATTCTGACAGAGGGCCACGAGACTTCGACCAGCGCGCAAAAATGGAGGCTCTAGACCCTTCCGGAGCCGAGATATCGGATGTCAAAGTTTGACAGTGTTACCCCTTATGTTTTTTTTCAGGTCCAAATTTTGACCTTCGATATCTCGGCTCTGGAAGGGTCTAGAGCCTCCATTTTCGCGCTGGTCGAAGTCTCGTGGCCCTCTGTCAGAATCCAGAGTTTCAAGAAGATCGGAGGGGGTCAAAATTTCGGCCAAAAACGACAGTGTTACCCCTTATGTTTTTTTTTTCAGGTCAAAACTTTGACATCCGATATCTCGGCTCTGGAAGGGTCTAGAGCCTCCATTTTTGCACGCTGGTCGAAGTCTCGTGGCCCTCTGTCAGAATCCAGAGTTTCAAGAAGATCGGAGGGGGTCAAAATTTCGGCCAAAAACGACAGTGTTACCCCTTATGTTTTTTTTTTCAGGTCAAAACTTTGACATCCGATATCTCGGCTCCGGAAGGGTCTAGAGCCTCCATTTTTGCGCGCTGGTCGAAGTCTCGTGGCCCTCTGTCAGAATCCAGAGTTTCAAGAAGATCGGAGGGGGTCAAAATTTCGGCCAAAAACGACAGTGTTACCCCTTATGTTTTTTTTTCGGGTCAAAACTTTGACATCCGATATCTCGGCTCCGGAAGGGTCTAGAGCCTCCATTTTTGCGCGCTGGTCGAAGTCTCGTGGCCCTCTGTCAGAATCCAGAGTTTCAAGCAGATCGGAGGGGGTCAAAATTTCGGCCAAAAACGACAGTGTTACCCCTTATGTTTTTTTTTTCAGGTCAAAACTTTGACATCCGATATCTCGGCTCTGGAAGGGTCTAGAGCCTCCATTTTTGCGCGCTGGTCGAAGTCTCGTGGCCCTCTGTCAGAATCCAGAGTTTCAAGAAGATCGGAGGGGGTCAAAATTTCGGCCAAAAACGACAGTGTTACCCCTTATGTTTTTTTTTCAGGTCAAAACTTTGACATCCGATATCTCGGCTCTGGAAGGGTCTAGAGCCTCCATTTTTGCGCGCTGGTCGAAGTCTCGTGGCCCTCTGTCAGAATCCAGAGTTTCAAGAAGATCGGTGGGGGTCAAAATTTCGGCCAAAAACGACAGTGTTACCCCTTATGTTTTTTTTTCAGGTCAAAACTTTGACATCCGATATCTCGGCTCTGGAAGGGTCTAGAGCCTCCATTTTTGCGCGCTGGTCGAAGTCTCGTGGCCCTCTCTCTGTCAGAATCCAGAGTTTCAAGAAGATCGGAGGGGGTCAAAATTTCGGCCAAAAACGACAGTGTTACCCCTTATGTTTTTTTTTTCGGGTCAAAACTTTGACATCCGATATCTCGGCTCTGGAAGGGTCTAGAGCCTCCATTTTTGCGCGCTGGTCGAAGTCTCGTGGCCCTCTGTCAGAATCCAGAGTTTCAAGAAGATCGGAGGGGGTCAAAATTTCGGCCAAAAATGACAGTGTTACCCCTTATGTTTTTTTTTTTTCAGGTCAAAACTTTGACATCCGATATCTCGGCTCTGGAAGGGTCTAGAGCCTCCATTTTTGCGCGCTGGTCGAAGTCTCGTGGCCCTCTGTCAGAATCCAGAGTTTCAAGAAGATCGGAGGGGGTCAAAATTTCGGCCAAAAACGACAGTGTTACCCCTTATGTTTTTTTTTCAGGTCAAAACTTTGACATCCGATATCTTGGCTCTGGAAGGGTCTAGAGCCTCCATTTTTGCGTGCTGGTCGAAGTGTCGTGGCCCTCTGTCAGAATCCAGAGTTTCAAGAAGATCGGAGGGGGTAAAAATTTCGGCCAAAAAAAAAAAACATAAGGGGTAACACTGTCATTTTTTTTTTTGGCCGAAATTTTGACCCCCTCCGATCTTCTTGAAACTCTGGATTCTGACAGAGGGCCACGAGACTTCGACCAGCGCGCAAAAATGGAGGCTCTAGACCCTTCCAGAGCCGAGATATCGGATGTCAAAGTTTTGACCTGAAAAAAAAAACATAAGGGGTAACACTGTCGTTTTTGGCCGAAATTTTGACCCCCTCCGATCTTCTTGAAACTCTGGATTCTGACAGAGGGCCACGAGACTTCGACCAGCGCGCAAAAATGGAGGCTCTAGACCCTTCCAGAGCCGAGATATCGGATGTCAAAGTTTTGACCTGAAAAAAAAACATAAGGGGTAACACTGTCGTTTTTGGCCGAAATTTTGACCCCCTCCGATCTTCTTGAAACTCTGGATTCTGACAGAGGGCCACGAGACTTCGACCAGCGCGCAAAAATGGAGGCTCTAGACCCTTCCGGAGTCGAGATATCGGATGTCAAAGTTTTGACCTGAAAAAAAAACATAAGGGGTAACACTGTCGTTTTTGGCCGAAATTTTGACCCCCTCCGATCTTCTTGAAACTCTGGATTCTGACAGAGGGCCATGAGACTTCGACCAGCGCGCAAAAATGGAGGCTCTAGACCCTTCCAGAGCCGAGATATCGGATGTCAAAGTTTTGACCTGAAAAAAAAACATAAGGGGTAACACTGTCGTTTTTGGCCGAAATTTTGACCCCCTCCGATCTTCTTGAAACTCTGGATTCTGACAGAGGGCCACGAGACTTCGACCAGCACGCAAAAATGGAGGCTCTAGACCCTTCCAGAGCCGAGATATCGGATGTCAAAGTTTTGACCTGAAAAAAAAAACATAAGGGGTAACACTGTCGTTTTTGGCCGAAATTTTGACCCCCTCCGATCTTCTTGAAACTCTGGATTCTGACAGAGGGCCACGAGACTTCGACCAGCGCGCAAAAATGGAGGCTCTAGACCCTTCCGGAGCCGAGATATCGGATGTCAAAGTTTTGACCTGAAAAAAAAACATAAGGGGTAACACTGTCGTTTTTGGCCGAAATTTTGACCCCCTCCGATCTTCTTGAAACTCTGGATTCTGACAGAGGGCCACGAGACTTCGACCAGCGCGCAAAAATGGAGGCTCTAGACCCTTCCAGAGCCGAGATATCGGATGTCAAAGTTTTGACCTGAAAAAAAAAACATAAGGGGTAACACTGTCGTTTTTGGCCGAAATTTTGACCCCCTCCGATCTTCTTGAAACTCTGGATTCTGACAGAGGGCCACGAGACTTCGACCAGCGCGCAAAAATGGAGGCTCTAGACCCTTCCGGAGCCGAGATATCGGATGTCAAAGTTTTGACCCGAAAAAAAAACATAAGGGGTAACACTGTCGTTTTTGGCCGAAATTTTGACCCCCTCCGATCTTCTTGAAACTCTGGATTCTGACAGAGGGCCACGAGACTTCGACCAGCGCGCAAAAATGGAGGCTCTAGACCCTTCCGGAGCCGAGATATCGGATGTCAAAGTTTTGACCTGAAAAAAAAACATAAGGGGTAACACTGTCGTTTTTGGCCGAAATTTTGACCCCCTCCGATCTTCTTGAAACTCTGGATTCTGACAGAGGGCCACGAGACTTCGACCAGCGCGCAAAAATGGAGGCTCTAGACCCTTCCAGAGCCGAGATATCGAAGGTCAAAATTTGGACCTGAAAAAAAAACATAAGGGGTAACACTGTCAAACTTTGACATCCGATATCTCGGCTCCGGAAGGGTCTAGAGCCTCCATTTTTGCGCGCTGGTCGAAGTCTCGTGGCCCTCTGTCAGAATCCAGAGTTTCAAGAAGATCGGAGGGGGTCAAAATTTCGGCCAAAAACGACAGTGTTACCCCTTATGTTTTTTTTTCAGGTCAAAACTTTGACATCCGATATCTCGGCTCCGGAAGGGTCTAGAGCCTCCATTTTTGCGCGCTGGTCGAAGTCTCGTGGCCCTCTGTCAGAATCCAGAGTTTCAAGAAGATCGGAGGGGGTCAAAATTTCGGCCAAAAACGACAGTGTTACCCCTTATGTTTTTTTTTCAGGTCAAAACTTTGACATCCGATATCTCGGCTCTGGAAGGGTCTAGAGCCTCCATTTTTGCGCGCTGGTCGAAGTCTCGTGGCCCTCTGTCAGAATCCAGAGTTTCAAGAAGATCGGAGGGGGTCAAAATTTCGGCCAAAAACGACAGTGTTACCCCTTATGTTTTTTTTTCAGGTCAAAACTTTGACATCCGATATCTCGGCTCTGGAAGGTTCTAGAGCCTCCATTTTTGCGCGCTGGTCGAAGTCTCGTGGCCCTCTGTCAGAATCCAGAGTTTCAAGAAGATCGGAGGGGGTCAAAATTTCGGCCAAAAAAAAAAATGACAGTGTTACCCCTTATGTTTTTTTTTTTGGCCGAAATTTTGACCCCCTCCGATCTTCTTGAAACTCTGGATTCTGACAGAGGGCCACGACACTTCGACCAGCACGCAAAAATGGAGGCTCTAGACCCTTCCAGAGCCAAGATATCGGATGTCAAAGTTTTGACCGGAAAAAAAAACATAAGGGGTAACACTGTCGTTTTTGGCCGAAATTTTGACCCCCTCCGATCTTCTTGAAACTCTGGATTCTGACAGAGGGCCACGAGACTTCGACCAGCGCGCAAAAATGGAGGCTCTAGACCCTTCCAGAGCCGAGATATCGGATGTCAAAGTTTTGACCTGAAAAAAAAACATAAGGGGTAACACTGTCGTTTTTGGCCGAAATTTTGACCCCCTCCGATCTTCTTGAAACTCTGGATTCTGACAGAGGGCCACGAGACTTCGACCAGCGCGCAAAAATGGAGGCTCTAGACCCTTCCAGAGCCGAGATATCGGATGTCAAAGTTTTGACCTGAAAAAAAAACATAAGGGGTAACACTGTCGTTTTTGGCTGAAATTTTGACCCCCACCGATCTTCTTGAAACTCTGGATTCTGACAGAGGGCCACGAGACTTCGACCAGCACGCAAAAATGGAGGCTCTAGACCCTTCCAGAGCCGAGATATCGGATGTCAAAGTTTTGACCCGAAAAAAAACATAAGGGGTAACACTGTCGTTTTTGGCCGAAATTTTGACCCCCTCCGATCTTCTTGAAACTCTGGATTCTGACAGAGGGCCACGAGACTTCGACCAGCGCGCAAAAATGGAGGCTCTAGACCCTTCCAGAGCCGAGATATCGGATGTCAAAGTTTTGACCTGAAAAAAAAACATAAGGGGTAACACTGTCGTTTTTGGCCGAAATTTTGACCCCCTCCGATCTTCTTGAAACTCTGGATTCTGACAGAGGGCCACGAGACTTCGACCAGCGCGCAAAAATGGAGGCTCTAGACCCTTCCAGAGCCGAGATATCGGATGTCAAAGTTTTGACCTGAAAAAAAAACATAAGGGGTAACACTGTCGTTTTTGGCCGAAATTTTGACCCCCTCCGATCTTCTTGAAACTCTGGATTCTGACAGAGGGCCACGAGACTTCGACCAGCGCGCAAAAATGGAGGCTCTAGACCCTTCCAGAGCCGAGATATCGGATGTCAAAGTTTTGACCCGAAAAAAAAACATAAGGGGTAACACTGTCGTTTTTGGCCGAAATTTTGACCCCCTCCGATCTTCTTGAAACTCTGGATTCTGACAGAGGGCCACGAGACTTCGACCAGCGCGCAAAAATGGAGGCTCTAGACCCTTCCAGAGCCGAGATATCGGATGTCAAAGTTTTGACCTGAAAAAAAACCATAAGGGGTAACACTGTCGTTTTTGGCCGAAATTTTGACCCCCTCCGATCTTCTTGAAACTCTGGATTCTGACAGAGGGCCACGAGACTTCGACCAGCACGCAAAAATGGAGGCTCTAGACCCTTCCAGAGCCGAGATATCGGATGTCAAAGTTTTGACCTGAAAAAAAAACATAAGGGGTAACACTGTCGTTTTTGGCCGAAATTTTGACCCCCTCCGATCTTCTTGAAACTCTGGATTCTGACAGAGGGCCACGAGACTTCGACCAGCGCGCAAAAATGGAGGCTCTAGACCCTTCCAGAGCCGAGATATCGGATGTCAAAGTTTTGACCCGAAAAAAAATATAAGGGGTAACACTGTCGTTTTTGCCCGAAATTTTGACCCCCTCCAATCTTCTTGAAACTCTGGATTCTGACAGAGGGCCACGAGACTTCGAACAGCGCGCAAAAATGGAGGCTCTAGACCCTTCCAGAGCCGAGATATCGGATGTCAAAGTTTTGACCCGAAAAAAAACATAAGGGGTAACACTGTCGTTTTTGGCCGAAATTTTGACCCCCTCCGATCTTCTTGAAACTCTGGATTCTGACAGAGGGCCACGAGACTTCGACCAGCGCGCAAAAATGGAGGCTCTAGACCCTTCCAGAGCCGAGATATCGGATGTCAAAGTTTTGACCTGAAAAAAAAACATAAGGGGTAACACTGTCGTTTTTGGCCGAAATTTTGACCCCCTCCGATCTTCTTGAAACTCTGGATTCTGACAGAGGGCCACGAGACTTCGACCAGCGCGCAAAAATGGAGGCTCTAGACCCTTCCAGAGCCGAGATATCGGATGTCAAAGTTTTGACCTGAAAAAAAAACCATAAGGGGTAACACTGTCGTTTTTGGCCGAAATTTTGACCCCCTTCGATCTTCTTGAAACTCTGGATTCTGACAGAGGGCCACGAGACTTCGACCAACGCACAAAAATGGAGGCTCTAGACCCTTCCAGAGCCGAGATATCGGATGTCAAAGTTTTGACCTGAAAAAAAAACATAAGGGGTAACACTGTCGTTTTTGGCCGAAATTTTGACCCCCTCCGATCTTCTTGAAACTCTGGATTCTGACAGAGGGCCACGAGACTTCGACCAGCGCGCAAAAATGGAGGCTCTAGACCCTTCCAGAGCCGAGATATCGGATGTCAAAGTTTTGACCCGAAAAAAAAACATAAGGGGTAACACTGTCGTTTTTGGCCGAAATTTTGACCCCCTCCGATCTTCTTGAAACTCTGGATTCTGACAGAGGGCCACGAGACTTCGACCAGCGCGCAAAAATGGAGGCTCTAGACCCTTCACAGAGCCGAGATATCGGATGTCAAAGTTTTGACCTGAAAAAAAAAAACATAAGGGGTAACACTGTCGTTTTTGGCCGAAATTTTGACCCCCTCCGATCTTCTTGAAACTCTGGATTCTGACAGAGGACCACGAGACTTCGACCAGCACGCAAAAATGGAGGCTCTAGACCCTTCCAGAGCCGAGATATCAGACGTCAAAGTTTTGACCCGAAAAGAAAAACATAAGGGGTAACACTGTCGTTTTTGGCCGAAATTTTGACCCCCTCCGATCTTCTTGAAACTCTGGATTCTGACAGAGGGCCACGAGACTTCGACCAGCGTGCAAAAATGGAGTCTCTAGACCCTTCCAGAGCCGAGATATCGGATGTCAAAGTTTTGACCTGAAAAAAAAAACATAAGGGGTAACACTGTCGTTTTTGGCCGAAATTTTGACCCCCTCCGATCTTCTTGAAACTCTGGATTCTGACAGAGGGCCACGAGACTTCGACCAGCGCGCAAAAATGGAGGCTCTAGACCCTTCCGGAGCCGAGATATCGGATGTCAAAGTTTGACAGTGTTACCCCTTATGTTTTTTTTTCAGGTCCAAATTTTGACCTTCGATATCTCGGCTCTGGAAGGGTCTAGAGCCTCCATTTTTGCGCGCTGGTCGAAGTCTCGTGGCCCTCTGTCAGAATCCAGAGTTTCAAGAAGATCGGAGGGGGTCAAAATTTCGGCCAAAAACGACAGTGTTACCCCTTATGTTTTTTTTTTCAGGTCAAAACTTTGACATCCGATATCTCGGCTCTGGAAGGGTCTAGAGCCTGCATTTTTGCGCGCTGGTCGAAGTCTCGTGGCCCTCTGTCAGAATCCAGAGTTTCAAGAAGATCGGAGGGGGTCAAAATTTCGGCCAAAAACGACAGTGTTACCCCTTATGTTTTTTTTTCGGGTCAAAACTTTGACATCCGATATCTCGGCTCTGGAAGGGTCTAGAGCCTCCATTTTTGCGCGCTGGTCGAAGTCTCGTGGCCCTCTGTCAGAATCCAGAGTTTCAAGAAGATCGGAGGGGGTCAAAATTTCGGCCAAAAACGACAGTGTTACCCCTTATGTTTTTTTTTCAGGTCAAAACTTTGACATCCGATATCTCGGCTCTGGAAGGGTCTAGAGCCTCCATTTTTGTGCGTTGGTCGAAGTCTCGTGGCCCTCTGTCAGAATCCAGAGTTTCAAGAAGATCGGAGGGGGTCAAAATTTCGGCCAAAAACGACAGTGTTACCCCTTATGGTTTTTTTTCAGGTCAAAACTTTGACATCCGATATCTCGGCTCTGGAAGGGTCTAGAGCCTCCATTTTTGCGCGCTGGTCGAAGTCTCGTGGCCCTCTGTCAGAATCCAGAGTTTCAAGAAGATCGGAGGGGGTCAAAATTTCGGCCAAAAACGACAGTGTTACCCCTTATGTTTTTTTTTTCAGGTCAAAACTTTGACATCCGATATCTCGGCTCTGGAAGGGTCTAGAGCCTCCATTTTTGCGCGCTGGTCGAAGTCTCGTGGCCCTCTGTCAGAATCCAGAGTTTCAAGAAGATCGGAGGGGGTCAAAATTTCGGCCAAAAACGACAGTGTTACCCCTTATGTTTTTTTTTCGGGTCAAAACTTTGACATCCGATATCTCGGCTCTGGAAGGGTCTAGAGCCTCCATTTTTGCGCGCTGGTCGAAGTCTCGTGGCCCTCTGTCAGAATCCAGAGTTTCAAGAAGATCGGAGGGGGTCAAATTTTCGGCCAAAAACGACAGTGTTACCCCTTATGTTTTTTTTTTCAGGTCAAAACTTTGACATCCGATATCTCGGCTCTGGAAGGGTCTAGAGCCTCCATTTTTGCGCGCTGGTCAAAGTCTCGTGGCCCTCTGTCAGAATCCAGAGTTTCAAGAAGATCGGAGGGGGTCAAAATTTCGGCCAAAAACGACAGTGTTACCCCTTATGTTTTTTTTTCAGGTCAAAACTTTGACATCCGATATCTCGGCTCTGGAAGGGTCTAGAGCCTCCATTTTTGCGCGCTGGTCGAAGTCTCGTGGCCCTCTGTCAGAATCCAGAGTTTCAAGAAGATCGGAGGGGGTCAAAATTTCGGCCAAAAACGACAGTGTTACCCCTTATGTTTTTTTTTCAGGTCAAAACTTTGACATCCGATATCTCGGCTCTGGAAGGGTCTAGAGCCTCCATTTTTGCGCGCTGGTCGAAGTCTCGTGGCCCTCTGTCAGAATCCAGAGTTTCAAGAAGATCGGAGGGGGTCAAAATTTCGGCCAAAAACGACAGTGTTACCCCTTATGTTTTTTTTTTCAGGTCAAAACTTTGACATCCGATATCTCGGCTCTGGAAGGGTCTAGAGCCTCCATTTTTGCGCGCTGGTCGAAGTCTCGTGGCCCTCTGTCAGAATCCAGAGTTTCAAGAAGATCGGAGGGGGTCAAAATTTCGGCCAAAAACGACAGTGTTACCCCTTATGTTTTTTTTTCAGGTCAAAACTTTGACATCCGATATCTCGGCTCTGGAAGGGTCTAGAGCCTCCATTTTTGCGCGCTGGTCGAAGTCTCGTGGCCCTCTGTCAGAATCCAGAGTTTCAAGAAGATCGGTGGGGGTCAAAATTTCGGCCAAAAACGACAGTGTTACCCCTTATGTTTTTTTTTTCAGGTCAAAACTTTGACATCGACATCCGATATCTCGGCTCTGGAAGGGTCTAGAGCCTCCATTTTTGCGCGCTGGTCGAAGTCTCGTGGCCCTCTGTCAGAATCCAGAGTTTCAAGAAGATCGGAGGGGGTCAAAATTTCGGCCAAAAACGACAGTGTTACCCCTTATGTTTTTTTTTCCGGTCAAAACTTTGACATCCGATATCTTGGCTCTGGAAGGGTCTAGAGCCTCCATTTTTGCGTGCTGGTCGAAGTGTCGTGGCCCTCTGTCAGAATCCAGAGTTTCAAGAAGATCAGAGGGGGTCAAAATTTCGGCCAAAAAAAAAAACATAAGGGGTAACACTGTCATTTTTTTTTTTGGCCGAAATTTTGACCCCCTCCGATCTTCTGACACTCTGGATTCTGACAGAGGGCCACGAGACTTTCGACCAGCGCGCAAAAATGGAGGCTCTAGACCCTTCCAGAGCCGAGATATCGGATGTCAAAGTTTTGACCTGAAAAAAAAACATAAGGGGTAACACTGTCGTTTTTTGGCCGAAATTTTGACCCCCCTCCGATCTTCTTGAAACTCTGGATTCTGACAGAGGGCCACGAGACTTCGACCAGCGCGCAAAAATGGAGGCTCTAGACCCTTCCAGAGCCGAGATATCGGATGTCAAAGTTTTGACCTGAAAAAAAAACATAAGGGGTAACACTGTCGTTTTTGGCCGAAATTTTGACCCCCTCCGATCTTCTTGAAACTCTGGATTCTGACAGAGGGCCACGAGACTTCGACCAGCGCGCAAAAATGGAGGCTCTAGACCCTTCCGGAGCCGAGATATCGGATGTCAAAGTTTTGACCTGAAAAAAAAAACATAAGGGGTAACACTGTCGTTTTTGGCCGAAATTTTGACCCCCTCCGATCTTCTTGAAACTCTGGATTCTGACAGAGGGCACGAGACTTCGACCAGCGCGCAAAAATGGAGGCTCTAGACCCCTTCCGGAGCGAGATATCGGATGTCAAAGTTTGACAGTGTTACCCTTATGTTTTTTTTTCAGGTCCAAATTTTGACCTTCGATATCTCGGCTCTGAAGGGTCTAGAGCCTCCATTTTTGCGCGCTGGTCGAAAGTCTCGTGGCCCTCTGTCAGAATCCAGAGTTTCAAGAAGATCGGAGGGGGTCAAAATTTCGGCCAAAAACGACAGTGTTACCCCTTATGTTTTTTTTCAGGTCAAAACTTTGACATCCGATATCTCGGCTCCGGAAGGGTCTAGAGCCTCCATTTTTTGCGCGCTGGTCGAAGTCTCGTGCCCTCTGTCAGAATCCAGAGTTTCAAGAAGATCGGAGGGGGTCAAAATTTCGGCCAAAAACGACAGTGTTACCCCTTATGTTTTTTTTTCGGGTCAAAACTTTGACATCCGATATCTCGGCTCCGGAAGTGGTCTAGAGCCTCCATTTTTGCGCGCTGGTCGAAGTCTCGTGGCCCTCTGTCAGAATCCAGAGTTTCAAGAAGATCGGAGGGGGTCAAAATTTCGGCCAAAAACGACAGTGTTACCCCTTATGTTTTTTTTTCAGGTCAAAACTTTGACATCCGATATCTCGGCTCTGGAAGGGTCTAGAGCCTCCATTTTTGCGCGCTGGTCGAAGTCTCGTGGCCCTCTGTCAGAATCCAGAGTTTCAAGAAGATCGGAGGGGGTCAAAATTTCGGCCAAAAACGACAGTGTTACCCCTTATGTTTTTTTTTCAGGTCAAAACTTTGACATCCGATATCTCGGCTCCGGAAGGGTCTAGAGCCTCCATTTTTGCGCGCTGGTCGAAGTCTCGTGGCCCTCTGTCAGAATCCAGAGTTTCAAGAAGATCGGAGGGGGTCAAAATTTCGGCCAAAAACGACAGTGTTACCCCTTATGTTTTTTTTTCAGGTCAAAACTTTGACATCCGATATCTCGGCTCTGGAAGGGTCTAGAGCCTCCATTTTTGCGCGCTGGTCGAAGTCTCGTGGCCCTCTGTCAGAATCCAGAGTTTCAAGAAGATCGGAGGGGGTCAAAATTTCGGCCAAAAACGACAGTGTTACCCCTTATGTTTTTTTTTCAGGTCAAAACTTTGACATCCGATATCTCGGCTCTGGAAGGGTCTAGAGCCTCCATTTTTGCGCGCTGGTCGAAGTCTCGTGGCCCTCTGTCAGAATCCAGAGTTTCAAGAAGATCGGAGGGGGTCAAAATTTCGGCCAAAAAAAAAAATGACAGTGTTACCCCTTATGTTTTTTTTTTTTTGGCCGAAATTTTGACCCCCTCCGATCTTCTTGAAACTCTGGATTCTGACAGAGGGCCATGAGACTTCGACCAGCGCGCAAAAATGGAGGCTCTAGACCCTTCCAGAGCCGAGATATCGGATGTCAAAGTTTTGACCTGAAAAAAAAACATAAGGGGTAACACTGTCGTTTTTGGCTGAAATTTTGACCCCCACCGATCTTCTTGAAACTCTGGATTCTGACAGAGGGCCACGAGACTTCGACCAGCGCGCAAAAATGGAGGCTCTAGACCCTTCCGGAGCCGAGATATCGGATGTCAAAGTTTTGACCTGAAAAAAAAACATAAGGGGTAACACTGTCGTTTTTGGCCGAAATTTTGACCCCCTCCGATCTTCTTGAAACTCTGGATTCTGACAGAGGGCCATGAGACTTCGACCAGCGCGCAAAAATGGAGGCTCTAGACCCTTCCAGAGCCGAGATATCGGATGTCAAAGTTTTGACCTGAAAAAAAAAACATAAGGGGTAACACTGTCGTTTTTGGCCGAAATTTTGACCCCCTCCGATCTTCTTGAAACTCTGGATTCTGACAGAGGGCCACGAGACTTCGACCAGCACGCAAAAATGGAGGCTCTAGACCCTTCCAGAGCCGAGATATCGGATGTCAAAGTTTTGACCTGAAAAAAAAACATAAGGGGTAACACTGTCGTTTTTGGCCGAAATTTTGACCCCCTCCGATCTTCTTGAAACTCTGGATTCTGACAGAGGGCCACGAGAATTCGACCAGCGCGCAAAAATGGAGGCTCTAGACCCTTCCAGAGCCGAGATATCGGATGTCAAAGTTTTGACCTGAAAAAAAACCATAAGGGGTAACACTGTCGTTTTTGGCCGAAATTTTGACCCCCTCCGATCTTCTTGAAACTCTGGATTCTGACAGAGGGCCACGAGACTTCGACCAGCGTGCAAAAATGGAGGCTCTAGACCCTTCCAGAGCCGAGATATCGGATGTCAAAGTTTTGACCTGAGAAAAAAACATAAGGGGTAACACTGTCGTTTTTTGCCGAAATTTTGACCCCCTCCGATCTTCTTGAAACTCTGGATTCTGACAGAGGACCACGAGACTTCGACCAGCACGCAAAAATGGAGGCTCTAGACCCTTCCAGAGCCGAGATATCAGACGTCAGAGTTTTGACCCGAAAAAAAAAACATAAGGGGTAACACTGTCGTTTTTGGCCGAAATTTTGACCCCTCCGATCTTCTTGAAACTCTGGATTCTGACAGAGGGCCACGAGACTTCGACCAGCGCGCGCAAAATGGAGGCTCTAGACCCTTCCAGAGCCGAGATATCGGATGTCAAAGTTTTGACCTGAAAAAAAAAACATAAGGGGTAACACTGTCGTTTTTGGCCGAAATTTTGACCCCCTCCGATCTTCTTGAAACTCTGGATTCTGACAGAGGACCACGAGACTTCGACCAGCACGCAAAAATGGAGGCTCTAGACCCTTCCAGAGCCGAGATATCAGACGTCAAAGTTTTGACCCGAAAAAAAAACATAAGGGGTAACACTGTCGTTTTTGGCCGAAATTTTGACCCCCTCCGATCTTCTTGAAACTCTGGATTCTGACAGAGGGCCACGAGACTTCGACCAGCGCGCAAAAATGGAGGCTCTAGACCCTTCCAGAGCCGAGATATCGGATGTCAAAGTTTTGACCTGAAAAAAAACCATAAGGGGTAACACTGTCGTTTTTGGCCGAAATTTTGACCCCCTCCGATCTTCTTGAAACTCTGGATTCTGACAGAGGGCCACGAGACTTCGACCAGCGTGCAAAAATGGAGGCTCTAGACCCTTCCAGAGCCGAGATATCGGATGTCAAAGTTTTGACCTGAGAAAAAAACATAAGGGGTAACACTGTCGTTTTTTGCCGAAATTTTGACCCCCCTCCGATCTTCTTGAAACTCTGGATTCTGACAGAGGACCACGAGACTTCGACCAGCACGCAAAAATGGAGGCTCTAGACCCTTCCAGAGCCGAGATATCAGACGTCAGAGTTTTGACCCGAAAAAAAAAACATAAGGGGTAACACTGTCGTTTTTGGCCGAAATTTTGACCCCTCCGATCTTCTTGAAACTCTGGATTCTGACAGAGGGCCACGAGACTTCGACCAGCGCGCAAAAATGGAGGCTCTAGACCCTTCCAGAGCCGAGATATCGGATGTCAAAGTTTTGACCTGAAAAAAAAAAACATAAGGGGTAACACTGTCGTTTTTGGCCGAAATTTTGACCCCCTCCGATCTTCTTGAAACTCTGGATTCTGACAGAGGACCACGAGACTTCGACCAGCACGCAAAAATGGAGGCTCTAGACCCTTCCAGAGCCGAGATATCAGACGTCAAAGTTTTGACCCGAAAAAAAAACATAAGGGGTAACACTGTCGTTTTTGGCCGAAATTTTGACCCCCTCCGATCTTCTTGAAACTCTGGATTCTGACAGAGGGCCACGAGACTTCGACCAGCGCGCAAAAATGGAGGCTCTAGACCCTTCCAGAGCCGAGATATCGGATGTCAAAGTTTTGACCTGAAAAAAAAACATAAGGGGTAACACTGTCGTTTTTGGCTGAAATTTTGACCCCCACCGATCTTCTTGAAACTCTGGATTCTGACAGAGGGCCACGAGACTTCGACCAGCGCGCAAAAATGGAGGCTCTAGACCCTTCCGGAGCCGAGATATCGGATGTCAAAGTTTGACAGTGTTACCCCTTATGTTTTTTTTCAGGTCCAAATTTTGACCTTCGATATCTCGGCTCTGGAAGGGTCTAGAGCCTCCATTTTTGCGCGCTGGTCGAAGTCTCGTGGCCCTCTGTCAGAATCCAGAGTTTCAAGAAGATCGGAGGGGGTCAAAATTTCGGCCAAAAACGACAGTGTTACCCCTTATGTTTTTTTTTTTCAGGTCAAAACTTTGACATCCGATATCTCGGCTCTGGAAGGGTCTAAGCCTCCATTTTTGCGCGCTGGTCGAAGTCTCGTGGCCCTCTGTCAGAATCCAGAGTTTCAAGAAGATCGGAGGGGGTCAAAATTTCGGCCAAAAACGACAGTGTTACCCCTTATGTTTTTTTTTTCAAGTCAAAACTTTGACATCCGATATCTCGGCTCCGGAAGGGTCTAGAGCCTCCATTTTTGCGCGCTGGTCGAAGTCTCGTGGCCCTCTGTCAGAATCCAGAGTTTCAAGAAGATCGGAGGGGGTCAAAATTTCGGCCAAAAACGACAGTGTTACCCCTTATGTTTTTTTTTTCGGGTCAAAACTTTGACATCCGATATCTCGGCTCCGGAAGGGTCTAGAGCCTCCATTTTTGCGCGCTGGTCGAAGTCTCGCGGCCCTCTGTCAGAATCCAGAGTTTCAAGAAGATCGGAGGGGGTCAAAATTTCGGCCAAAAACGACAGTGTTACCCCTTATGTTTTTTTTTTCAGGTCAAAACTTTGACATCCGATATCTCGGCTCTGGAAGGGTCTAGAGCCTCCATTTTTGCGCGCTGGTCGAAGTCTCGTGGCCCTCTGTCAGAATCCAGAGTTTCAAGAAGATCGGAGGGGGTCAAAATTTCGGCCAAAAACGACAGTGTTACCCCTTATGTTTTTTTTTCAGGTCAAAACTTTGACATCCGATATCTCGGCTCCGGAAGGGTCTAGAGCCTCCATTTTTGCGCGCTGGTCGAAGTCTCGTGGCCCTCTGTCAGAATCCAGAGTTTCAAGAAGATCGGAGGGGGTCAAAATTTCGGCCAAAAACGACAGTGTTACCCCTTATGTTTTTTTTTTTCAGGTCAAAACTTTGACATCCGATATCTCGGCTCTGGAAGGGTCTAGAGCCTCCATTTTTGCGCGCTGGTCGAAGTCTCGTGGCCCTCTGTCAGAATCCAGAGTTTCAAGAAGATCGGAGGGGGTCAAAATTTCGGCCAAAAACGACAGTGTTACCCCTTATGTTTTTTTTTCAGGTCAAAACTTTGACATCCGATATCTCGGCTCTGGAAGGGTCTAGAGCCTCCATTTTTGCGCGCTGGTCGAAGTCTCGTGGCCCTCTGTCAGAATCCAGAGTTTCAAGAAGATCGGAGGGGGTCAAAATTTCGGCCAAAAAAAAAAATGACAGTGTTACCCCTTATGTTTTTTTTTTGGCCGAAATTTTGACCCCCTCCGATCTTCTTGAAACTCTGGATTCTGACAGAGGGCCACGACACTTCGACCAGCACGCAAAAATGGAGGCTCTAGACCCTTCCAGAGCCAAGATATCTGATGTCAAAGTTTTGACCTGAAAAAAAAACATAAGGGGTAACACTGTCGTTTTTGGCCGAAATTTTGACCCCCTCCGATCTTCTTGAAACTCTGGATTCTGACAGAGGGCCACGAGACTTCGACCAGCGCGCAAAAATGGAGGCTCTAGACCCTGCCGGAGCCGAGATATCGGATGTCAAAGTTTTGACCCGAAAAAAAACATAAGGGGTAACACTGTCGTTTTTGGCCGAAATTTTGACCCCCTCCGATCTTCTTGAAACTCTGGATTCTGACAGAGGGCCACGAGACTTCGACCAGCGCGCAAAAATGGAGGCTCTAGACCCTTCCAGAGCCGAGATATCGGATGTCAAAGTTTTGACCTGAAAAAAAAACATAAGGGGTAACACTGTCGTTTTTGGCTGAAATTTTGACCCCCACCGATCTTCTTGAAACTCTGGATTCTGACAGAGGGCCACGAGACTTCGACCAGCACGCAAAAATGGAGGCTCTAGACCCTTCCAGAGCCGAGATATCGGATGTCAACGTTTTGACCCGAAAAAAAACATAAGGGGTAACACTGTCGTTTTTGGCCGAAATTTTGACCCCCTCCGATCTTCTTGAAACTCTGGATTCTGACAGAGGGCCACGAGACTTCGACCAGCGCGCAAAAATGGAGGCTCTAGACCCTTCCAGAGCCGAGATATCGGATGTCAAAGTTTTGACCTGAAAAAAAAACATAAGGGGTAACACTGTCGTTTTTGGCCGAAATTTTGACCCCCTCCGATCTTCTTGAAACTCTGGATTCTGACAGAGGGCCACGAGACTTTGACCAGCGCGCAAAAATGGAGGCTCTAGACCCTTCCAGAGCCGAGATATCGGATGTCAAAGTTTTGACCTGAAAAAAAAACATAAGGGGTAACACTGTCGTTTTTGGCCGAAAATTTGACCCCCTCCGATCTTCTTGAAACTCTGGATTCTGACAGAGGGCCACGAGACTTCGACCAGCGCGCAAAAATGGAGACTCTAGACCCTTCCAGAGCCGAGATATCGGATGTCAAAGTTTTGACCCGAAAAAAAAACATAAGGGGTAACACTGTCGTTTTTGGCCGAAATTTTGACCCCCTCCGATCTTCTTGAAACTCTGGATTCTGACAGAGGGCCACGAGACTTCGACCAACGCACAAAAATGGAGGCTCTAGACCCTTCCAGAGCCGAGATATCGGATGTCAAAGTTTTGACCTGAAAAAAAAACATAAGGGGTAACACTGTCGTTTTTGGCCGAAATTTTGACCCCCTCCGATCTTCTTGAAACTCTGGATTCTGACAGAGGGCCACGAGACTTCGACCAGCGCGCAAAAATGGAGGCTCTAGACCCTTCCAGAGCCGAGATATCGGATGTCAAAGTTTTGACCTGAAAAAAAACCATAAGGGGTAACACTGTCGTTTTTGGCCGAAATTTTGACCCCCTCCGATCTTCTTGAAACTCTGGATTCTGACAGAGGGCCACGAGACTTCGACCAACGCACAAAAATGGAGGCTCTAGACCCTTCCAGAGCCGAGATATCGGATGTCAAAGTTTTGACCTGAAAAAAAAACATAAGGGGTAACACTGTCGTTTTTGGCCGAAATTTTGACCCCCTCCGATCTTCTTGAAACTCTGGATTCTGACAGAGGGCCACGAGTCTTCGACCAGCGCGCAAAAATGGAGGCTCTAGACCCTTCCAGAGCCGAGATATCGGATGTCAAAGTTTTGACCCGAAAAAAAAACATAAGGGGTAACACTGTCGTTTTTGGCCGAAATTTTGACCCCCTCCGATCTTCTTGAAACTCTGGATTCTGACAGAGGGCCACGAGACTTCGACCAGCGCGCAAAAATGGAGGCTCTAGACCCTTCCAGAGCCGAGATATCGGATGTCAAAGTTTTGACCTGAAAAAAAAAACATAAGGGGTAACACTGTCGTTTTTGGCCGAAATTTTGACCCCCTCCGATCTTCTTGAAACTCTGGATTCTGACAGAGGGCCACGAGACTTCGACCAGCGCGCAAAAATGGAGGCTCTAGACCCTTCCAGAGCCGAGATATCGGATGTCAAAGTTTTGACCTGAAAAAAAAACATAAGGGGTAACACTGTCGTTTTTTGCCGAAATTTTGACCCCCTCCGATCTTCTTGAAACTCTGGATTCTGACAGAGGACCACGAGACTTCGACCAGCACGCAAAAATGGAGGCTCTAGACCCTTCCAGAGCCGAGATATCAGACGTCAAAGTTTTGACCCGAAAAAAAAAACATAAGGGGTAACACTGTCGTTTTTGGCCAAAATTTTGACCCCCTCCGATCTTCTTGAAACTCTGGATTCTGACAGAGGGCCACGAGACTTCGACCAGCGCGCAAAAATGGAGGCTCTAGACCCTTCCAGAGCCGAGATATCGGATGTCAAAGTTTTGACCTGAAAAAAAAAACATAAGGGGTAACACTGTCGTTTTTGGCCGAAATTTTGACCCCCTCCGATCTTCTTGAAACTCTGGATTCTGACAGAGGGCCACGAGACTTCGACCAGCGCGCAAAAATGGAGGCTCTAGACCCTTCCAGAGCCGAGATATCGGATGTCAAAGTTTTGACCTGAAAAAAAAAAACATAAGGGGTAACACTGTCGTTTTTGGCCGAAATTTTGACCCCCTCCGATCTTCTTGAAACTCTGGATTCTGACAGAGGACCACGAGACTTCGACCAGCACGCAAAAATGGAGGCTCTAGACCCTTCCAGAGCCGAGATATCAGACGTCAAAGTTTTGACCCGAAAAAAAAAACATAAGGGGTAACACTGTCGTTTTTGGCCGAAATTTTGACCCCCTCCAATCTTCTTGAAACTCTGGATTCTGACAGAGGGCCACGAGACTTCGACCAGCGCGCAAAAATGGAGGCTCTAGACCCTTCCAGAGCCGAGATATCGGATGTCAAAGTTTTGACCCGAAAAAAAAACATAAGGGGTAACACTGTCGTTTTTGGCCGAAATTTTGACCCCCTCCGATCTTCTTGAAACTCTGGATTCTGACAGAGGGCCACGAGACTTCGAACAGCGCGCAAAAATGGAGGCTCTAGACCCTTCCAGAGCCGAGATATCGGATGTCAAAGTTTTGACCCGAAAAAAAAACATAAGGGGTAACACTGTCATTTTTGGCCGAAATTTTGACCCCCTCCGATCTTCTTGAAACTCTGAATTCTGACAGAGGGCCACGAGACTTCGACCAGCGCGCAAACATGGAGGCTCTAGTCCCTTCCAGAGCCGAGATATTGGATGTCAAAGTTTTGACCTGAAAAAAAACATAAGGGGTAACACTGTCGTTTTTGGCCGAAATTTTGACCCCCTCCGATCTTCTTGAAACTCTGGATTCTGACAGAGGGCCACGAGACTTCGACCAGCGCGCAAAAATGGAGGCTCTAGACCCTTCCAGAGCCGAGATATCGGATGTCAAAGTTTTGACCTGAAAAAAAAAACATAAGGGGTAACACTGTCATTTTTGGCCGAAATTTTGACCCCCTCCGATCTTCTTGAAACTCTGGATTCTGACAGAGGGCCACGAGACTTCGACCAGCGCGCAAAAATGGAGGCTCTAGACCCTTCCAGAGCCGAGATATCGGATGTCAAAGTTTTGACCCGAAAAAAAAAACATAAGGGGTAACACTGTCGTTTTTGGCCGAAATTTTGACCCCCTCCGATCTTCTTGAAACTCTGGATTCTGACAGAGGGCCACGAGACTTCAACCAGCGCGCAAACATGGAGGCTCTAGTCCCTTCCAGAGCCGAGATATCGGATGTCAAAGTTTTGACCTGAAAAAAAACATAAGGGGTAACACTGTCGTTTTTGGCCGAAATTTTGACCCCCTCCGATCTTCTTGAAACTCTGGATTCTGACAGAGGGCCACGAGACTTCGACCAGCGCGCAAAAATGGAGGCTCTAGACCCTTCCAGAGCCGAGATATCGGATGTCAAAGTTTTGACCTGAAAAAAAAAACATAAGGGGTAACACTGTCGTTTTTGGCCGAAATTTTGACCCCCTCCGATCTTCTTGAAACTCTGGATTCTGACAGAGGGCCACGAGACTTTGACCAGCGCGCAAAAATGGAGGCTCTAGACCCTTCCAGAGCCGAGATATCGGATGTCAAAGTTTTGACCTGAAAAAAAAACATAAGGGGTAACACTGTCGTTTTTGGCCGAAATTTTGACCCCCTCCGATCTTCTTGAAACTCTGGATTCTGACAGAGGGCCACGAGACTTCGACCAGCGCGCAAAAATGGAGGCTCTAGACCCTTCCAGAGCCGAGATATCGGATGTCAAAGTTTTGACCTGAAAAAAAAAACATAAGGGGTAACTCTGTCGTTTTTGGCCGAAATTTTGACCCCCTCCGATCTTCTTGAAACTCTGGATTCTGACAGAGGGCCACGAGACTTTGACCAGCGCGCAAAAATGGAGGCTCTAGACCCTTCCAGAGCCGAGATATCGGATGTCAAAGTTTTGACCTGAAAAAAAACCATAAGGGGTAACACTGTCGTTTTTGGCCGAAATTTTGACCCCCTCCGATCTTCTTGAAACTCTGGATTCTGACAGAGGGCCACGAGACTTCGAACAGCGCGCAAAAATGGAGGCTCTAGACCCTTCCAGAGCCGAGATATCGGATGTCAAAGTTTTGACCCGAAAAAAAAAACATAAGGGGTAACACTGTCGTTTTTGGCCGAAATTTTGACCCCCTCCGATCTTCTTGAAACTCTGAATTCTGACAGAGGGCCACGAGACTTCGACCAGCGCGCAAACATGGAGGCTCTAGTCCCTTCCAGAGCCGAGATATTGGATGTCAAAGTTTTGACCTGAAAAAAACATAAGGGGTAACACTGTCGTTTTTGGCCGAAATTTTGACCCCCTCCGATCTTCTTGAAACTCTGGATTCTGACAGAGGGCCACGAGACTTCGACCAGCGCGCAAAAATGGAGGCTCTAGACCCTTCCAGAGCCGAGATATCGGATGTCAAAGTTTTGACCTGAAAAAAAAACATAAGGGGTAACACTGTCGTTTTTGGCCGAAATTTTGACCCCCTCCGATCTTCTTGAAACTCTGGATTCTGACAGAGGGCCACGAGACTTTGACCAGCGCGCAAAAATGGAGGCTCTAGACCCTTCCAGAGCCGAGATATCGGATGTCAAAGTTTTGACCTGAAAAAAAAACATAAGGGGTAACACTGTCGTTTTTGGCCGAAATTTTGACCCCCTCCGATCTTCTTGAAACTCTGGATTCTGACAGAGGGCCACGAGACTTCGACCAGCGCGCAAAAATGGAGGCTCTAGACCCTTCCAGAGCCGAGATATCGGATGTCAAAGTTTTGACCTGAAAAAAAAAACATAAGGGGTAACACTGTCGTTTTTGGCCGAAATTTTGACCCCCTCCGATCTTCTTGAAACTCTGGATTCTGACAGAGGGCCACGAGACTTTGACCAGCGCGCAAAAATGGAGGCTCTAGACCCTTCCAGAGCCGAGATATCGGATGTCAAAGTTTTGACCTGAAAAAAAAACATAAGGGGTAACACTGTCGTTTTTGGCTGAAATTTTGACCCCCTCCGATCTTCTTGAAACTCTGGATTCTGACAGAGGGCCACGAGACTTCGACCAGCGCGCAAAAATGGAGGCTCTAGACCCTTCCAGAGCCGAGATATCGGATGTCAAAGTTTTGACCTGAAAAAAAAAACATAAGGGGTAACACTGTCGTTTTTGGCCGAAATTTTGACCCCCTCCGATCTTCTTGAAACTCTGGATTCTGACAGAGGGCCACGAGACTTCGACCAGCGCGCAAAAATGGAGGCTCTAGACCCTTCCAGAGCCGAGATATCGGATGTCAAAGTTTTGACCTGAAAAAAAAAAACATAAGGGGTAACACTGTCGTTTTTGGCCGAAATTTTGACCCCCTCCGATCTTCTTGAAACTCTGGATTCTGACAGAGGGCCACGAGACTTCGACCAGCCCGCAAAAATGGAGGCTCTAGACCCTTCCAGAGCCGAGATATCGGATGTCAAAGTTTTGACCTGAAAAAAAACCATAAGGGGTAACACTGTCGTTTTTGGCCGAAATTTTGACCCCCTCCGATCTTCTTGAAACTCTGGATTCTGACAGAGGGCCACGAGACTTCGACCAACGCACAAAAATGGAGGCTCTAGACCCTTCCAGAGCCGAGATATCGGATGTCAAAGTTTTGACCTGAAAAAAAAAACATAAGGGGTAACACTGTCGTTTTTGGCCGAAATTTTGACCCCCTCCGATCTTCTTGAAACTCTGGATTCTGACAGAGGGCCACGAGACTTCGACCAGCGCGCAAAAATGGAGGCTCTAGACCCTTCCAGAGCCGAGATATCGGATGTCAAAGTTTTGACCCGAAAAAAAAACATAAGGGGTAACACTGTCGTTTTTGGCCGAAATTTTGACCCCCTCCGATCTTCTTGAAACTCTGGATTCTGACAGAGGGCCACGAGACTTCGAACAGCGCGCAAAAATGGAGGCTCTAGACCCTTCCAGAGCCGAGATATCGGATGTCAAAGTTTTGACCCGAAAAAAAAACATAAGGGGTAACACTGTCGTTTTTGGCCGAAATTTTGACCCCCTCCGATCTTCTTGAAACTCTGGATTCTGACAGAGGGCCACGAGACTTTGACCAGCGTGCAAACATGGAGGCTCTAGTCCCTTCCAGAGCCGAGATATCGGATGTCAAAGTTTTGACCTGAAAAAAAACATAAGGGGTAACACTGTCGTTTTTGGCCGAAATTTTGACCCCCTCCGATCTTCTTGAAACTCTGGATTCTGACAGAGGGCCACGAGACTTCGACCAGCGCGCAAAAATGGAGGCTCTAGACCCTTCCAGAGCCGAGATATCGGATGTCAAAGTTTTGACCTGAAAAAAAAAACATAAGGGGTAACACTGTCGTTTTTGGCCGAAATTTTGACCCCCTCCGATCTTCTTGAAACTCTGGATTCTGACAGAGGGCCACGAGACTTAGACCAACGCGCAAAAATGGAGGCTCTAGACCCTTCCAGAGCCGAGATATCGGATGTCAAAGTTTTGACCTGAAAAAAAGCATAAGGGGTAACACTGTCGTTTTTGGCCGAAATTTTGACCCCCTCCGATCTTCTTGAAACTCTGGATTCTGACAGAGGGCCACGAGACTTCGACCAGCGCGCAAAAATGGAGGCTCTAGACCCTTCCAGAGCCGAGATATCGGATGTCAAAGTTTTGACCTGAAAAAAAAAACATAAGGGGTAACACTGTCGTTTTTGGCCGAAATTTTGACCCCCTCCGATCTTCTTGAAACTCTGGATTCTGACAGAGGGCCACGAGACTTTGACCAGCGCGCAAAAATGGAGGCTCTAGACCCTTCCAGAGCCGAGATATCGGATGTCAAAGTTTTGACCTGAAAAAAAAAACATAAGGGGTAACACTGTCGTTTTTGGCCGAAATTTTGACCCCCTCCGATCTTCTTGAAACTCTGGATTCTGACAGAGGGCCACGAGACTTTGACCAGCGCGCAAAAATGGAGGCTCTAGACCCTTCCAGAGCCGAGATATCGGATGTCAAAGTTTTGACCTGAAAAAAAAACATAAGGGGTAACACTGTCGTTTTTGGCCGAAATTTTGACCCCCTCCGATCTTCTTGAAACTCTGGATTCTGACAGAGGGCCACGAGACTTCGACCAGCGCGCAAAAATGGAGGCTCTAGACCCTTCCAGAGCCGAGATATCGGATGTCAAAGTTTTGACCTGAAAAAAAAAACGTAAGGGGTAACACTGTCGTTTTTGGCCGAAATTTTGACCCCCTCCGATCTTCTTGAAACTCTGGATTCTGACAGAGGGCCACGAGACTTTGACCAGCGCGCAAAAATGGAGGCTCTAGACCCTTCCAGAGCCGAGATATCGGATGTCAAAGTTTTGACCTGAAAAAAAACATAAGGGGTAACACTTTCGTTTTTGGCCGAAATTTTGACCCCCTCCGATCTTCTTGAAACTCTGGATTCTGACAGAGGGCCACGAGACTTCGACCAGCGCGCAAAAATGGAGGCTCTAGACCCTTCCAGAGCCGAGATATCGGATGTCAAAGTTTTGACCTGAAAAAAAAACATAAGGGGTAACACTGTCGTTTTTGGCCGAAATTTTGACCCCCTCCGATCTTCTTGAAACTCTGGATTCTGACAGAGGGCCACGAGACTTCGACCAGCGCGCAAAAATGGAGGCTCTAGACCCTTCCAGAGCCGAGATATCGGATGTCAAAGTTTTGACCCGAAAAAAAAACATAAGGGGTAACACTGTCGTTTTTGGCCGAAATTTTGACCCCCTCCGATCTTCTTGAAACTCTGGATTCTGACAGAGGGCCACGAGACTTTGACCAGCGCGCAAAAATGGAGGCTCTAGACCCTTCCAGAGCCGAGATATCGGACGTCAAAGTTTTGACCCGAAAAAAAAACATAAGGGGTAACACTGTCGTTTTTGGCCGAAATTTTGACCCCCTCCGATCTTCTTGAAACTCTGGATTCTGACAGAGGGCCACGAGACTTCGACCAGCGCGCAAAAATGGAGGCTCTAGACCCTTCCAGAGCCGAGATATCGGATGTCAAAGTTTTGACCCGAAAAAAAAAACATAAGAGGTAACACTGTCGTTTTTGGCCGAAATTTTGACCCCCTCCGATCTTCTTGAAACTCTGGATTCTGACAGAGGGCCACGAGACTTCGACCAGCGCGCAAAAATGGAGGCTCTAGACCCTTCCAGAGCCGAGATATCGGATGTCAAAGTTTTGACCCGAAAAAAAAACATAAGGGGTAACACTGTCGTTTTTGGCCGAAATTTTGACCCCCTCCGATCTTCTTGAAACTCTGGATTCTGACAGAGGGCCACGAGACTTCGACCAGCGCGCAAAAATGGAGGCTCTAGACCCTTCCAGAGCCGAGATATCGGATGTCAAAGTTTTGACCTGAAAAAAAAACATAAGGGGTAACACTGTCGTTTTTGGCCGAAATTTTGACCCCCTCCGATCTTCTTGAAACTCTGGATTCTGACAGAGGGCCACAAGACTTCGACCAGCACGCAAAAATGGAGGCTCTAGACCAGGGGTGGGCAAACTTTCTGGCTCAAGGGCCACACTGGGTTTTAAAATTTGACAGAGGGCCGGCCATTTACGTGGATCACGTAATTTACATAGTATATTAATTTATATGCTATAGATATCCCCATTTAGCATTGTTATATTTTGGGGTTATTTTTTTATTTAATTTTATATTTAATTTTAATTTTATATATATTTATATTCTTTTTAAATATTGTTTATCCTTAGTATTATTTAATGAGCCTAACAGTAAATTAGAAACAAAACACCAGTAAGTGTACACGTAGTAGAGTAAAAATTAGAGAAATGGTAAATGGACTTTATTTATATAGCGCTTTCATAGACCCAATGGCCACCAAAGCGCTTTACAAGTTGCCTCACGTCACATTCACCCATTCACTCACACATTCATACACTGACGGCAGCCATGCAGCTGGGCTTAGGTGTCTTGCTCATGGACGCTTCGACACTTGGTCAAGTGGAACTGAGGATTGAACCACCAATCTTTCGGTTTGTAGACAACCCACATGAACCACTGAGCCACTGCCGCCCCAATGAAGGAAGGTTACATTAATTCAACTTTATTAAAACTCCATATGGTAATCAAATTGCACTTAATACACAAACGTCATACATTTGTGAAAAAATAAAATAAAAATTTAAAAAAATGTACCAATTTATTTTAAGTATGATAAAATGTAAAAATCAAAAGCAGATAAGAACATTTATTGAACAAACGGCAGAGACGGGAGCGTAGCGAGGCGGCGATAAAGGTAACCGGAAGCAGTCCAAGAGACAAATACAGAGGAGAAAAGAAACTAAATATCAAAAGAAAAACTAAAAATCAAATGAAAACTAATCAGGTGTACAAGTGGTTACTAACATTTTTTTTTCTCTGTGAGTTTCCAAAAAAGGAAAAAACATTAACGTGCAACAAGGAGCCTTGTTGTGCTTAAGTCGCTGTCTGAAGGAGTGCTGAAATGTCAATGATTCAATCGCGCAAACGTTCTGTTTCCTGGGATATTAGTTATAAATTGCATATGACAAATGACAAAAAACGGTCTGACTCTGCGGCGAGAGTGTAACGGAGGCCAGCTAGTAGTTGATGTGCGAGTAAACCTCACTCACCGATGTCAATAGGCGCTCTAGCGACAGATGTTAGAGGCTGCAGTTTGTAGCCTACTTGTTAACGCGCCTGACTCTCATGCTGGAGACCCGGGTTTGAGACCCGCTCGGAGCGGGGCGAGTTGGACTCGGATGTGTGAGGGGTTACATGAGCTTTGCAATGCAATCATTATTTATTCACTGTATGGTTTCCATGGTGACGCGTCATTGCTTGTCACGTGACACACCGCAGCACAGCCACAACAGCTCTGAATGAATGAGCTGCTTTATTCAAGTATTGCAGGAAAAAGGCAAAATGAATGTGTGACAGGGATGTTGGTTCGGTGAATGGGTGATGGAAGGAGACACAGGGTCGGCGAATACTGGGGCTCATGCACTTTATTGAGTTACTTTCTCTCCCCACAGCGCTTCCTCGCGCTCACACAATTAATTCAGAATATTTCAAAAACAAATCACATATAAAACAGTACTCTTCCCGCTGGATTCAGCTTCTCAGGTCACAAATGCAGCAACACTCTTTCCACTGAAACAGCTTGCAGCCCAGCGTTTTCTCTCTCTCTGCACAACGCTCCCCATGCAAATGCAATCTCCATGACAATATTTTAAATACTCGACGGGCCGGATTAAACATCCTAACGGGCCACATGTGGCCCGCGGGCCGTAGTTTGCCCACCCCTACTCTAGACCCTTCCAGAGCCGAGATATCGAAGGTCAAAATTTGGACCTGAAAAAAAAACATAAAGGGTAACACTGTCATTTTTTTTTTCAGGTCCAAATTTTGACCTTCGATATCTCAGCTCTGGAAGGGTCTAGAGCCTCAATTTTTGCACCCAGATCCATGTCTCGTGGCCCTCTATCAGAATCCAGAGTTTTGAGAAGATTGGAGAAACTTAATTTTTCACCCCCCGAAAAAAAAACATAAGGGGTAACACTGTCATTTTTTTTCTGGTCAAAATTTTTTGTTTCAATATCTCAGCTCTGGAAGGGTCTAGAGCCTCAATTTTTGCACCCAGGTCCATGTCTCGTGGCCCTCTATCAGAATCCAGAGTTTTGAGAAGATTGGAGAAACTTAATTTTTCACCCCCCGAAAAAAAACATAAGGGGTAACACTGTCATTTTTTTTCTGGTCAAAATTTTGAGTTTCAATATCTCAGCTCTGGAAGGGTCTAGAGCCTCCATTTTTGCGCGCTGGTCGAAGTCTCGTGGCCCTCTGTCAGAATCCAGAGTTTCAAGAAGATCGGAGGGGGTCAAAATTTCGGCCAAAAAAAAAATGACAGTTTTACCCCTTATGTTTTTTTTTTTTCAGGTCCAAATTTTGACCTTCGATATCTCAGCTCTGGAAGGGTCTAGAGCCTCAATTTTTGCACCCAGGTCCATGTCTCGTGGCCCTCTATCAGAATCCAGAGTATTGAGAAGATTGGAGAAACTTAATTTTTCACCCCCCGAAAAAAAACATAAGGGGTAACACTGTCATTTTTTTTTCTGGTCAAAATTTTGAGTTTCAATATCTAAGCTCTGGAAGGGTCTAGAGCCTCAATTTTTGCACCCAGGTCCATGTCTCGTGGCCCTCTATCAGAATCCAGAGTATTGAGAAGATTGGAGAAACTTAATTTTTCACCCCCCGAAAAAAAACATAAGGGGTAACACTGTCATTTTTTTTTCTGGTCAAAATTTTGAGTTTCAATATCTAAGCTCTGGAAGGGTCTAGAGCCTCAATTTTTGCACCCAGGTCCATGTCTCGTGGCCCTCTATCAGAATCCAGAGTTTTGAGAAGATTGGAGAAACTTAATTTTTCACCCCTTGAAAAAAAACATAAGGGGTAACACTGTCATTTTTTTTTCTGGTCAAAATTTTGAGTTTAAATATCTCAGCTCTGGAAGGGTCTAAAGCCTCAATTTTTGCACCCAGGTCCATGTCTCTTGGCCCTCTATCAGAATCCAGAGTTTTGAGAAGATTGGAGAAACTTAATTTTTCACCCCCCGAAAAAAAAACATAAGGGGTAACACTGTCATTTTTTTTTTTTCTGGTCAAAATTTTGAGTTTCAATATCTCAGCTCTGGAAGGGTCTAGAGCCTCAATTTTTGCACCCAGGTCCATGTCTCGTGGCCCTCTATCAGAATCCAGAGTTTTGAGAAGATTGGAGAAACTTAATTTTTCACCCCCCGAAAAAAAACGTAAGGGGTAACACTGTCATTTTTTTTTATCTGGTCAAAATTTTGAGTTTCAATATTTCAGCTCTGGAAGGGTCTAGAGCCTCAATTTTTGCACTCAGGTTCATGTCTCGTGGCCCTCTATCAGAGTCCAGAGTTTTGAGAAGATTGGAGAAACTTAATTTTTCTTGATCCCCTCCGATCTTCTTGAAACTCTGGATTCTGACAGAGGGCCACAAGACTTCGACCAGCGTGCAAAAAATGGAGGCTCTAGACCCCTCCAGAGCCGAGATATCGAAAGTCAAAATTTCAACTAGAAAAAAAAACATAAGGGATAACACTGTCTTTTTTTCTTTTGGCTGAAATTTTGACCCCCTCCGATCTTCTTGAAACTCTGGATTCTGACAGAGGGTCACGAGACTTCGACCAGCCAGCAAAAATGGAGGCTCTAGACCCTTCCAGAGCTGAGATATCGAAACTCAAAATTTCAGGCGAAAATGCAGTTTCCCCAATCTTCTCAAAACTCTGTATTCTGATAGATGGGCATGAGACTTAGACCTGAGTGCAAAAATGTAGGCTCTGGACCCTTCCAGAGCTGAGATATCAAAACTCAAAATTTCGACCAGAAAAAAAACGACAGTGTTACCCCTTACGTTTTTTTTTTTTTTTTTTTTTCGGTCGAAAAATTAAGTTTCCCCAATCTTATTAAAACTCTGGATTCTGATAGATGGCCATGATACTTAGACCTGAGTGCAAAAATTGAGGCTCTTGACCCTTCCAGAGCTGAGATATCGAAACTCAAAATTTTGCCGGGAAAAAAAACGACAGTGTTACCCCTTACGTTTTTTTTTTTTTTTTTTTTTTTCGGGCGAAAAATTAAGTATCCCAGATCTTCTGAAAAAAATCTGGATTCTGATAGATGGCCCTGATACTTAGACTTGAGTGCAAAAATGGAGGCTCTAGACCCTTCCAGAGCTGAGATATCGAAACTCAAAATTTCGCCGGGAAAAAAAACGACAGTGTTACCCCTTACGTTTTTTTTTTTTTTTTTTTTTTTTTTTCGGGCTAAAAATTAAATATCCCAAAATTTCTCAAAACTCTGTATTCTGATAGATGGCCATGAGACTTAGACGTGAGTGCAAAAATGGAGGCTCTGGACCCTTCCAGAGCTGAGATATCGAAACTCAAAATTTCGACCAGAAAAAAAAATGACAGTTTTACCCCTTATGTTTTTTTTTTTTTTCGGTTTGAAAATTAAGTTTCCCCAATCTTCTCAAAACTCTGTATTCTGATAGAGGGCCATGACACTTAAACCTGAGTGCAAAATGGAGGCTCTGGACCCTTCCAGAGCTAAGATATCGAAACTCAAAATTTCGACCAGAAAAAAAAACGACAGTGTTATCCCTTACTTTTTTTTCGGGTGAAAAATTAAGTTTCCCCAATCTTCTCAAAACTCTGGATTCTGATAGAGGGCCATGAGACTTAGACCTGAGTGCAAAAATGGACGCTCTAGACCCTTCCAGAGTTGAGATATCGAAACTCAAAATTTCGACCAGAAAAAAAAACGACAGTGTTACCCCTTACTTTTTTTTTTTTTTTTTTTTTTTCGGGCGAAAAATTAAGTATCCCCAATCTTCTCAAAACTCTGGATTCTGATAGAGGGCCATGATACTTAGACCTGAGTGTAAAAATGGAGGCTCTAGACCCTTCCAGAGGTGAGATATCGAAACTCAAAATTTCGACCAGAAAAAAAAAAACACAGTGTTACCCCTTACGTTTTTTTTTTTTTTTTTTGGGGGGGGGGGGGGGGGGGGGGGGCGAAAAATTAAGTTTCCCCAATCTTGTTAAAACTCTGGATTCTGATAGAGGGCCATGAGACTTACACATGAGTGCAAAAATGGAGGCTCTGGACCCTTCCAGAGCTGAGATATCGAAACTCAAAATTTCGACCAGAAAAAAATGACAGTGTTACCGTTTACGTTTTTTTTTTTTTTTTTTTTTTTTGGGGCGGGGGGGGGGGGGGGGGGGAATGAAGTTTCCCCAATCTTCTCAAAGCTCTGGATTCTGATAGAGGGCCATGAGACTTAGACCTGAGTGCAAACATGGAGGCTCTAGACCCTTCCAGAGCTGAGATATCGAAACTCAAATTTTCGACCCGAAAAAAAACGAATGTGGTACCCCATCGTGTTTTTTTTTTTTTTTTTTTTCCGGGCGAGAAATTAAGTTTCTCCAATCTTCTTGAAACTCTGCATTCTGATAGAGTGCCAAGGGACTTGGACCTAAGTGCAAAAATGGAGGCTCTAGACCCTTCCAGAGCTAGTAGAGGCCCTTCGGGACGCCCCGTGGAAACGGTGGGCCGTCGGACGAATAGTGGACTTGTGGTACATTTCGAGGGTGGCTCCACCTATGGGGCTGTTGCAGAAACGCCTCGGGGCTCCCAAAACTTCTGGCTCCTCCCGTCGGCACCCCGGGGGGTTCGGGATGCACCCAAACCCGCCTGCCCGCCCGGCAAGGCCCGAGGGCGCCGTTGGCTGGTCCCCCAAAAATTTCGGGGGACTTGCGCGCTCGTCTGCCAACCCACGTCCATTTGCCTAAGGCCCAAAGATGGAATGGACCTTTTTTTCTGCTTTGGACTAGCTAGAGTTATTTTGTTTTCTGGAAACTTGTCCTTGAGTAGAAAGTAGTAACGGCATTCGGGATGATTTTGGTTGCAGGGGTTGCATTTTGGTTGGGAATGAAAGTCAGTTTGTACGATATGTATTCTTTGTCGACCTTTGTTTTTTTTTATAGAAGTTCACCATGGAAAACAGTGAAGAAAAAAAAAACATATACTGTGAAATATTAAAATTTTAAATAATTGCTTTCTATTATATATATATATATATATATATATATATATATTTGGGATGGCAAAAGATTTATAAATATTAACATTAAGAATATCTTTACTGTCACTTTTGATCAATTGAATGACTCTTTGCTGGCTGAATAAAAGTGGTTGTCTCTAAAATATATATATATATATATATATATATATATATATATATATTGCCCTTAATATAGTTCCATAGACATATAATTAAACTTACCAAACCTGGAAAATGTGTCTATACTGAAAAAAATATATACTTTGAATCAAAATTACAGAAGCACTGTTGTGAAATTAACAGAAAATGCACTTTTTTTAGCCATTGTTTTATTGAGGACATGCAAACCATGCACAAAACTGAAAAAAAAAAAAACCTTTTTACAGAATGACCAAGATAGAAAAGACAATCCAATGATCTCTTTCTCTCAGCTTCACTGAACTTCACCTTTAACTTTGAAATATCACACAGAAATTACAGTACATCTAATATGGAGGATTCCAGCAAATACTGGTTAAGACTACAAAAGACTGTTGCATTACAGGAATATAAAACTCAAAAGAATTAAAAACTTTTATCTGGATTCAAAAAGTGACACATTGACATGTGTTTGATCTATAGATCGAGAGCACCAAACATTCTCTTAGAAACGTACAAAAAATGCATTGATTGCTGCATCTGTGATGAGTCTCAGTTTGATGACATCTTACTTCTCAAATCCAACTGTAAATCGTGAATGCAGTTAGACGCAGAAGTCTACAATCCATTTTTTTGTTCTATTCTTAGATACAACATTGACAAACCTAACAATGATGGTTTCTTTATAATATCTTATCATTAAGACCCTCATTTTTCTTTAAAGCACAATGACAGAGTACAGCCTCTTAAAGGTGATGTCAGTTTTGCCACACTACTGGTGCAGAAAACACACTTGCCCTTTAAATGTCTCGTCGCAGGAGGAAAGCACTGGTTTAAAGGCAGCAATAGAGTAGAATGAGATCCATTCAGTGGTTCACAAACACACAACAATCACTAACCGTCTTTACGCCATCGATGCTATTGCTACACTAAAGCAGAATGTATTCTGGGTGACTCTGATCGAGGAGCATGCTACATTATTTGTGAGGAGGAGGCAGATTACATAGTGAATATGAATTCATGGAAAGCTATATTGAGTTGCTGCATAGCCTATTCTGGTCATAGTGAGTTTATGGATTTATTGGGTTAAATATTTGCATGATACGGGTAATATAAAACTGGAATCTGAAGGAGGCGAACTGTTGCGGTTGGATCCCCTGATGGATGAAGTTCAAGAGAGGGATGTGATATTGGAACGGCCTCCAGGAGGCGCTACGATCCTCTGTGCCGTACGCCGGGGGATGTGGTCATCCTTTTGAGTGCCTTTTTGAAAAGAAAAAAATAAAAAGTTGAAACTCATTGTGTTTTTAGTTTGGATACAATGCATTTGTATGTAATAGAAGTTGACTGTAATAAAAGTACGCCTGTTTTAACTTCATTTGATTTAGGTCACAGAGACTCACAGATTATACATGTGGTTTTTCAGCAGTGTTTGTTCTGGAAGTATTTTTAATTTTTCATAAAAATAAAAAAAGTCAATAAAATCTTCAAAGCCATGCATCAGAACAAACCTAACATACAGTATTTTATGAGGGGATGAACAACTCATGAAGCATTGTGGGTGATGTAATCAATATCAATCTCAATTCAATCTCAATCAATATCAATCAAGTTTTATGTTTTAAGAGAAGTCATTTTTGATTTTTAAAAGCCTTTATTAAACTTTTTTTTCATGATCTCAGAATTCTTTTTAAATTAAAAAAAAGTTTTATGTTATTATGTTGAGATCTTCAATGTAGCCCCTTAATCACTTTAGTGCATAATGTCTTTCTGAATTGAAGTATTAATTTATTAATTAATTAATTAATATATATTGGTTGGTACTGTATATGCAACTTTTGAATAGTAGTGTAATTAGTTAATATTACACTAGGCCTATATTATGTAATACTACACTCTTTGTCTGAATTTAAAAGTGAATAATTAATTAGTATAAAATATAAAATTCATCACCAGTGGAGGAAATGAATGTGATTTTTACTTTCAGAACCTTCTTTTCTCTGAACCCTGTCACTACAGTAAATACAGTAAGGAGGAGCGAGAAACCAATAACAAAGGTGCTTACCAGATAAAGTGAACCCAGATTGGTGCAAATTTCTGGACGGTCCCAGTGGGTTCTTTCCTGGACATGAGGGCCCCCTAGAGGTGGGAGTGGGTGGTACAGATTTGGTCATACTTATGACATCATGGACAGGGCCATCATAGTTTCCTCTAGGAACACCACGGGCATCAGCCATCTGAAAAATAAAACATTTGATCATGAAAGTGACCCAATCTTAATACAAAAGTTGAGTCTTTTTAAACTTTAAAAGCCTGTGAGAGTGTTAGATGTGTTATTTGACACCTGGAATGAGTGAGCAGATAGATTCACAATCACACAGAAACATTCTTACCCTGCCCCGGGCCTTGATTCTCTTGTAGACATAGTCGGGATAGCCTTTTCTAGGGATGAAGCGGCCTGAACCCTCGGTCACATTAAGTTTCCCGTCTTCCAGAACTATCCTGCCCTGACTGATGACCAATACAGGAAAACCTCGGCACTCCATTCCCTCAAAGATATTCACTTCTACCGTCTGGGGGCACACGTAGAATAAGGGCAGAGGAGATTATATTTCATGTACATAAAATTCCAATAGAACATTACAAGGATTTAACAGAATTCTGTTTAGTTCAGAAAGAATTCTACTGTAAAATAATTACCACTCTAAATAAATAGATGAATACGTACAATGATGTTGGACACATAAAAACATCTGTTAACTGGCAATCTTTTTTTTTGCCACTGAGAAATTCTCATACCAGATTGTGAGATTTGCCAGAGAAGATTTTCGTCTCCTTGGTGTTCCAGATCACAATGTCGGCGTCAGATCCAACAGCAATCCGGCCTTTCCGAGGGTACATATTGAAGATTTTTGCAGCGTTTGTGCTTGTTACTGCAACAAAATCATTCTCGTCCATTTTACCTGTGGCCTATGCAACAAAAATATCAGTGAAATAAGAGAGCTGTCACATACATACAAATGCAAGCATATAGAAGACTTCATATTCATGTTTGACCTGTGAATTCATCATGACATATGACCAGTAGATAATTTCAATATCAAAGAAGAATGTAAAGCACAGTCGTTTGTAATGTTGGAGTATATATATATATATATATATAAACATTTTAAATGTATTGTTTTTAAATTATCGAAAACATAAGGAAGACCTACCACAGCTTTATCCCAGACGATGCTCATACGCTCTTCAATGCCATTAGTCCCCTCTGGGATGAGGGTGAAGTCATCTTTTCCAACAGCTTTCTGTGCCGTAGTGAAGGTGCAGTGAGCACTGCCTGTTACCTGAAGATCCCCACTGGAAACATCAAACATGAAAGTGGAGGAATTTCAATTGTCAAATAAAAAATAAAAGATTGGAAGGATGAATGGATGGATGAACCCTCCAATGAACCCTCAACCATTCCTCAATCCTCAACCAACGAACCCTCAACCATTCCTCAATCCTCAACCAACGAACCCTCAACCATTCCTCAATCCTCAACCAATGAACCCTCAACAATCCCTCAATCCTCAACCAATGAACCCGCAACCATCACTCAATCCTCAACCAATGAACCCTCAACCATTCCTCAATCCTCAACCAACGAACCTGCAACCATCCCTCAATCCTCAACCAATGAACCCACAACCATTCCTCAATCCTCATTTAATGAATCCTCAACCATTCATCAATCCTCAACCAACAAACCCTCAAACATTTCTCAATCCTCAACCAACGAACTCTCAAATATTCCTCAATCCTCAACCAATTAACCCTCAACCATCCCTCATGGATGGATGGACGGATGGATGGACGGATGGATGGATGGATGGATGGATGGATGGATGGATGGATGGATGGAGGGATGGATGGATGGATGGACAGAGGTGGATAGAAGGATAGATGAATAGAAGGATTGATGGATAACAGGTAGATAGAGATGGATGGATGTTTGCTGCTCACCAGGACAGTAGTGAGCTGAGGTAATCTGGAGTGCTGGTGTCTGGGTTGAGAGGAGGAGACATGACAAACGCAGCAGCTTCAGCCCAGTGTTTGCTCCAGTAGTGCGATCCGTCTGTACCAAGGCTGGCTGCTACTGGTTCCCCATAGATGACCATGCCTGAAAATGAATCAGAGCACATAACACAAATATTTACTGACTTTTCTCATGGTTTTCTTTGTTTTTGTCACAGTGTTTTAGAGCAGCTAAAACATTCGTACCCTTTTTCCTAGCCTTGGCGATGACATCAGCAGCAGGTTTGCTCATCACCTTGGTGATGTAGAGAGGGCAGTTGGCCTGTTTAGCAATGGTGATGGCTCGATACACAGCCTCAGTCTCCACCTGGAGAAAAAAAAACACCAAAACAGGGTAAACCAGTGGTAGAACAAATTTGGATCTCAAGTCACCATGAAATAAAAACTTGAAATAAAAACTAATGGAATATTGCAGCATTTATCTGTGCACATTTATTTATTCATGTGCCCTCGTAATCTTTAATCCAAATAACTACTACTTTCTCTTGCAGTGACATCTCTTCTCTTCTCTGATGATGTTTTACTGGCACGAGGGTGGGGCAACCTGTCACTCACATGAGATTCACCAATAACAAACCACAATGACCTAACCGTCCAAAAAATTCGCCATGAACCAAGTGCCGCCCTAAGTTTTTTTCTATAGTATAAAAAGCTGCTTCATTCAAATGTATATCCCATAAAAGGGAGGAAAAGTAGAGACAGATCTTCAGTTTCTGTATGTACGTTTTTTTTTGAACGACTTGATTGTCCATCGGAAAATTATTGGATGGTTGGGGTTATAATAAATATGCCAATATTTCAACATGACATCATGACATTTGCGTAAACATACACGCCACTTTCGAGTCAAGTGGCATGTTATCTCTACGCATTTTGAGCTTGATTGTCCATCGGAAAATTATTGGATGGTTGGGGTTATAATATATATGCCAATATTCCAACATGACATCATGACATTTGCGTAAACATACACGCCACTTTCGAGTCAAGTGGCGTGTTATCTCTACGCATTTTGAGCTATCCGTGTGTATGCGTGTATGTCTACGCCATTAACGTTCGCGTCATTCCGCGTACACGCCGTCAAATGTCCAGTCATAAATGCCATTAACCCCAGTGACGGTTAAGTTTAGGGATGGGGTTGAGGTAAGTCATATATTTATATAACGTTAAGTCAACGGCGTCCATAAACATGCTGAAAAGCGATTATGCGTCTTGATAGCACGCCAAAAATGGAAATACGAATTGGCGTGTCATACACACGCTACTTCATGAGATCAGTCTGAATATTCCCCCAAAAACAAACAAAAAAGAATGGTCAATTATGATTCCATGATAAGACTAACCTCTTCTGGGTGGCTCAGTACGTGTCCCTCTGGACCAGTAATTCCCAGATCCAAAAGCTTCTTCTGTTCCTGAGATTACAAACAAAAACAACAATGGATACAAGCATGGAGAAAAAGACAGATGGATGGAAAGGCACTTGTATATTTTATAAGACACTATTGAAATGCATTAGCAATTGAAGACATTTAGACTTCACCCTCATCCCAGAGGGGACTAATGGCATTGAGGAGCGTATGAGCATGGTCTGGGATAAAGCTGTGGTAGGTCTTCCTTATGTTTATATCCTTATTCCTTATATTTTATAAGACACTATTGAAATGCATTAGCAATTGAAGACATTTAGATTTAAGGGATAGTTCATCCAAAAATTAAAATTCTGTCATCATTTATTTCATCCTATCCATCAAGTTGTTCCAAAATGGTATACATTTCTTTTTTTCTGCTGAACACAAAACATGATATTTTGAAGAATGTCAGTAATCAAACAGTGGACATTCCCCATTGACTTCAATAGTACGGAGAAGCAAAAAAATACCATGGAAGTCAATGCATACATCAACATCTTGTTGGGTGAGTAAATGAGAATATTCATTTTTGGGTGATTTAATGATAATGATAACAATCATAGTTACCTCATCAATGATGTCACCGTTTTCAGCATGAACCTGTGCAATGGCTCCCAGTTCTCTCATGGCACTAAACATCTCATAGATCTACAGACACAGAGAGTGTTTGCTCTTGGAAATATGATCTATAAAACATACATTGCTGTTCAAAAGTTTTTTTCAGTGAGTAAAAAAACAACAACAACAATTTAATACTTTTATTCAGCATTGAATTTATCAAAAGTGACAGTAAATACATTCTACTAAATATGTTTTATCTTTTTTTTGACTGTTTTACGATTTCAGATGTGACTAATTAAAGTTGTACAATAAGTTCAGAATGGCATGGCCAACAAACCTGTGTATCAGAGCTCTGGTACCTATCCTTATAAGCCATGAAGATGAGAAATGAGTTGACCCCTTAAAAAAAAAAAAAAAAAAAAACACATTTGTTATTATAATGTGATACATCTTTCTAGAGTTGAATGCAAAAAGTGTTTTTATGCGTGTTAAAAAATAAACCTAATAATTCAGAAAGCAAAAATATCAAATTCACACCTGAAATCTCACATCACCTTTATCTTTGACCAGAGACTCCAGCTCCTCAAACAGCCCATCATGCCAGCGAGTGATGTCGATGTGCAGAGAGTAATCACAGCACGACCTCTTGTCTGCCGTATCCCTCCACTGGTCATATGCTGCCAGTAAACTAGAACCCGGTTCAGGCACAACATGGTCAACTAAAGGGAGTGAGCAAAGACGAGGAGAGCAGACTGATGAAAAACACATGCTTAATATACTGAGAAATACCTAGACTCTTGTCTTAAAGTCAGCATGAAATCAACATGGACATTTCTTGTTTTTTTATGGAATATTGCATTTTTAATATTTATTATAAATCATTTATGTCCTCGAAATCTTTAACCAAAATAACTTCCAACCTACCATCCAATCAAACCAACCATCCAATTAATTCCTGATGGACAGAATCAAGCCCCACCCTACTTTTTTGCTTGTTCTAGAAGCAGTTTCACTCAGATATGAGTCACAATAGGGAAGAAAACACTATCATTGCATAATAAATCAAATTTGATGTCGATGAAATTTTAAGTTTAAGTTTAAGTCACTTCCGTGTTGGTTTCAAGAGAGAGCCAGGGAGATTGCCGCTTGTTTTTTTACACATGTATATTTGTTTTTTGTACAAGATTTTAAAAAAATCCATTTCCTTACCTCTTTAAATGCTTGTGGTCATAAATGGGTTGATATATTTTAAGCAATGACAGCAGGCTGAGGTGCTATTATTCAGCAAAAACTATTTTTGTTTCTAATTCTTAGATAATTATGCTTGCCAATTTTATGAGCTGCTTATAATTGAGAAACTACATGAATTATTTTGTATTAATTTATTTCATGATATTCATGGACGTTTTGAAGCATCAGAGATTTGGGTGAATAGACTTTGAATGTATTTTACTCTTTCATTAAAAACATCTTCCTCTAGATTCCAAAGAAGAGAATTAGAACTATGACGTGAGTAAAGACAGAATTTTAACTTTTGGGTGAATTATCCCTTTAAATACAGAGCAAATGAACAATGCAAATGCTCTGTCCTAAATGACTTCATATAACAGTACAGTGGCGTATCTGAACAAAGTTGAGCAGAGGAGAACAGACAGCGCTGTGACCCCAATTCTACTGATTTTATGAGTCTCGACAAGCTCTTAATACTGAAGACCACACACACTTTTCATTTTTTTTTTCATTTATCACAGTAATCACTTATTTTTTCTACTAGATTTCCACTCTGAGTTTAATAATCTGTTAACTACTGTAAGTCTTGTGCTCTCTTCATATGAGATGTTGTGATGACATACTGATCATGGTGGTTCCTCCTGCCAAAGCAGCGCGGGTGCCATGATAGAAGTCGTCTGCCGGGGTCATGCCCAGGTGAGGGGCCTGTAGACATGTGTTCACATCGATGCCTCCTGGGATCACAATGTGCCCATAGGCATCCACCGTCTTCACACCAGTAGGTACGATGAGGTTCTCGCCGATCTGCCTATACCAGTCAGAAAAATACAAAATAAACATTTCTTGAGGTGTTACTCATTTGTAAGTCGCTTATCTGCTAAATGAAATGAAAGTCAGATATATCAAACACTGATGCAATATATATGTAAATTTTAAAAAGAATTAAATCTTACTTAATGGTTCCATCTTCAATGTAAATGTCGGCATAAAATGATTGGTCATCATTTACGATTTTTCCACCTTTAATGATGAGTTTGTCACCCTGTGGAAAAAAGAAGACAGTGCTGAATGTTGTGATGTAACTTTAAGGTGATCGTTCCACTACAAATTCACATTCAGATATTTACACCATTCCATGGAACATAAAATAATTGAGATCAAAACTATTCACATATGATGTCAAACCTGTGCTAAAAAGTTCAGATATGTCCACTCACACCAAGAAGTGGAGATACCAAAAACATCCTTATATTGAACTCGGATGACTTGAATTTCACTGAAACTCTGCTGACCCAGTTCCAGGGACGTTTGGTTATAGAATTACAGTGATTTCAAAGCACAGGAGCACAAAGAAGTGCATAATGCATGCAAATCCTCCTATGCAGAATATGCAACGTTCTTTAAGGAGCTAATCAGAGAGATTATATCATTGAAAACCCAGACAGAGGTAGAGAATACAAAAGAAAGATAACAGGGAACTCCATTCATCTGTAACAACACTTTTCTGTTTACTCTATTAGTCACACATGGCTGCTGTGGTTTTGCATAAATGCATAGCGAGGACTGACACTTTTAATTGAGCCCAAATCATAAGCCCAGATACAGGAGACCACCGCATTCAGATGAAGCAATGCCAGGAAACTGGGCTTGTAGGGCAGCCAGGCATGAAACATCATTCACGGTTCTGTTAGACAATGCCAACCTCAACTCAAAGCAGCAAACCTAACTCTCAAACAGCGGAAGTGGCTAAATAAAGAAATAAATTGAATAAACTTTTCTTGAGTCTTGCTAAAGGGTATTTCCCCACACTCATTGTGACAGGGTGGCGTGCAACCCACAGAGCATCACTTTAATGCAATGTGACACTTCCACGGGCGGCCCATCGCTGGCACGGCCAAAATCCCTGCCGAGTATTTCCGATTCTGGGCCACAAGTTTGCTTGAGGAGAGACGAGACAGACAGAGCGAGGGTCTAGGGCGTAGTGTGCATCAGGACGACCCTTTATGTTACAGTATTGAATATACAGGGAATTATTGAATGAAGGAATATACAATTATTTTGTTATTTCCAACCCCAGATGTTTCCAAAATCATCCCGAGTGTATTTTTTTCACTGTGCTTTGAATGTGGGTCAGACAGGGGACTCTGTAGCAGTCAGGCTCTAATGCTAAATTGTGCGGAAGGGAATTGAATCCAATTTGTCTGAGTTAACAGCGCTCTTCCCGTGTTTTCTCGCTCCTGCAGTGCACATGGATGAATCCTCGCTTATCCCTTTCATTGTCTAAAGTCATTATATTTAGGTAGAAAATTCACTAGAAAATCACTTTAGGTTACCTGAACCATACATGCAAGAACATATAAACAATAAAAGCAAAGTTTCTTTTCTTTAATGTACAATTGTACAAATGTACTAACTAAATGATAAGGAACGGTAAAGTGTAGGCTACTTTGTAATTAAACAGAAGGGCTACAATGAAAACCTGTTAATTTACTTTATGTTAACATTACATTCAATGGCAATACATGTACTTTTAACGTAAAATAAATTGTAAAAATAAATAAACAATCGTTTACTGAGAAAGTTTAATTATGTTTAACAAAGCAATGAATTAATGAAATTATTCATGGAGATTTCCATTATGTGTGATCGTGATCACATTTGTTTAGATAAAAAAAAATGTAGGCCTAGGTTCAGGTATATATATATTTATATATTTTTTCAGCAATAAACTACTCTATTCGCCAAAAATGCTGATGCTTCAAAGCGTCCATCAATATCATAAAATAAATTAATACAAATAATCCATGTAGTTTTTATGGGTGTGTGTTATGGTGTTTTGTGTGTGTCCAAAGTGCTCTGTCTTTGACCACAATTGCTTGAGAGGCCAAAAAAGTCATTATGGCTTTTCATTGTGTTGTGTCTATTATTATTAAGCATATTTTACTGCAACAAGCATATTTTAATATGCCAAATGAGTTGGTACATTGACATAAAATTTAGTATAAACATATAGGGGTTAGAATTGTAAAATAGATTTCACATTAACCAAAAATGCTTTCAATAATGCTTGCCAGGGGCCAGGGCTCATGGGCAGGGCCCCCAGTCACACGTCTAGGCCGGGGAGGAGATCTGAACGCTCGCGACGTGCGTGGAATCCTCGCGTCGCGTGCACTGTGCGGAAATGGAGCAGCGGTATTGAACACTTTCGGATAAAACGCGTCTTTTCTTTTCACGAAGAAATCAGAACAACCGGCACCGATACTAGCCGACATGAATGAATGCATGAATGCATGGATGAATGAATGAAAGACAATGGACACGAGAAACCGGCATTAGCCTCCACCGTAGGCTACCACACTAAACACTGAACCATAGACGTTTTGCAATTCTCACATCATGAAATGCATTAGTGCAGCTCGTAAATGTTGACCGGCTTTCTGAGCAGTGTTTCGAGGACAGCAGGTTGTTGCCGGCGGCGGCTCACCCATGACTGCACAATAAAACCATCATCATCATCCTCCTCCTCATCACCATGTCTCCGTTATGCAGCCAGCACACATTCACCGGTGGCCTCGGGTTTTAATCGCTAACATTTCTTACCGTGACGCGAGGGTTGTTCTTCTTGCCTGGGAAAGACATAGCACCGGTCTGGGAGCAGCTTTGATTCCAGAGGACGCGAGCGATGATGATGATGATCAAATCTTTGCTCACGTCAGAATAAAGGCGCAGCGACGGGGCGCGTGGACGGGTGTCAGTTTTCGGGCGGGGTGTAGTTTAGTTTAAGATTACCGGGGTTCAATAGTCACAGTAGACAAAAGCAGTCCAGATCCCCCACCCTCTACGTCTGTGTCTGCCCACCATCTGCTGCTTTAGTATTCACACACTCAGGGAGAGTCAGGGGCGAGGCGGAACCATGCAGTCTCTAACTCACACAATTCTTAAAACAATTATAGGACTTCCACAAATGTAATAATTTAAGAAGAAAGTAGTAAGAAAGTATATGTATTTTACTCTTTGGATAGAACAAAGACCGAAATGCATGTCTTTTTTATTTAGCCTATTTTAAAAATTGTTTCCCAAGTTTTAAAAGTGTGAGGAAAAAAATATTCTTGGGTCACAATCTCAGAAGATCTTTTGCAACTATTGCAAAGTAATATGATAGATTTAACTTATTTACGCACAAATTATTACATCATAAAGAAGAAAATATGCCTATTCAAAAATAAATATAATCTTGCCCATTTATGTGTCTGTCCACTGCATTAGACTTTTTTTTTAATAAAATAAAATAGTTAAAAATCATCCATGCTGTTTTGATTCAAAGGAAAACACCATTATTACTGACAGATAAATTGTTTAAAAAAAATAGTAGCTTTTTCTTCTGTAATTTGACAGCATGACTCTCGCTCTCTCTTCATATATATATATATATATATATATATATATATATATATATATAATTGGGCCATTTCCCCCCTAGCCAATGGCAAAAAAGTGTATATTTACGAGTTTGTTTCACAACTTTAGCATCTCTGAGTGAGCCTGATATATATTGCCAAAAGCCAAAACAACATTACCCAATATGTTTTAAATGACAAGTTTCATTTGCTTTTTATAACGCTTTGAGACAAACATTATAAACTGGCTACATAACTGAACTAATATAGCCTATTTTAAACTGCATTGATTGAGAGTTCCATGATCTACACAGTAACAAGAATAGTACAATAATATGCAATTACCTCTCGTCGCCCGTTCTGCACGCGACTGGGTCCGGTTGGGTAAACGAGGGTCTGACTCTGTGAACTGTAGGACGGGCTGGACTGCGTTCGGTTCGGAGGGGTTTGACTCACGCTGGTGAAATCACTCATGCTCGACGACGTGTCGCTGAAATTGTCCCTCTGATCGTCCACTCGACCCCGGGGATTTCTCCTGGCAGAACTGGGGCTGTACGACTCAAAATTCAGGGTTTTATTCTCATAAGCTCCTTCGATGTTACAGAACATCCCCCCGAACTTCACTCGGGGTTTAGGGCTGTCGGTGCCCAGCCTGGACAACAGGGAACCCTGGTCATCATCCGGTGGAAGGAGTCTTCTCTCAGTCATGGCTCACGGAAGAAATGGGAAGCTTGTTTGAAGAATCTTTGGACTAGTATTACATGGACACACTCATTCCATGAGTGTCAGAGTGTGTGAGAGCGACTGTCACGCGTGCAGGTGCTGTTATAGGAGCTGTCCAGAGAGGCGTGGTGCTGAAATCCTCCACTCACTGGATTAGGAAACACATGAGCTTATGAAACACATGAGCTCTCAGTCTCGAGATTTAAGGTAAATCGATCGTTTTACAAACAGTCCAATCAGAGAGAATCAATACTAAGTCCTGCTTCTGACACTTTAGGACATCTCATTCACATAAGAGTAAGAAAAGAGGAACTAGAAATGTCTCCTCATGCAAATGTTTCAAGTGGGGAATTCATATGAATGTATACACTCTAAAAATGCTGGGTTGTTTTAACCATCTTTGGGCCAAGTATGGACAAACTCAGCCATTGTGTTAAATGTCTATTTTAACCCAACATTTGGGTTAAAACAACCCAGCATTTTTTTAGAGTGTGGAAAGTGCATCAATCAATCCATCCAAAAATTGCCTGCCATTTTGCAATATAAATATTTTTTTATACTTTGATTATTTGAGCATTCATAAAACAAGTTATTATAACATGAAAACTGCATATATATATATATATATATATATATATATATATATATATACACACACAGTATATATATACACAGTATATATATATATATATATATATATATATATATATATTTACTGAAAAGCAACGCCTTCAAAATTGTGTTTTAATAATTAGTTATCTATTTTGATTCTCCATCAGTGATCTATCAGCTCATGGGTTGCATTAGGAAATGTTAAACAGACAGATGCTAATTCTACCAAATGCATGCAGATGTCGTTTACAGTGTGTCTGGTCTCATCTGTGCATGTGGAGATCTAGGAAAGTCCATCTGGAGGGTTGAAAATGTGCCCAAAGGACAAGGAGTCCTGGTCCATATGCTGAATGCCTCTGGGAGTGAATGCGTTAAACACTTTACAGACAGAACGGGTCATATAAAAGCACAATAGCTGAAGTCTAAGAATAGCCTGAGGAAAGAGGGTTTGCATTTGATTTAATCTAACAGATACATGATTCATCTCCATTCATACCTGACCCGAAGAGATGATCGACACTTTTTATGTGCACATCTAAATGGCTCCATAAAATATAGTCAACAACTTTGTAATATCTCAATTGTCAAAACAATAAAAATACTGTCAGTAACAGCCACAATCAATCAATGACCAGTTTTAGTAGGAAAGTGCATGTGTGAATAAACTCAACATGCTGTTTATTTCCATATCAAAAGCTCTTTCTAAATTCACATCATGTGGCAATTTTATTTCCCTGCATGTTTTCTAGTTGAGGAGTGTTAAAGAAGCTTCAAATACCATGATCGTAAAAGATATCTACTTCTCATTTCCTTATTTCTGAAAGCACAAAGGACTCGTGGGTATCTGTGAGCCACAGCACATATTCCAAAGCATTTTCTTCCTGGGTTTCTCTTTGATTGTAATGCAATGGCATTTCTTGTGGCAGATGTAACAGAGTGAGATGGAAGAACCAGCCGGAGGCAAAAACCTCGATTTTACCACTATCTCTCTGGTCCACAGCAGAGTTGCGTGACAGTGACATAAAACCAGGTTCATAAAATCATGATTGTCTATAGTTTAGTTTCAACTAAACAAGCTCAGCTGTTCAATTCTGTGAACTATTGCTTAAAAACTTTTTTAAATTTATTTTTTAGTAACAATTTTAATCACACTTGAGACTTCACAAAATACTAGGGCTGTCAAAACGATTAATCGAATCCAAAATAAAAGTTTGTGTTTACATAATATATGTGGGGGCACTGTGTGTAATTATTTTGTATATATATAAAAAACACACATGCATGTATATTTAAGAAAAAAAATATTATTTATATATAAAATATTTATATTTATATATAATATAAATTATATATAAATCTATATACAGAATATACATGAAAATATTTCTTAATTATATACAAGCATGTGTGTGTATTTATATTTATATAATAATTACACACAGTGCCCCCACATATATTATGTAAACACAAACTTTTATTTTGGATTCGATTAATCGCGATTAATCGTTTTGACAGCCCTACAAAATACATTACTATATATATTTACAAATATTATAAATTGTTTTATTTATATTACTTATTTACATAAATCTATTTTATAAATGTTTTAGTAAATTATTATAACTTGTATTCATATTAACACAACAAATATAAATGGAAAATGGACTGCATTTAAATAGCGCTTTCACAGACCCAAAGGCCACCAAAGAGCTTTACATATTTCCTCACATTCACTCACTAATTCATTCACTCACTCATTCATACACTCACTCATTCAAACACACACTCATTCATATACCGACGGCATTGGGTTAGGTTTAGGGTTTTAAAAATGCAGAGGGTTAAATAATAACCATCTGCATTTCTATATATTTATATTTTGACCAAAAACTAGAGGAAGAACTTTGAAATACTGTCTGACAAAATTAGTATAACATCCGACTAATATAATAATCAACAATACTATTTTATTTATAATTTTCATTATGGCCGTACATGTAAAAAGATTTAAATTTTCTCCGTAATTTTTTAAATAATGTAAAAAGATTTGCATTATCTCCGTAGATGTAAAAAGATTGTTTTTTGGAATTATGCAAATGTCAAAATCAATATACTTGTCAATATTTATTATAAATACTTATCATAATATTAATCTCTATGTTATAATACATATTTAGAATATCTATTTGTATAATCCTATTGGTAATATAATAAATAATTATTATTTTATACTGAAATATTAACCTATTTTAGATAAGTGACTTATTTGCAAAAATCTTTTGGAATTATGCAAATGTGACAAAAGTATATCTGGTGCACTATCACCCTTTCACACACATTATAAACAAACAATACATAGACTTAAAGCTAACCATATTCAAAAGTATAAGCACAAATCAAGCTTACCTTGAGTTTGAGTCGGTTCAGAGGCACTTATTTACCCCAGAATCCACCGTGGTCATTTATTTTCAATGAACAGAGAAACATCCTCTTAGTTCTTCAGTCTTCCTCTGAGAAATTTATTTGAAACACTGCTCCTGTACATTAAAAAACCAGACATAATTATAATTTCAGGATTTAACTTTCAGCTCAGGAGGGAGGGCTAGTGCCACCGGGAACCCAAGCTGAGTGAGTGTAAACAGTGGGAGGAAGGTTTTTAACGTAATATCTCTCAATCCATCAGGCTTCCAAAGGGAAGCAGCCTTCAGCACCACCTGCTCAGCAGGGAAAGGAGAGAGCGCTTCAATTTAAGAGTCCTTAAATTCCACACGCAACGAGCTCACACAAAGCATAGTTCAAAAGGTCAGGAGGATAAAAATAGTTTAGAAGTCCACAAGATAGACAGCACCATATTCCATGTTCCAGAGTTGATGTGAACAGCTTGAAGACTCGTATCAGCACAGAGGAGATCGCTGAGACCCCTGATGGCACGTGTGTGTCACTCCTCCTCCGGGACAGAAGAACACTTGAGGCCTGTGATCACAAGAAAAACACAACATTTACCGTTATAAACTGGTGACATCCATCCATCTGGACCGTCAGTCTGTCCATCCATCCATCCATCCATCCATCCATCCATCCATCCATCCATCCATCCATCCATGTCAATCCCTTCTGTACATCCACCCATCCATCAGTCCATCCATTCATCTATTCTTCAGTCCATCCATCCGTCTGTCAACCCAATCAACAGTCCATCCATCCATCCACAAACCATCAATCCATCCACCCATCCGTACTTCTGTCCATCCATCTATTCTTCAATCCATCCGTCCATCCCTCCATCCCTTCTGTCCGTCCATTCACCCATCCATCAGCCCATCCATCCATGCATCCATCCATCCATCATCCATCCATCCATCCATCCATTCTTCAGTCCATCCGTCAATCCGTTCATCCATCCGTAAGTTTACCCATCCTTCAGTCCATCCATCCATCCATCCATCCGTCCGTCCGTCCGTCCATCCCTCCCTTCTGTCTGTTCATCCACCCATCAGTCCATCCATCCATTCTTAGTCCATCCATCCGTCCGTCCACCAACTTATCCATCAGTCCATCAATCGATGCATTCTTCAGTCCATCCATCATCCATCCATCCATCCATCCATCATCCATTCTTCAGTCCATTCGTCCATCCATCAGTCCGTCCACCCATCCATAAGTCCATCCATCCATTTATCCATCCATCCGCTTATCCAATAGTCCATCCATCCGTCCGCCCATCCATCCATCCATCCATCATCCATTCTTCAGTCCATTCATCCATCCATCAGTCCGTCCACCCATCCATAAGTCCATCCATCCATTTATCCATCCATCCATCCGCTTATTCAATAGTCCATCCATTCGTCCACCCATCCATACATCCATCCATCCATCCATCTGTCCGTCTGTCCATCCCTCCATTTATCCATCCATCCATCCATCCATCCTTCCGTCCATTTATCCATCAGTCCATCCATTCATCCGTCCATCTGTCCATTTATCCATCAGTCCATTCATCCATCCATCCATCCATCCATCACATTAGAAACCACAGACAATGACTACAGTTCATACTGTAAGTTTGGGGTCAGTAAGATTTTTAAATGTTTTTGAAAGAAGTCTCATTTGTTCACCAAGGCTGTATTTATTCGATTAAATATACAGTAGAAACAGTAATATTTTAAAATATTACTGCAATTTAAATGAACTCTTGTTTATTTGAATATTGTTTAAGAGGAAATCTGTATATACTGTACAATAGAGAACATAAATTCTGTTGCATGTAAGTCCTATTATCTAGTGTTGTGTATGAGCGGTCATGTATTACCAGGGTCCACTGATCTGATGACACGATTTCCTGCTTTCTGGCAGAGCTACGACCAAAGAATGAAGGCTAAAGAAAAAAATAAAAATAAAAATAAAAACTGAACACGGAAACAAAAACAAAAGCAAAAAACAACACAACGGAACAAAGAGGAGAGAATAAACAGTACATTTAGAAAGAGACAAAAAAATATTATTGGAAAAGATGATGGTGCTGACCTTGAAAGAAAATGATAGATGACTGGTCTATATGATTACCTTTTCTTCTAATTCCTTTATCTGTCGTTTCTGTGTCTCAATCCACTCTTCCAGCTCTTTTATCCTCTGTGGAGACAGGAAAATCATAAGCTAACAAATACGCAACACTAAATACTGAAGCTTCATATTTACTACAGAAAACGTGCTATTTGCATATGCAAAAAGAATGGTTATTTACTGGTCAAAACAGCAAATATACACATTTAAAATGTACACTATCCATATATACCATTGCATTGCTATAATAATAAGCACGATCTCTTCCACTTTTATAGATGTACACAGACAGGTACCGCTTGAGCATGTTGTAGCAGTTCCATCCTCTCTCTGAGTATCTGCGCATCTCGCTCTCGTAATTCACTCAAGACCTGCCTCTTCCACTGATCGACAGCTTCCCGCAGCGAATCACGGTCCTGCTCAGTCAGCATCTCGGACACCTTACCGCTCGTCTCTTCATGCTGCAAAGCGTCGAACAGCATCGCCTCCAGCTCGAGGATACGCTGAGAGAAACACAGAAGATAAGCAGCACTCGCCACCAGAGGGCACAAGAAGACACAAATGCATCTCATGATAGAGTAACACTCCTCTGCAGTCACCCAGAATTAACCATATGGATTATTGGCCATCTCAGTCTTTACCTTATGTGCATGGTCCAAAGACTGCTTTCTGTAGTCTAATTCCTCGTCTAAGTATCCTTTCTGATTGCTAAAGAGCTCCTTCGGAAGAAAATGAGAAGAGGAAATACTCATTTTGATATAAAACATGGCATTAACAAAAGTCATCCTGTTAGTGAGTAAATCTGAGGAAGATTGTAAAGAACATGCCTAGGACACAAGGTCATATTAAACCAAAACTAACAGGGGGAAATACATAAAAAATATATTGTGCATAAAAAAAGCTAGATAAAAAAAGCTGATAAAATCCTGAACAAATTGTCTTTAGGGCAAATAAATAAATAAATAAATTATATATATATATAAATTTTCATTTATATTTTATTTTTATTATTTTATAACTTAATTTTTATTTATATATCTTATTTATATATAATATTTTATATAAATATACTGTATATACTAAAATAAAAAAATATATAAAAACTGTAAAGTAATTAAATGCAATAACAATCTAATTAGTAACGTCAATTAAAATCAACAATAAAATGTTTGGAATGTTGTGTGTGTGCATAATTATAAAAATTATAATTTATTTTTTAAATAATATTTTTGCAGTTACACTTTAGATTAGGGTCCAATTCATAATATTAACTATGACTTTTGCCTCGATAAACTTCTAAATACTGCTTTTTAATAGTTAGTATTGTTGAGTTACGGGATGTAGAATGAGGTATTAATATATGCTTTATAAGTACTAATAAACAGCCATCCTAGTAATATGCATGCTAAAAAGCAACTAGTTGATAGTGAAAACAGGACCCTAAACTAGTGTTTACTTTTATTTTGGGGTGAAATAAGAGGAATGTGTGTGTAATGAATTTTATTGCATTTACCTTTTCACTTTCAATGTCCAACATTTTCTGCTGTAACCCTGACTTGGTGACTTCGATTTGCTCTAACCACTGGACACAACAGAGACGTTAAAAGACAAACACACGAAAAAATTCACATAAAATAAAATAATTTTAAAGACGACAAACGGATCATACCTTCTCTGCTAAAGTTAATACCGTTCTGGCATGAATAACCACCACCTGCTCCTCATTGGTCAGATTCTGTGCGTGCCATCCAATGAAAAGACGAGACATCAGTGATAGACATATGCATGTGGAGCAGACACACCCAGGCATGTGTAAACACGCACATTTACATATGAAATCAACATACACTTACGGCGTTATCCCCCAGAATATCGAGTTTCTTCATCAGCTCGGTGATCACAATGTCCTGTGGTGTGAGAAAGAGTTTCATTGAGAGATATTATGCCATGAATCCTCCACCAGACTCTGGATCAGTGATAGTCTGTTAGGTGTTTGGTCTGTTCTTTCAGTTCCACCTGAAAAACTAAACTGAAAACTAGCGTGAAAAACAAGCTATTTCTCAGCCATATGTGCTATGAACATCTAGCCTGACTATGTCAGACTTCCTATACTTCCGCTAATTTCATTTCGCTCCTGTACGAAGCAAAGTGAAGTAGCAGAGACTGGTATTACCAGGCTAATGAACATCAACAATAACCTTAAAAGAATTAAAATCTAGTCAAGTTGTTATCTGTGGCACTTTTGTATAGTTTCTTCAGTATCTAGATTTTCAGATAATTGTAAAACAGTATGACAACTATATTGTGTAAGTTGTCACAATGGGAACCTATTTATTAAAAAAAATTCAACTCATGTTGAGTTTGTGTTATATGAAGTAAAAAAGTTTTAATTAGTAAACCAGTTATTAAAAAGTAAATATTTCAATGAGGAAACATAATATTAAATCATCATTTTTGCTAACAAAAACTTTAATTAATGTATAAAAAAACATTGAATTTGTATTTTTTAAAATCTTCTTCCATTGTGACAACTTGCCCCAACCTGATCGATCATTATTAAAACCTTGTACTCCCGTGTGACAACTAGCCCCGGTCTCTCGAGACATGAGGCATGTTGTTCAGGGTAACTCACAGTAACACCTTCTGCCTCACAGTAGATCTGTAGAGGACTCATGCCCTCGGCAAAATGAATGCTTTGGAAGTTTATGGCTGGAGATCTTCTCTCTCTTTCCTGGAGGATAAAAAGGAGCATCACTGTCATTCTTACACATAATCTGTGCTTCTGTTCCTGCGGCTGCAGAAATATCTGAACTCAGAATCCTTATCTGTTTAATTACCATGGTAAGTTTAATTTGGAAATTGAACAGTCAAGGAAAGGAAGTTTTTTGTAATACAGTCTCTTAAATGTGTGTCTGAAATTCACACATGACAGATTTTTGGGGTAGACAGATCTTCCGTCAGACTCACCTCAAGCTCAAGAATTCTGAACTCCAAGAGTTCGTTTTGGTCTTTCGCATCCTGAATTTCATTTTTCAGTCGCGTCTCCTCCATGTCCATATTTTTAATCTGGAAACCAAAAACATAATATTGGTTTAAAAAAGCAGAATAACTGTGGGGGATAACAAATGAGCTGCATTCAGAGCCTGTAAGCGGCTTCGGGAAATTAATTAACACCACTGTTGAATTACTGAAAGAGGGTCATTTTGGGGTCATTCCTATAATTTGGTGGCGGTTTGGCTTTCAATTCTGAACAAAGCAGCAGTTTTTTGTCTTTACACCAAGTTTTCTAAAGTCACACAGGTCAAACTTTAAAAAACTTAAAGGGATAGTCCACCCTCATGTCATTCCAAAACTATATTTCTCTCATGGCAACTCTCGGAGTGTTTGGTATGGTAATGGATATGACAATGTTGATATGTTGGCAACACTTTATAATAACTGCACGCTATTAATCATTTGTTAAGCATGAGTTAACAGTTAATTCATCATTTATAAAGCATTAATAGACATTAATAAGCAGTTTATAAATACAGCTATAAATGCAGAATTTTCATATTTGGGTGAACTGTCCTTTTAAACGGTGTTATTGATAGAAACATTTTAAACAAATGACTGAGATTATTTCAATTTAAAACATGCCCTGCTTGTGATGTTCATCTTCCATTGGTCTGACAAACAGAAACTGCTCCCACCTTTTCTACAAGCTCTTGGTTGCGTTGGTACAAAGCTTGTTTCTCTTCAATCCACTTCATGTCCTGAAAAATGCACATAATTTGAATGCAAATGATTTAAATAATTTGATGCTAGCAGATCGTATCGTGTAAAATCCTCTCAAATTCTCTCCCAGAATTATTCTCCATCAGTGGCATCTCTGACCCCAGAGCAATTTCAGCCGCGTGCGTAACGCTCACAGCCCACACTGATGTACGACCAGCACTGCTTTCTAATCAGCTTTCACATTCTCTACGTTTAGGGAATAATTTTAGGTTGCCATCATGTGTGTGTGTGTGTGTGTGTGTGTGTGTGTGTGTGTAACACTTTGACTAAGACTATAAATGCCACTCATTAAATGCATGGCGTTGAAATGGCTCCGCAAAACATATTTTTCATGTCTGATTATACAAACACATTTCCTTAGGGTTGTGTACTATATTCTTGGATGTAACTGCTGTTTCCACATGCAACCAAACTAGAACGTCTCCAAACAAGTGTGGACATGTGAAAAAAAGTGTGGACCAAAGTGTGCTGCACACATCCTGAAAAGTGATGGCAAAAAAATTGATCGCCCCCTGGTGGCTGGTTCATAAACCCCACCCTCTACCTGTTATCCAATGGGATGCAAATCCAAATCACACTACAAATAATTTTTATGTCAATGTCATCTGCAAAGACCGTTTCTGGGATATTTTGAGTTCCTTTTTCTACAGTGGAAGGAAGTGGAGACGTGTCGCCCATCTTTTTTACAGTCTATGAGTGGAACTGTACAAATACAACTGTGCTAAATGACATTTTGCATTTAAATGCATTCTAACATGAATTTGTTGGCAGCGCTGGTGTTTTACCTGTCCCTGGTGACTCAGAACACACTCCAGATCTGCTATTCGGGTCTGGTACCGCAACATTTCGGCCTGAAGCTGCTCTCGAGTCTAAAACAGATAACAAAGAACAGAGACACTGATTGGGAAGGTAAGATCGATCTGCAGTAGCTCAGGATGAGCATCATCACCATCTTTGAATAGAATTTGTCATTGTCATAAATAGTTTTTTTGCATATTTGTAAGAAGAAAAAGCAACCCATTTTACTTTTGGATATTTCTGATATTTTTTAGAGGCATTTAATTTAGTTGAAAACATTGGTGACACTTTACTTGAAGGGGTGTGCATAAGACTAAAATGGCACCTTCATAATCATGACATGACATGAAAATGAATGAAGTTATGCATGTTTATGACAACTGTCATTAAGTGTCATTCACTTAGTTATGACATTTTTAATGCAGATATGACACTGTTTGAGATGTCTTTATGACACCTTGACATAAACCAATACATCATAACCTGTCAGTGTCTTCAAGTAAAGTGTTACCAAAACATTTTTAATTACGGTGTAATGCCCAAAAAAATCCTATTCATATGATGAACTATTCAGCCATCTGCTAAGAGCTGAGAAGTTGTTGTTGTTGTTGCTGTTGTCAAGAGAATGAATATATAAATATTTGAAATGATTTACCTTGAGCTCTTTCTCTGCATCAAACGTTCCTCCCACCTGCTCCTGCAGGAGAGCGTAAGCGCGCTGAAGAGCCTGATACTCCATCGTCAGCTGACGGAAACGCAGCTCTGTCTCCTCCTTTACCATTCCCTATAGGCACAGGGAGAGGACACGTTCACAGTTACAGTCTACAGACACACTCACACAAACACAACTCACCTCTTCCAGGTCATCATCTGGTGTGCAGGGCGTTCGGTCTGTGTGGTAGGAAATGGAGGAGCCGTCAGAGTCTATAGAGCCTTCCTCATCATAGCCAAAAAACGTCTCCACCACCGGCTACAGAGACAGAGGATTTCTGTTTAACAAACCTTTTTGATTTAAAGTTTAAATACAGACAGACACACACACACACCTGTAATGTTGCATATTATTATAATTTAAAAGAGTCACATCAAACATCAACAGCCTTATTTTATGCAGTGGTGCTAAATTAATAAGATGACATCATTGTATAAAAAGTAAATAATTTATATTATCATAAGTGCATAATCAATGAATAATTATATAATCAACAAAATATAAAATTGTAATATATTATGTAAACATTATATGCATATTTTATTCTTATAAAAATGAATTCATTATTAAAAGTGCATCACTTCAAAAATATCTCAAATGTAAACAAATAAAAAAGAAAATATCATTTGAGAGAAAATATTATATACATACCATGATGCATAACCAAGAATTAATGTAATGTAAGAGCGATGCAACTTTAGTCTTTATAATGATTGTATACAAGAATAAGATTGGATAATGTATTACACATTTTTGATGACTGGAAATTGATTTTTATTAATGGAAAAGTACTTTATAAAAACCCTTTTTTTTAAAAAAAATATATCTTTTTTTGCCTGATTTCATATGTATGCTATATATATATATATATATATATATATATATATATATATATATATATATATATATATATATATATATATATATATTTATTATAATTTTTTTTATTTTTTAACATTTTTTCAAGGGTGTTGGACAGTGATGTGCATGCGTACCCTTCTGAAGGGCTTCTTCCTGCGCAGGCTGTCCTGTCTCCTGTATCTCAGCAGCATGTCTCTCTCCTGAGAAACAAGATTAAATTAAGATTAAATAAAAGAACAAAACACATTACCTCACATCAGATAGCCTATAGTATCTGTGTCTTTAAAGGTGCACTAAATAACTTCCAGTTTTATATATAAAATTCTAGTTTTATCTATAAAATTCTAATTTTATCCGTAAATACTACATTTCTCAGTCATTTCAGTTGCTAATTTCATTCACACTCAGAGAAAACCTAAATTTCTGCTGATATTTTAATCAAGGTTTTGTTAGGTAACATATTCATTTGCAAAAACATATTTTAGCATTTCACAGTGTGAATATATATATATATATATATATATCCCAGAGGCAAAATGACTCACTATCACACTCTTCACATATCCAGCGGTTTCCAGCGCCTGGAAAAAATTAAAATAGGCCAATCAGAAAACAATAAGACACAGTTTGTAATATTTATTTTTCAAAATAGACCCCAAACATTTTAATTGTTAATCTAACTGAGGCTTTTCATGTTGACTTTTAAAACACATGTTAGTACGTCCCTGTGAGAAGAAATGCTGATACCCTGGACAGATCGTCGATTATGTTCTGTTGTTCCAGCACTTGTAGTCTCAGAAACTCAATCTCTCTCTCGTCTTGACTCAGATCCAGATCGTTCAGAGAACTGGGCCGTCGTATCGTCCCAGCCTTCTCTCGCTGCAAAAATAAAAACTCATTCCTCACATCAAGAGACCGGATGTTTGCACAGAGACCGCTGACACATAATTACTCATGTCATAATGATCAGATCATTTAGACGTGAGCAATAACAAGGTTGTGTGCTTGCTGGATGCTGAACGGCTCGACCGATAAATGTGTTTACATGAAAACAAGGCCATATTAAAGAGGCATCAGGATTCACAGCACATGTTTTATGCAGTTGGTGTGATCTTAATCTGTGATTTAAAACTACACATTTATGGGTTATGCAGTTCAATAGGCAAGATGAATGTTTCTTCGTCTAGAGAAAAAAAAATCCAAATTATAGTCGAAGTGGAAATGGCCGATTATGTCTAATGACAGTGGAGCAGTTGTGGGATTTATAAATTGACCACAGCCTTCCCATCACCATCAGGGAAAGTGTATATTTTCTAAGATAACTAGATTTCCAACAGGAATAATTTTAATTTGTTCATTTGCAGAAAAGCATCTTGTTGTTGCAGGAAACTAAATACTTCAGAGAAGTTTATCAGTTTGTTTTTTGGAAAAAATGAATACTTTTATTCAGCATGGATGAATTAAACTAATCAAAAGTGCCGGTAAAGATTTAGAATGTTACAAAATTTGTATTTCAAATTATTTTCGGCATTGATGATAAATTAAATGTTAAGCAGCAAATCATATAAGAGACAGCATATTAGAATGATTTCTGAAGGATCATGTGACACTGAAGACAAAAGAGTAATGATGCTGAAAATTCAGCTTTGCACTATAGAAATAAATTATATAGTGAAAATATTAAAAAGGAGAAACCATTTTTAAATAGTAATAAACTGTTTTTACTTATTTTTCAAATATTCATCAATATTTGTAAGCGCTTCAATTGGTCACCATTTGATTTTTCACCATGTAATATTTACATTTTATATAATAATAATAATAAAAAACATTTAATCAATTAATATGCTGTAAAAAATAAATGTATGCTCACAGTTGTTTTCTGCTTCATTACCATTTCAATGTTCTCCTGAGTGACGAAATGCAGTTTGTTCTCCATGCGTCTCAATACATGAGCCAGTTCCTCATTTTTATGGCTGAGACGTTTGTTCTTGTCCAGTAACGGCTTATACTGGCTCTCAGCTTCACGGAGACGCTTTAACTGGGAGCACAGACATAAACAGATGGTTACAAAAATGTTGGGGTGCAGTAAATGTTGGGGTGTAAAAATGTAGCATGCAGTAACCCTATAATATTTGGACATCATTCATGCACAGATACTGATTTTAGAAAATACAATTAAAGGGATAGTTCACTTTGAAATGAATTTTTGGTATGATGATTACTGGCAGTAAATCACAATGCAAATACAACCTGTATCAAGGTATACTCGACTGTCTAAAGTTGGTAAATTAGTTTAAGACATGCAATCTAGACTACTAGAGAAGCAGACTGGACTATTGCATTCTTGAACATCATGTCATGTTTGAGAACCGAACTGAGTGGTAAATTGAGTCCCAACCCTTCCTGAAGGTTTCAGCTGCCATGTTTAAATCACTGTCTCTGTATCGATCTTTAAGCCTGTCTGAGCTGAGCGGAGGAAACACTGAGGTCGTCCATCACGCCTGAGACACTTACCACCATTACTGAGAACATTTACACCATCACAACACTTAAAAAGGCAAAGACCATCTTTAATGCTACACAGTAAACATGATACAGAAGACATACACATCTACTGTATGCACAGACACACTTCACTTCTGCACAATGCAATGACATTTTTTAAGGTCTATGTTACCATTATAAATATTTATAGGTTAGAAGGCTGAATTATTTTCTGGACATAGTCTGGAAATATATACATATGTATATACATACACACACCTATACATATATACATATATATATATATATATATATATATATATATATATATACACACATACATATATATACATACAGCATATACATATATATACATACAGCATATATATATATATTTAACACATTTACACAAGCTGAGACTCACCAGTTCATTGCGTTCCTCTGACAGCAGTGCGTTGCGGTCCTCTAGTTTGCGGATGATAGCACTCAGTTCTGCAATTTTCAGTTGGAAACGCCGAGCATCCTTCTCATCCAATTGCTGTATCTGGAAAACAAACCAACTGCAGGTAACTGGAAAAAAAACAACTTTTTATTTTTCATATATACGAGTCATATATACAAGTCAAAATCTGCTTATTGGTAATAATGGTGATGAATATTAACCTTTTTTTGGAATAAGAGACAACAAAAACTACTTTGTGCATCAAATCTACTTTTCAAGTTAAAAAAACAACAACAACTTGATTTTCAAGTCAACACATTTGACATCAACCTGAATGTAACATTTTACAAATTATGTCAGTCTCTGAGTAACATGTAATTTACTTACACCCCGGAATAAACTTAATAAGTATAATGAACAATGCAAAAAGGATTTCGAACTTCTCCAGCACATTTAATACCACAAAATCAAATATTGTTCACGTTATCAAGTCCATCAAAAACACTTTGTTATTAACTTTGATAAATTATTGACATGACACAATCACTTCACTGAATACTTGTCGGCTAAGAAATACACAGAACGCATCCGAGTAAGTGAAATATGCAAGTTAAAGAGAACCGCAACTCCAATTGAAAAACTTAAAACGTTCAACATGTGTTTTGAATGACATTTTTATATAACGCATATACAATTACACTATTTGTTACATTTATATACCCCTTAGCACATTTTTTAATCCATATTTTTGTCAATTCTGTTTGGTGCTGTAGTAAGAACATATTCCATTATGTCGGTAACCGTAGAAACAGAAGTAGGAGGAAACTGAGCCAGAGAACACTGGACCACGTCTGACAAAGACCTGAAAGGTCACCGATCAAATACATCTTTTCTCATGCAGAGAAAATATCAAACCGACAGCCAGAGAGACAGATGTTCTGCTGCTGGGAAACAAGACTCAGGCATAAAAACGCAACACACCAGGTGTGAATACACAAAAGTGTGTGATGTCGCAGATTGTGTTAATCCATGAGAGTCCTGAGAAGGTGATATGTGGGAAAGATCACACTCTAATAAAGAGCCATCTCTCCACTGCTGACAGAGTGAAAATCCCCTTCTCACAGCTAAATCTATTCTAAGATGTGTATGATTATATATTTGACTGAACAATGGACAACCCAGGAAGAGTTTAATCTTGCTGGAAAAGAGTCATAATTTTTGAGACACCAGTTTTGGTGTCAGAGAAATTGCACACAGATGCTTTAAAGTTAACATCATGACACACCACACCACTGAAACAAGTTTACAACTCTGAAACATTGAGAAATCAAGAATAATACCAAAAAAAAATATACATTGATAAAAAGACAAAAAAAAAAACATTGGATAAAGCAAATCACTTTGGATATAACATCTGTAAATTAATTTAAATGCACTATAAAAAGTGTTCCTTTGTTAGATTGCAGAGAAAGTATAAAAATCAATGGAAAACTAAATGGGCCCTTATTCAAGTCGCAGCGGGAGACACTCCAAATAAAGTTGTTGTAAATATTTTTTATATCATGTGTGCAAGGAAAGAAGGTAAACCTCAAACCTAATGAGCACAAAGCCAGATTCATGACACATGCTTTTGTTAACGGTTTCTTTTGATGGATACCGCCGGTAATATTAAATTAAATCAAGACTTAAAGCAGTAGTTCACTTAAAAAAAAAAAAAAAACTTTTGCAGATAATTTACTCACAACCATGTCATCCAAGATGTCCATGTCTTTCTTTCTTCAGTCGAAAAGAAATTAATTATTCACTTTATTGGTAACCAAACGGTTCAAGGTCCAAAAGACAGTTTCAGTGCAAACTGCAAACTGTTCAAAGGGCTTTAAACGATTACAGACGATGAATAAGGGTCTTATAAAGCAAAACAATCGCTCATTTAAAAAATAAATAACAAAGTTTAAGTTTTATAAGCTCAAATGGTCGCCTTGCTCTGTTCTGTGTGTCTCTCCTGTTCGAACTCGTTCATCAAAAAGAACAAATCTTTTTCCGAGACAATTAGTTCATTCCGTTCGTTGAATGAACCAAATGACACGAAAAAAAGATTTGTTCATTTTGATAAACGAGTTCGAACGGGAGAGTTATACACATATATTATGCAAACACAAATTTTTATTTTGGATGCGATTAATGTAATAATAATGTTATGTTGATGTTAAAAAAAGAAATGTACGTTATCTCTCTTTCGATCAGTTTCTCTATGGATGTGGATATATGTATGTGAATGGGTTGGTTTAGTAATGGAGATGTGCTTACGGGGTTAGCCGTGCTCTCTGCTGTGTCTCCTGCAGCGGGTGAGAAAGGGCCCTCTCGTCTGGGGCTGGAGTCTCGCAGCAGGGCCAGCTGAGAGTCTACAGCCTGTTTCTGCTGCTGTAGTTTCCACGTGTGGCCCGCCTGAGCGCTGAGCTCTCTCTCCAGCCCACAGACAGCGCGCTCCTTTAGTTTAATCTCATCCATCTACAGGACAGAACACAGCACAGTCACATATGCACACGCTCACACGTCCGGCCTGAAACTGGACACGGGTGTGTGTGAGTGCACATAAAACAGGAGCGTCAGTCAGCAGGACAGGGAACGGAACACACACGCACAGCATTCGCCATGGAAACCCGTACAGTGATGAGCCACGCCTCTGAATGTTCAGAGATTTTATTGATTTGACTGACACCATTGGATGAGAACTGAACTGCGCTGGATGATGACATCATTACTGTTTACTTGATAGCGGAATAGAACTCGTTCCATCATTGATAAACTCTACTCTGTTATCGAACGGAACTAACTCAACCCTGAACTGACGTACAGCAGATCAATGACACTATTCATTTTAGAGATGAGCAGATTTGAATTCTGTTTGCATCATTGAATCACTATTTTCCAATTTATCACTGTAAGGCTGCTTTAAAACAGTCTATGTTTTTTAAATATCTATCTATCTATCTATCTATCTATCTATCTATCTATCTATCTATCTATCTATCTATCTATCTATCTATCTATCTATCTATCTATCTATCTATCTATCTATCTATCTATCTATCTATCTATCCATCCATCCATCCATCCATCCATCCATCCATCCATCCATCCATCCATCCATCCATCCATCCATCCATCCATCCATCCATCCATCCATCCATCCATCCATCCATCCATCCATCTATATCCATCCATCCATCCATCCATCTATCCATGTATCTATATCCATCCATATACCCATCCATCCATCTCCATCGATCCACCCATGTATATATATCCATCCATCCATATCCACCCATCCATCCATCCATCCATCCATCCATCCATCCATCCATCGACTTATCCATCAGTCCATCCATCCATCCATCCATCCATCCATCCATCCATCCATCCATCCATCCATCCATCCATCCATCCATCCATCTTATTTCTCAAAATCCATAAAAAACCTCAGACCTCACGAGCTCAAAATAATCATTACACCTCTCTATAATTATGCACCGATTCAAACACTGCATAAGATTTATACATCCCAGATGTACAGTTTATTAAAAACTGCATGGAAATGTTAATTAGCTGATAATCTTTCACTGTTAAATAGTACAAAGTGTGAATTTATTTCCAGTAAATATTTCTCAGGTTCATTTTTAAAAGTGAACTTCTGTACAGAAACAAGTGTAAAATTCTTGGTTAATAAAAGATTGACAGCATTGAATATTCATGGGTATATTCCCAGGAAAATAAAAGATACAGTACATTGAACACACTGAACTCATATCATTGCATGTTGACACATTAAACGGGGCAAGTTGTCACAGTAAATACTTTGAATACTTTCATTCAGCAAGGATGTGTTAAATTGATCACAAATGACACTACATAAGTTTTATGATGTCACAAACGAGTTCAATTTCAAGTAAATGTTATTGTGATATTCAAAGAATCTTTAAGAAAAGATCATGTGTTTTTTTTTCTCAAAAATATTGCAAAGCTGTTTTCAACATTGGCAAATGATAATAAGTGTTTCTTGAGCTGCAAATCAGCATATTATAATAATTTCTGAAGGATCATGTGACTGAAGACAACTTAAGCTTCTGAAAATTCAGCTTTGCCATGACAGGAATAAATTACATTTTACAATATGTTAAAATAGAAAAGTTATTTTAAACTGTAAAAATATTTCATAATTTTACTGTATTTTTTTTTTTTATAAAAGAATAAATACAGCCTTGGTGAGCAGAAGAAACTTCTTAACCATTTTTTAAAATGTTCTTTTAGTATATTTTCAGCTAAATCTAATCAGTAAAGCAATAATGAAGCAACAGTAAAAATATTTTTTTTTTTTTACATTGGTTTTTTACATTGGTAACTTCTCCGCGTGACAACTAGCTCCAGTCTCGCCTATACATTCCTATACAAATCTCTGTAGAAACACTGTGTGTGCTATTCTTCAACCTACTGAAGAGGACAAAATTATTAGTGAATGAAAGTATATCTCTCTTATTTTTATCTCTCCTTTTCTATCTTGTTGGTGTGAGAATGACTCATTCTGTCTGTTTGTCAGGCACGCCCAGCGTAGGCGTTACCAGTGATCAGCGCATCTCTCAGTGTGTGTCTGCATTATATAAAGCACTACATGGTGCGGTGGGAAATATTAGGTCCTGTTCTTTTATACGTCATCCCTGCGGCTAGTGGAAGTCACTTATTCAGCATAAATACACGTTATAAGACACATTAGCATTCTAAATTTTAAGCTAAACTTCATGAATACATTGATTATGATGTATGCCATTACACACGCCTCACTGATTCATTGGTAATTCATGTGCATGATAAATTAATTTAATGGTGGAATATCAGCCATGGACATTTAGTATCCGGGCTCCAGGCCAGACCGCAGGGCTCTAGACCCGTGAGGGATGCCGGAGCGCTGACACAGTGAGCCCTGCTGCTCCGTGGAAATGTCCTAATTTTTCAATTTCCTTTATTTAAACAGCTTTTCTTGCAAGACCGTGCTTTGAATGTCAAGCCAACCAACTTTTTGCTCAGCATGGATATGCATACAAATATTACACATCATGCTGCTCACTATTCTATGTGCATTGCAAAAGTTGATTCTGATTGGTCAACTGATTCTGATTGACAGCATAGAGTGCAACAGTGGAGATTTTCCCAATGGAGAAAAAGAATGGAGATTCTACTACTGGAACCCAACTAATGCACTCAGAAAAAAGGTCCAAAAGTTGTCACTGGGGCTGTACCTTTTCAAAAGGTATTACACTTTTACCTAAAGGGTGCATATTGGTAACTTAATGGTACATTTTAGCACCTAAAATGTAAATAATAGCACCTAAAATGTACACATTAGCATCTAAAATGCACATAATAGCACCTAAAATGTACATATTAGCACCTAAAATTGACATATTAGCAACTAAATGTACATAATAGCACCTAAAATGTACATATTAACACCTAAATGTACACATTGGCACCTACAATGTACACATTAGCACCTAAAATGGAAAAAGTTTACCTTTTGAAAAGGTACAGCCCCAGTGACAGCTTTTGTACCTTTTTTTCTGAGGGTGTATAGCTGGTATAACTTCCTGGTTTGGCATACTGGTGCTGATGTCATCACTGTAGCTGACCAATCAGGAAATGCCTTGTGTGATGCATCATTCCGCTATTCCATTCTTTTAATCCCGGCTCATTGTTCAAACTTTCTAACATCAGGTTCTCTTTTTATTCCCTTTATTTATCCATATTTATTGCTATGAGTGGGTAAAACAAAAAGGGCATTGCTAGGCAAATACAGGTGTTCTAGTGTATTATAATTATTTTTATTAATTCATAGGCTAATGAATACACCTTTATATACATTTTTAATGATCAGATCATACCTAAAAAAAATCACAATTAACTGCCATTAATTTGTGTTGTCTTGTAAACCTAAAAACCTAAAGTAGCTCACAATTTCTGGCAATATATAATAAAATGAAGCCTTTCCACAAACAATACACCAGGCTGATCCAAACCCCCTGAAATATCCGAGGCACGGCTATATGTAATCCACCTTCCCTCGTGAGCGTCTGAGCTTGTGTTTAATTGACATCTCTACGCCTCAGAAGACCGAGTCTCGCTTTCATGTATCAGACAGCGTCGTCTCCTCTGAAACTAATCCTGTTACACCCCTTATCCACGGATTCAACATTATTTATCCAGCCTTTAAACCAGACCCATTCACACTTAATGAACTTACAGTCTGTCTGCATGCAGAGGTTGGACACATTTGAACTATAAAGGGCACCTAATTCCAAGTTTCTACATCAGTTGGCACTAAACAATTATTGATACGACTTATTAAATGTGATATCTGCCATTTTCTACTTAATATTACAACTTCATATGAATAAGTGGTTTCCATTCCATCTGATCACACAAGTGATACATATGTTACACTTTATCTAGCAAATTCATAAACAACATGTACGCACACACACACCTTAAAGGGTACATATCATGCTTTTAAATCATTCATTTTTACTTATAAATCATACATTTGTGGTCTATATAAAGCATAACTGCAATGCTTGGGTCTGAATTCCTCATTATTATAGCTCAACAGGCCCCTTTTCTACCCCTTTTCTGATGTGCTTCTGTGAGCAACCCGTTTCGAAGCGTCCCCTTTAAATAAAAAGGAGTTGCGTCTTTCCCCGCCCGCTCTCCAGGTCGCTGAGTTCACGGTCGGTTCAACTCCCCGCGTTCAGCCATGATTGTAGTTTGATAAGAGATATACGATTACTATAGTTTCAAAGAACATTTTTATTCACACGTCAACAACGGAAGACTTGCCATCAAGCGTTACGTATTCGAGCCAGAGCGAGCGATTTGAAAAAGACGACGACGAACCTGCAGAACAACGTCTTCATATGGATGCAGTGGTATGTAAAGTTAAGTTAACTATGTTGTGTTATTAGTGAAAGTCGACTATTTCTCTTGTTAAAACAAGCACTCTGACAAGATAAATGACTGCGGTCTGATCTTACCACTAAAAATCTGTATGATAATAATATGATTAATAATATGAATAATATGTTTAGAACGCGTCAGAAAACACAGCAGCTAAATGATAGAAGGAATTTACACCTCATTCAGAAGAAGTCGATCGGCAAACCCTTCTGTATACTGGCGGAGGTTGTTGAAGTGGGAATCCTTGAAGTGCTTCAGGTCACTACATCCAACAACCGAACATTTTGACTTGCCCTCCCGTAACTTCTGCATCATTGAGCTTGGACTACAAAATCGGAGCGAGAAATAATAATGGCGGATTGCTCGAAGTGTTGGACCGGTAGTCAATGTCCTTATTTGTCAGTTCCGCTGCAAATACTGTGACGTAATTGTTCAAAAAACGTAATAGACAACAGGAAAATCCGAACAGGTTGAAAAATATGACCAAAACAGAATATAAAGATATAAACGAAGCACCTGAAGAGAATAATTTCATCTTTTCTGTACTTATAAACACTCCAAATATACAACAAAATGCATTTAAGGGCTAAAAAAGTGGATTTTGCATGATATGTCTCCTTTAAGAATTAAATAAGAATAGAGAACCAAGGCGACTGGAACTATTGATTACAAAATTTTATAAATATTCAATGACAAGACAATTTTTACCTTTTTAAACTCAATTTATGAGTGTGAAAGATGTTTTCTCATGCAAAAAAAAAAAGAAAAAAAAAGTTTTGACAGTATTGCCATGTGGCTGCAAATGTGTTCATAATGTTTTTTTTATTATGTTGCTATGAGGTTGCTTTTAGTGGTTACTAGTTGCTACTTACTGTCAAAAGTCAAGAGATAGGGTATAAGTAATGTGATTATAAATAAATAATACAAATAAAATAAATAATAAATAAATGCATATATACATGCATGCATATACTGCATACTTGCATACATAAATGCATGCATACATAAACTTAAAACTACTGCATGTCCAACATTCCCCTGTGAATTACATCCATTGGCCTCCAAACAATTTCAGTATTCACGGTGTTCCTTACTGTCTCAGACTGTGTACCAACAATGCATATAAATGCACTTACAGCAAGGCCTTCCACATTAGAGTAATATGAGAAAAATGTCTTGATTGATGTTTCACATGAGCCCAGACCACAATAAATCCCTTTATTTAATTTAACCGAGATCCAAATGTCTCTTTCACTTAAAATCACAAGTGGCACAGTGTCTCTCCCTCTCATCAGCTCATTTCTACAGCGGTTTTAACCGGTTTGGCATCCTATCAACTGGTGCTGATGTCATCACTGTAGCTGACCAATCAGAAAATGTCTTGTGTGATTCATATTCCCACCATTTCATTATTTAAAATCGACTCCTGGCTCATTTTTCCAACTTTCTGACACCAGGTTCTCTTTTTCATCCCTTTATCTACACATATTTGTTGCTGTGAGGTTGCTAGGGCACTCTGGGCAGTTGCTAGGTGGATTGTGGGGTCCGTAAAACAAACAGTGCTTGTCTCAGCAAGAATCACTAATGATAGGCTGGCTTTGTTTTGGTGACCTGTCCCGTACACAAAGGAGAGACGTGGATTGTATCAGCAAACATGCGGCATTCACCTTGGCATGCCCTGCCACCCTGCTTGCTAAACGCTATTACATCCCCAGCTGGCCTGATCAAATAAATAATCCAAAGATCAATATCCGTCAACACATAACAACGACACAGGCCCCTAATCACAATCAGACCTCCTGCATTCACAAGCCACCAGATACACATCGGTAACGCTTATTCAATAGCTCTGCAACGAGTTAAATAATGAAATAAGATAACGGACAGGCAGACATGAATGTTTATGGGGTGAGCATTGTCACCAAAACTATATACTAAATACTGTGTATGTATACTGTATGTAATATTCATAACAAAAGAATAAGAGGCAAAAAAGCTTCACATTATGTAACACTTGATGTAGAAATAAGTGTTACTCAATGCTTTGTTGCTCTCACATGAATAACTGCCACGCAGATCGACTGTGACAATGCATATAGTGCTAAAAATAACTGCTTCTCAGAAGAGAGTGAAGCTTCCTGTATCTTTTTCATCACTCATGAACATTGAGAGACCTGACTCCAGCCTGTTTTAAGTCCTGAAGCAATATAGTGCCGAACGCTCAGCCACACGAGAGCGATCGATGCCAGCAGGACTGCAGTGATATTCTCATACTCCAGGAAAAAAACGGATGGCAAGAAGCCCAGAACGAGAGAGAAGGGAAGAAAGCAGCATCACTTTAAAGTGTAGTACACAGACACACACTGCCATTTTGAGATACACACACACACATATGGCTAAATATAAAATGTGAACCAACTGATATAGAACCTTGAAGCTTTAGTAGAGGATCTGGAGTGAAACCTTCACTAAGTCCCGCCTTTTAAAACATTACTGACAGACACTACATTAGCAACTGTTGCAAACTGATTCGCAGAGTTTGCTGTTATAAAATTAAATGACTTCATAAGATAATTCATTTTAGATAAAACGTGTCAATGTCAGAATTCATTCCAAGAATACTATCCAAACAATTTTATGAGCACATTTCACTTAAAATCATGCTTTGCATTTTAACTCTCCTGTTATGTAACAGTTTATAAAGCTTGTCCATGTGAGTAACAGTTACCAAAGGGGGCGGGGCTTAGCAAAGAATCTTTACCAAATTTTAATTCTCACAGAAGTGTGTTGTAATCTGTGGAAGCTTGTTTCCGCCACAGAATAAAAGTAAAAAAAGGGTAATTGCGACTTTTTCATCTCACAATTCTTACTTTATTCTCCAATTGCAAAATGTAAACTTGATCAGAAAGTATGAGAAAGGAAGTTTATATCCCGCAATTCTGACTCTGGTTACACTTTATTTCGATAGTCACTTTAGACATTCTACTAATTATACGTAACTTTTCAACTACATGTTAAGTAACTCTCATTAGAGTATTAGTATATGATAGTAGACTGTCAGTAGACTGTTAGGTTATGGTTAGGTGTTAGGGTTCGGGTTAGTAGAATAAGTTTACTTGTAGTCGCCAATTTACTTATAGTCAGTTGAATGTGTTAGCAGATATTAAGCAGACAGTCTACTAATACTCTAATGACAGTTAGTTGACATGTAGTTGAAAAGTTACTTATAGTTAGTAGAATGTCTAAAGTGGACTATCGAAATAAAGTGTTACCCTGACTCTTTTTTTTTTTTTTCTTTTGCAATTGTGCTCATATCACGCAATTCTGACTTTATAAATCGCAATTGTTAGAAAAAAAAGTTTTGTTAGAAAAAAAGAATTGTGAGATAAAAAGGTCACAATTATCTTTTAAACTGTTTTATTCCGTGGCAAAAAACAAGCTTCCAAAGTAATCATTATGTGAATTATTGCTAAATAAACAAATGCATAATTCCTGGATAATTTCTTGCTTTAAATGGGCTTTATGCACAGCTGCACTGCTTCCTGAACTTAAGCCAGCCCCTTGTTTCCAAATTGATTCCCTTGTTTTTGGCCAAATTGATTAATGCAGGTGTGCCTGACCTCAGTAGTCACGGCAAGAATATTCAGACACACCTGAATTAATCAATTTGGCCAATAATGGCAGACAGGAAACAAGGAGCTGGCTTAAGTTCAGGAAGTAGTGCAGCTGTGCATAAAGCCCATTAAATGACTAAATAATACGATTGATTCCAGTTCCTAACACACAGAAAAGTTCCCATGGAAACACACATGCATTTTTCCCATGTAAACCGTGTGAAGCCCTGCCAGTTAACAAAAGATTTTCATTCAGCACATAAATTGCATGGACAGTCCCTGTGGAGAAAGTGTTCTGCTCAACCTGAACGCTCAGAGCTTTAAATCCACAGGAGCTTTAAGAGGTAGTATCCACTCAAAGGTGTGTTTTCAGACATTTACTGACAGATTAACACATTGATTACTAGTGCATTGAAACGGTTTTACGCACCAGCCTGCGGATCTCTCTTTCACACTCTCTGTTGATGCGGTTGATTTCCTCCTGGTGGAGATGGTAGACGCTGCGGATCTCGGCGGCTTTGATTTTGTCGGCTTGCACGGCCATGCTTAATGCCTCCTCCATTTGCCTTTTCACCCCCTTCAGCTCAGAGATCTCCTGCTGCATTCGCATGCGCTCCACTTCGAAACTCCTCCTGGTCTCCTCGCGGGCCTCCGTCATCAGAGCAGACTTCACCTGCAGCGCCAGAGAAACCACATGGGAGTTATATTCCATATGAACTTTTTTTTTTTCACACTCTGTTATCAGTTCTTTGAAGGCAGGGTTTTTTGTGATGCTGGTTGAAAGCTGGAAGTCATGCATTCCATACCTTTTCGGTGGATCCATCTCGGAGTGCACTGACGAGCGCCTGGAGTCTCTGAATCTCTCCGTCTTTGATCTTAATGACCCGCACCAGTTCAGACTCGTGCTGACGTAGGAGCGTTTCCCGAACGGAGTGCAGATCCCGAAGTTTCTCCTCGTGAAGTTTGGCTTTTAACTCGGTCACCACCACCGTGGTTTTGTGCTGCTCATGACGGACCTCCTGAGACTTCTCCCTTTCCAGCTTACTGACCTGAGGAATAGATGTCACCTCAGATTTAACAAACTGAAGGGATCCATGTTCTATCAAACAAAGCAAGTGTTTAAGGTGCCATGCATAAAAATATATAAAATTCAAATAATTTAAAGAAACAAATTTTATATGCATACACAAATAAATAAATGAGATATATTAATAAATATTCAATGCTACTTAAAGCTGAAGGGACATTTTCATAATGTAATCAGGTGTAGTGTAATGTAAAATGAACATTACGGTGTTGTTTATGCAAAGCAACGCTGCACAGCTGTGGGCAATGTTCCATGATTCAGTGCACAATATATTGAGCGCGCCCTAAAAATAAGAGAGTTAGTGTGTCAGGACACGACCCCAAAACAGGGTCACATAAGTACACGTCCTCTCTGTTCTGACACAATCTGACACATGCTGCCACGGGCACAACACTGGTAACATAACAAACAGATACCATCTTGAAATTCAGCCACAAAACATAAAGACAACACTGGAGGAGGAAACTAAAAACACTCCAAATGTCACCAGAATAAACCCTTTTATGAAACATATAAGGAGTAACAAGAAGCTATTACAGAAAGAATTGATCCTACATCACACAATTCAATACATATCTGCTGCAAAACAACTCTGACAAGCATGTCTTTATGTAGCCGATTTGACTTATGTTCATACAATTAACTGTAAAATGCAAAAAAGTAAGGATTTTAGTTAGCAAGCAAGATAGTTGACTAGATATTTACAGAAGAAAGGGAATATTAGGCATACCCCAGTTTCATAATAACAATTAGTTTGCTCTTTTTATCGTTCTACATGACTAGAATAGTGAATCTGACCACTTTGATCACCTTTACTCCACAAGACACATGATTTGAGGTATTATTCACATATTATTATAAGCACAATTTTTGTGATATGATGCAAATTCTTCCCTAAACCAATAAACAACAGTAGAGATGGTTGCCTTGGCAAACACTGCTGTATAAAAGTAGGTTAGGAACATCTTAAACATTGATAGAAGAGTAAAGTCTCTGTTCTGCACCCTGTAGGCCTGCTGCCTTTTATAGATCTAACTCTGATATTTGGCTGTCGGATGAAGACAGTAACTTACAATATGGCTGATGCCACACCAGTCTAGACCAAAACTGGGTCAGACGGTCACTGGACAACTTCGCCAGTTTGTATAGAGGAATAAAACAGCAGAGGAGAAGTAATTTTGGGCCTACAGGGAGTTTTTTAATGCAGCGTAAGAGAACTTGTGGAGAGGTTTAGAGTCCAGCAAGAGTCAGCAGTGCTTATATCCCATTAGCCTCTGCTCAAGAACCAGCCATCCGTAACCTTACATAATATCCAGGGGTCAATATCAGTTTAGTGTATTGACAGCATTTGTGTTGATTGTGTTGATTAAGCGAAAACTATATTTTCTAAATATACATTCTGACTTACAAAGTGTGTATTTAAATGCTTTTAGTTAATTTTTTGTAATGGTTTCTACAATGCCATCTTATGAACAATTCGTACGAATTTGTATGACCTCACTCGTACAAATTCATACGATTTCTCTAAACCCAAGTGATGGGTAGGTTTAGGGGCGGAGTCAGGGGTAGGTCATTCGTACAAATTCATACAAATCGGGCAACTCGTAAAATATGTACGATTTAGCAAAAACAAGACTAATTCGTACAAGTGAGGTCGTACGAATTGTTACGAATTAGCGACCTCGTAAAATTTGCACGAATTGCTGTGAGATTGGGTTGGTTTCTAATGATACGTTTTTTTTCTTATTCATCATTAAAGTCAAATTTGCCTTTTTTAAACTTTTTATTATTCGTTTTTTTATTTGACCACATTGGGTGTGCATTATTTTTCTAATAATTCAACAGCCTGTGGTCATTTATTCCCTATATAATATAGCAATAATATAAATATTATTGAACCCAGAATAGTTCTTTCAATAAAGTAATGTTATAAAGCGCACAGATATTGCACTCTTAATAAAAAGGGATCCACAAATGTCAGCGGTGACAGGGTGCACGAGGTTGGAAAGTCTTTTATGCCATTCTTTGATGTTTGGAGGAAACACGAAACATTGGTGTACAAAGCTTAAGGTGTAGAAGTGTTCCCCGGCAGACTTGATCTTGACATTTTGATCTAATCTGAAAAAACGATCAGGAAATAGGATTGAAACTAGAAAACAAAAAATATTTAACAAAAATTTGCAAAATCCTTTCCTCAGCCCACACACACACAATATATATATATATATATATATATATATATATATATATATATATATCAAATCTAAGTAGCAAAAATGGCTTGTTTAGTATTGACATCAAAACGATGAGATCATAACATATGTGATGTTATCATAATCATAACACATCATAACATCATATGATCATCATAAGATCATAACACATCATAACATATGTGAACTACACTAGCCTATGTGAAGGTAAACCAATCATTGAATCTTTTTGATACACTTTCTCAGGATTAGAACAGTGATTGCACTGATCATCTGAAGCCTAAAGGTCAGGAAAAGAGACATGAACTTTGACTAAGATTATAAGTGGACTTCACACAAAAAAGGCATAAATCACATTCATAATAACATTCCACAACTCAAACCCCCCAATCAAACCTCTCTCCTTTCTGCAACAGCACAAACTTAGGACTATGCAGTTGGAGACATGCTGTGTGAGACACCAGCACCATTTATTTCCATCATACATGATGAGTATTGTTCATTCAGGCCTAACATCAGCAGAGACGGCTCTTACTGTCAGTCTAAGGAAGCCCATCACAAAAGCTGCATTGATGCAAACAGTCTGACAGCACATCTAGGATTCGCTCCTGACAGTCTCACACAGGGGTGTGCTGTCACTGCACTCAACAACAGAACATATTCATTTTCACGCGTGTGTATGCCTGAAAACCTGACTGCATGCTCACGGTTAATCTGCTATAACTGTAAGAGACTGTTTTGTGCTTAAAGTGCAGTGTGGCGATTATATAAGGGCACTTACAGCATACAGCCTCTTAAAGGGATAGCAGCGTTAATTAAAAAACTATTACACACATTTTTTGTCAATTAAAACAAAGCTGAAAAAATATATAATAAAATTATATATATATATATATATATATATATATATATATATAATATATAAAGTATATATATATATATATATATATATATATATATATATATATATATATATATTATGAAAATATATGAATAAAAACTAAATACTATTTTAAAACTATATAAATAATGCTAAAATAATCAGGACAAAAAAAAGCACAATAAAATGACATTAATAAAATGACATGATATTAATGTTGTGCTAAATATTCCAAGCTTTGAAGTTTAGTTTGAGAAAGATACCATATTCTAAAAAGTGTTATTAATAAAATAAAATAAAAAATTAGTCAATGATTTTGATTCATGCATGAATCATACATATGAGGTTTTGGCAAATCAGGTTAACTAATTCAATAAAAATATCGGAAAACATCTCAAAATAATTTGTTCACAAATCGGACATGAAAAATCTTTTTGAATCTTGAGGACTTTAGTTCCCATTTACTGTAATTCCATGGAAAAGTACCAACAAAACAGTATCAAACCCTCTCAGTTTGTGTTCAGTGGAAACAAGAAAGTGTTTGATTCAACATGAAGGACAGTAAATAATAGCAATTTCCTTTATGGGTGAACTCTCTTTCAAATGATTTCCTCTTTCTCTCCAGGGTCTCTGTTAGTCTAACATGACTCTCAGACACATCAGTCCTTCACAAGCACGACTCAAGATTCACTTTTGGCTATTTGACAAAAAGTAGCCCGTCTCTGTTTATTTCCCTGCAGGTCTCGACATTGAAACACAGAACACTCTTGGTATATCTAAAAATGTAATGAATCAATATATCCACAATCCCGATGCCCTGAATCATTCCTGAACATTGCATTTCATGTTCCTGCAATCAGAAAAGCAATTTTCCAGAAAACAAGGTATGCAGTGTGTTTGACTTTCGGCACCGGCAGTAATTGGCCTGTTAGAGTGTTTTCCCAGTCCTGCAGGACAAGGGGCAGAATATTAAAATAAAACTCTCCCAGTGCTGAAGGACGTGCACAGACAAAAACAACAACAGTATCACATTCCAGATCATTTATACTTTGCTTTTAAATCAACGACTGTACTGCATCAGCAAGTGCAGATTAAAGGTGCACACACACAGAGTAACCGCTGTAAGATAATTGAACCTCATTATTATATCCACTATACATTGTCTGATAGCGCTTATTAAAATTAGCCTGACATTTTCTTAATGGTAGCATTACTATAATGTGGCTGACGTTATGATGATTTATTACAGTAATAATGGTGTCCTTTATGACTGCTTTACTGGATTCAGATGATGAAAGGGTCAACCAGAAAGGCTGTACACTAATATCCTCTGTGATATTTGAAAGTACAGTATAAGGAAACGTCGTTGGTGGTGATCGGCACTTTCTGGTGTGCTTTCTTGCAGAACCTCTGTCATTTCTTTTCACCCTGAGATGTGTGTATTGATCTCGGACAGCCACTGCGGTATGCGGAGACACACAATGAGCGGACCCGGAAACACACATGTATGCGCAGGATAGGGGTGAGAAATTATACATCACATATAATATATTTAGCCAGAATGACAGTTTTCATTTTTGGGTGAACTGGCTTTAATGCTTAATTATTATTATGACCTTTTTACAAGACTAAAGGCCCTTGCACACTGAGTCTGATTGTCAAAACACCATTCAAATTGCTTGCTACGGATGCGAGAAACGCAGAAAATCGAACCCGATTCGATTTTTTTTGGTAACGCTTCCTTTTACAGTACAGTACTTACAGTGTACTTATAGTGTACTTACATAGAAAGTACTGGCTAATATAAGGTAAGTAAATGGAACAGGGGTAGGTTTAGGGGTAGGTTCAGGGTTAGTACTAGTTATTACCCAGTAATTGTAGTTACTAAAATAAGTACATAGTATTTACATGGGTAACTGGACTGTAAAAGGAAGCGTTACTATTTTTTTTATGACGGATGAAAGTTTCAGAGGCAGTGTGCAAGCTTGATTGACAACGTGAGGTCATATTTATTTTTTAACATGCAAAAATTTCAGATGCGAATTTCTTGTGCTCGCTAAAGCTGCATTTATTTCATTAATAAAAACACAGTATTAGTTCTGCATAATTAGTATTATTGTGAGATATTACCATTTAAAATAAGCATTTTCTATTGTAATACATAGTAAAATGTAATGTTTGTAAATGTTGCACGAATTGAACAGTTGTGCTGCTTATTCTTGCCTACATTTTTTTTGTGTGAAAAAAAAAACATATTCTATGTGTTACACACAATACATTCTTTGATGTATGGAAAGCACAAATGAAGAGCATTTATTTGAAATAGAAATATTTTGTGACATTATAAATTCATTTAATTAATGCAGCTCTGATTCCACCCACCCATAACACAGAACAAGAATTAAAAGGCAATTGTAATGACAAAAATGGTTGACGTGACAACAAAAGACGACCAGCAGAGAAAACAAATATTTCAAATTATGGAAGGAAATGAGGTCAGTATTAAACACATTGCAGCAGATAAGAAGCCATGTTTTTATACTGTCAAACTACATAGAAACCAAATAACACATCTGAAATGGAGTCAAAACACTTGCATGCATTCCGCAACAAACTATACAATAAATAAAGAGGAGACTCTAACCTTGGTTTTCTCGTGCTGCAGTTCAATTTGGATTTCTGTGAGTTTGGCCCTCAGCTCCTCATTGGCTGCCTGCAGTGCTGCCATGGCGTCAGGCCGCTCCCCTTTGCCCCGCCCACTGGGGACTTTCTTGGACATATTGGGCTGTACTCCACAGGCCACGCCCCTTTCAGGGATGACCTGAGTTTGTGAACGGTCAAGATTGGCTTCTGTTTGTTCCTCAGCTACATGTTTCCACCCACCTGCAGTTCACAAAGAAACAGGTATTACAGAGGTCAATATATGTATGTATATATATTCTCCATATTTTCAAGAATGTCTGTAACCAGACAGTTTACGATAGCCATTGACTTCCATAGCAGGAAAAGAAAAAAATACTATGGAAGTCAATGGCTACCATCAACTGTTGGGTTACCAAATTTATTCAAAATGAACTTTACTAATTGGAATTTATTCTCTTTTTTTTAAGTTCAACTCTTTATTAGCAAAGACGACAATTAGGGACTACCTGACTCCATTTTAATCAATAAATGGTCTCAGATCACATCCTGAGTGACAGAAATTAGATTAAGTGAAGAGCAAATGGAGCCAAAGTCTCCTGCTTTTCTATTTTTTCTAATGGGGCTACTTGTAGAATTCAGAAACCCTTGTTTTTAGCGACACCGGAGGCCATTAAGTGAACTGCAGCCAGCAGCTTATTGCTTGTGTACACATAGATTGACACCGTCCACACTGCTGAGAGTGGTGTTTAGATGGATTTGTAAATAGGCTATTAAAATTACACTTAAATTGATTATACAGTATTATTGGGGCTATACAGATCTGTATATTTAAAGACTATAGTTAGAATTAATCCCTTATCTTTACATGACACATTGACATTGCAGAACAGAACAGATCAGAACAGAAAGGCTTGTTTGACATTATCCTGAACATACGGATCCATTACATGTGACGAAACAGAGGCTGTCGGGAGCGTGAGTAAACATAAAAAACGTGAAAAAAAAAAATAATAAATCCTTCATATAAAAGTCTACAGGCTGTCATAAAGACACGCAGGGAAAGTCTCGTTTTTTAAAGTTTCATTACAAGCTGTTCACACAATGGCAATAAAAAACGATTAATACATGGAAACTCTTACATATTGCCCCTTTAATTTTTAAATTCTTTCACTATACAATAATTACAAGCATATGAGCACTTAATGAATTCATTGGTTTTGAAAGCCCTCCGTTTATCACATTTTTATTGAACATGCAATCAGAGATGCACTTTGCAAGTGTCTCCATCACATCCACTGATTTCCCAGGGTGCTCTTGGCTTGCCTTGAGGAGCTTCAGGATCATTTTTTTGCACTTTTGAACTTTGTGGCTCTATTATTATAGAGCAGTAGATAAAATGTCTACCTCACTTTTGACACAGACTGTTTTTTTTGTTTTCATTGAACACTATAATATTAATAAACTTACTTGATGCTAACTAACAAAGATTTGCAGTGTTGTGTTCAGTAACAAACCGAGTATACACACACATAATTTTTTACAAAAATAAGTGCAATTCTGTACCTCATTTTCTGCTGCCGATCTCTATATATAAGCTAAGTTTTCTAGTTTTTTCCAACAATACACTGAAAGTAAGCATGTACTGAAGTAGGCATTACCAACTCTACTAACACTATCTCACTTAAGAAGTGATGAAAGACACCCTTCAGCTTTGCCCAGTTGCTCTGAATACATTATGTGGATCATTGGGTAAGATAACTGCACTTTTCATATATGCAGCAGCTTTACTGACAGGTCTGAGGAACAGCTCAATTACTGTCCATCAGCCAGATCACAAGCGGTTTCCTGGATCCAGATCAGCCATGGTCTAGTGAGAATTCAACAATGACCTTTCTAAAGATCACAACAGGTTCATTTATGAGCACTACGAGAGCTTAACGACAGATCTTTCATTTTTGAGTGAACTGTTCCTTTAAAGTTGTGGAGGAGAGATTACATGAGGCATCTAATCTGAGTGAATTACAGTGACTCAGCAGACTCATGCAATATGCTCTAAAATGAATGATAAATGTGAAGCTGCTCTTAAATATAAAACAATTTGGGAAATTTAGCATGCAGGCTCCTCACCAAGGGCAAAAGTATAATCATTGATATTAATAAGTATTCATCATCATAAATGAGCCCATATATATATATATATATATATATATATATATATATATATATATATATATATATATATATATATATATATATATATATACAGTGGTATGAATAAGTTTGGGCACCCATGCTAAAGTTGCCTAAAAAGAGGAATAAAAAAATCATCTTTTGGATATTGTTCTTAATGCCTTAATTAGAAAAATGAGGAAAACTCCAACCTTTAAGGACACCAATTTTCTTTGTGAATGAATAATGTATCATAAATAAATAAATGTTTTTCCTTAAAATACAGGGTGCATAAGTCAGGGCACCCCTATGTTAAATTCCCACAGAGTCAGGCAGATTTTTATTTTTAAAAGCCAGTTATTTCATGGATCCAGGATAATATGCATCCTGATAAAGTTCCCTTGGCCTTTGGAATTAAAATATCCCCACATCATCACACACCTTCCACCACACCTTGAGATTGGCATGGTTTTACTTCAGTTAGCCTAATAGCTGGTTTGATTTGCATTGAAAGATGATCTTATGGAAAGTACCCCATGCCAATCTCAAGGCATGGTGAATGGTGTGTGATGATGTGGGGATATTTTAATTCCAAAGGCCAAGGGAACTTTATCAGGATGCATATTATCCTGGATCCATGAAATAACTGGCTTTTAAAAATAAAAATCTGCCTGACTCTATGGAAATTTAACATAGGGGTGCCCTGACTTATGCACCCTGTATTTTAAGGAAAAACATTTATTTATTTATGATACATTATTCATTCACAAAGAAAATTGGTGTCCTTAAAGGTTGGAGTTTTCCTCATTTTTCTAATTAAGGCATTAAGATCAATATCCAAAAGATGATTTTTTATTCCTCTTTTTAGGCAACTTTAGCATGGGTGCCCAAACTTATTCATACCACTGTATATATATATATATATATATATATATATATATATATACTCAATTAAGTGCATCAATATCATGCAACCTGTCTGTAGACCAACTCTCTCATTTATTAAAGTGATATCTAATCAAAAAGTCTTCTCTTCTTTATTATTTGCAATGCAACCAATGCTTTGAAATTTAAATTGGTAAGCGAATTAATACATTTTGTTGCTTTTTGTTGTTCCAAACAGTCTCTAATTGAGTCAATGAGTTCACATTCCCTTAGGTTGACGATTGCATGCTCCAAAAAAAGCAGCACGTTTCGTCATTGGGTGCTTGCATCATAAACACAACCTATGCTGTGTTTCTCTGCCAGGCATTAGAAGAAAATAGACGCCAAGCAGAACGAGCCACTTTGCATCGCAGATGGCCCTCCGAGAACATTTCAATAAATGTCCCAGTGTGCAGACGACCGCATGCGAGGCTGCAAGCATCATTTAAACAACATCTCCCAATTCTGTAGCTCACATTGACAGTCCTGACAAACATGCCAGCAGGCCGATATCAGGGTCGTTATCTGGTAATCACACAGGTCTGCGTGTTCGCTGCCACCCTGCTTGAATAAAAAAGGAAATCAATGCATATAGATTGAGACTGACCTTAAGTGCATGATTTGAGTTGGGGTGTTGTTTTAGTCTGCAGGGTTTATCCAGGGAGCTGTTGGTCCTCCATCATTCCGTGTGATTCGCAGCACATGCTCTGAAACGACAAGGGAGGCATGTTGTCATGCCCTGAATCCCATGCAAGAAGATGCTTGAATCCTCAGCAGAACCGAGCTGCGCACACCCGGATCCTCAGCAGCCGGTAGTGATGGATCACCAGGATGAAAAAAGGGGGAGCTATTGCATGTTAGAGGAGAGACTATGAAGCAAGAGAGATTTGATTCCTTGCACTTACCATAAACACTCCCTCACCATCCCTGATGGAGAGAGAGGGTTGATGCTGGCAGGGAGGAGGGTGGAAGAGGAGTGGAGATAGACACGGAGCACACACACATGCGCACGCGTGTGCACATGCATACACACTAGGATCTGGCAGTTCTGCGAGATGTGAAGTCTGGCTTCTATCCTAGGTTGCCTGAGAGAGAGAGAGAGAGAGAGGAAAAGACAGCTATTGTAGCCGCCCACTGGTCAATGCACTGCAACTACATCTAAGTCTAATAGCATCACGTCATCATCCAGCCTATGCAATAAATAACAACCAAATGCATAGCAAGCTATAAGAAGCAATGCATGGGTCTCATTTATTTAGTTAGTTCAGGATTCACATGCAGTTTGCTGTCCCATCCATATGGTTGATACTAGAAACTGCATCATTGAGCATGGGTTAAATAATACTGCAGAACAACATTTTCATCCTGGTGTTGTGCAGTGATTTATCCTCAAGCCAGATGGCGACAAAGAGCTAAAATATTAATGATCTTAAAGGTGCAGTACTTCATTTCTGTGAAATTTCAAACATAATTGGGAAAAAAACACTGTTTTCTGACAGGTTTTTCATATATACTTCTCATAACCGAATCAAAGTTGTAGTCACAGGAGATCTATAATACACACACAAAAATGTCGGGTTGTTTCAAATCTTGGGTCAAATATCGACAAACCCAGCTGTTGCGGATTAAAAATCTAAGTAAATGGATTCTTCAACCAAAAATGAAATAATGAGTTTCTTTCTCAATGGGGGTCAATCAAATGTTTGATTACCAACATTCTTTGAAATCATTTTGGTTGAGCTATCTCTTTGAAGCTTTAAACCAACAGTTGTCTGTTTTTTGACCCAGACATGGGTTGGAACAGCCAGAGCCAGCATTTATTAGATTGTAGACTAACTAACAATCTCATAAAATTTACAATATTTTGAAATTTACAATATTTTGAAAGAGACATGTCTTAGCATTGCACATTGCTAGAAAGATTATAAAAGCTAGGAAGATTATAGAAGCTACAGGAAGATTTAAAAACGAATGCATCCAAAAGTAAACTGTTATTTTGTTTATATAAACACTAAACTAAAGATATCGAAACAATGAAAACAGACAACAAGGAAAACGCTAAAACTAAGCTTAAAAACTGATAAGTAGCCTAAATAAATTAGAAGAACTGGTAAATAAAAACAGAAAAGCTCGTTAAAAGGTGAATACTATTGTGGTGAAGCCTGCAAATGTAGGGTACCTGACACAGAGGAGGGTTTGTACAACCTGGCAACAACTATGAAGAGGATTTAGCCCAATCTGGCATCCCCTGTGCCAGTGTGCCAGTATTGTTGTCATTCTGTTTGCCCTATATTTCCATCCATAGGACAGCCGCATGTTGCGTCACCACCAGCTGTGTGGATTCGTGGAATAAATATCGCGATCCACTGTCACATGAAATTTATTATACTGGACGTGCAGAATATATAAAGCAGAGCTAGTCTCGTCGACAAACCTCGTTTCGAGCGTGGAACCACCCATGCCTTTGGATAACCGCGTTTATAAATCGTACCGAATCGATTAAGGATTTAGACGGACGCGAGTCCTCTTCTGCTGTGTTTTGTCCGTAAAGGGAACTGAAATGTCGATTGAGAAACAAAGCGTTCCTGAGGAAAACCTTCAGGGTATGTAACGTTATCAAGACAGCTCAAGTTAACGTTCTTTTATGCATGTTTCTCCTTTAAACCCCATTCATATATTATGTACACAATTGTGGGGGATCATCATTGGACTAAAGCAGTAACGTTCGAAATTAAATGCTATGCATCAAATTCCGGTTTCACATTAAATTAAATAACTGTCCAGTCAATGTTATTATGCTATTTCACGGAATAATATTGTGTTAAGAAGCAGGTGGTTTGGGCAACTAAACAAAACAAAACACAAATGACGCATGTGGTCTGAAATAATAAAAAATGGAAGCGAAACAATATTCGATTCGTGCAGGAATCATTCTTTAGAGTCGGATCTCTTCACTGAACCGGTTCACCGAACCGTTCAATAATTAAACTGAACCGTTTTCAATTCGGCAACTCGCCGACTCACTAAAGGAAAACGAAAATCGCCTCTTTTAAACATATCTGAATCATAAAAAAACGAATTAACAATGTATCTGAGAACCGTATGAATGGTACATAATGAAAATATGTTTGAATGATAAATGTCAAAGATTTTGTTGACAGTTTAATCAACTCCTTGGTTGTGACTAGTCACATCCAATTAAAGCATTAAACCTAGGGATAAATTAAATAGATTAATATTGATTTTTGTTAATAAATTAAATAAATAATAATAATATTAATAGTATTACGAAATCACGGGATGACGTAAAGAATCACTAAACCATTTTAAACGGTTCTTTGAAACGAGCTGTCTGAATGAACCGATTCACAGAAAGTAGGCAGGCCACTTGAAAGAGGTGTATTACACAGCCTGATTTCATTGGATGACGAGTAAAAAAAAATGACCTGATATCATGAGCTATTTTTAGCTAGAGCCCTGTTTGTTTTCCTTTGGCTGCTGGGTTGAGACTCAAGTGCTGGCATGTCCTCTGCTTTCTGGATATTCTGGTCGCTGTGTCACGATAACTGATGTATGTCCAACCCAGTTTTCAATATGTCCTGTCGATAAAATATTTGGTTATGACATTTGATGCTTGCAAAACACTAATTGCAAACCATAATTGCACTTGATGCACTTATATTCATAACTGGCTTGGAATACACTGATTGTGAAAGACAGTGGCATATAGGCTATACATATATAAAAACATAAACAAACACAAACACAGGTGAGGAGTGCACAACATTAGAGATAAATAAATAAATGATGCTAAAAAAACAATGGACTGTAGATAAAGTCATGAAATGGAAGATTTGATAGTCATTTCTTCCCTATTTGACATATCGGAATAAAACAGCTTTACAAACTAGAAAAAAAAAATGTTGGCCGAGACTTGATTTTGTCCCTCTGGAATTTATTGGGTTGTTTGGTTTGCTATTGGTGGATCTCATGTGAGTGACAGGTTGCCCCGCCCATGCACCAACACATCATCAGAGAATAGATGTTGCTGCAAGAAGGAAGGGGAAGTTACTTTAATTAAAGATTACGATTGATCTTTAATTAAAATAATTTGCATAGATACATAATTTATAACCAATAATGCAATATTCCATTAATAAAAATCATGGTGACTTTAAATCCGCATACAACACTAAAAGCAAAGACGTATAAATGATTAGTCTTTTTCCTGCAGGTTCCTGGGTGGAGCTGCATTTTAACAATGGAGGCGGCAGTCCTAAAGGAGGAACGGAGGAGCAGGCCGCCAGCACCGCCCCAAGTGGAGACCTGGAGAAGATGCTTCTGGAAGCACAGCACGAGTCGGGCAGGAGCAGCTCAAGAGGAAGCCTGCCATGTGATAGGTCAGTCTGACCAGATTATAATTTAGTGCATAAACTGCACTGAGATCAGAATACCGTAAGATTCCAAGATAAAAAATAATTAATAATTCCTTACATTTATATAGCGCTTTTCTAGGCACCCAAAGCGCTTAAGATGTTAATTTGATAGGATAAGCATGTTATAACAAAAATGTATATTAATAAATGATATAAATTTGGCAATCTCACCAGTCCTCCAAGATCCCAGACTCCTTCACACTTGCGCAGGGGCTCTGAGGTCCACAGCTCTGGAGAAAAGAACAGCTCACAGGTAGATATTAGCAGCTTGTCATGACTTTAAGTGGTGATTGATTATTATTTGACTTTTAGCAAAAACACTTTCTGTGTGAACGGCCCCTAACTCTGTTGTGGTCTGGTTTAAGTCAGAGGAAGACTATTTGGAGAGGAGAAAAGAGGTGGAGATCCTGATGAAGAAAAACGCAGACTGGATCTGGGACTGGTCGAGCCGACCGGAAAACTTGCCGCCCAAGTACCTGAACTTTTAGAAAACATACAAATTAGCACTGTTAATAAGCCAGCGTAAAAGCAGGTCAAACAGATCACACAGTAAATTTTGGCGTTGTAGGGAGTTTCTGCTGAGGCACCCGAAGCGTTCCAGCACACTCAGCATGAGGAACACCAGTGTGATGAAGAAGGGAGGAATCTTCTCAGCAGAATTCCTCAAAGTTTTCCTGCCCTCGCTTGTCCTATCGCACATCCTTGCTGTGGGTCTCGGGTGAGTACATTTAAACAAAACCCTGAACCCTAGTATTAAAGTTAACCCTAGTAATCACCTTTTAAGCTGCAGTATTGTTAATGTTAAACAAAACTTTTCAAAATCGTAAGTATATGAATAAAATAATATACCGATATCGATAATACTGATATTATTACACTTTAAATTAACTAGTTTCTGATGTAATGTATTTAAAATATAATTTATTCCTTTGATGCAAAGCTGAATTTTCAGGAGCCATTTCTTCAGAATTCAATGTCACATGAAATCATTATAAGATTAAGATAATTTCTTATTATCATCAATGTTGAAAACAGTTTTAACGCTTAAGTCTTTTAAAAATCCTGATACACTGCCTTTCAAAAGTTTGAAGTGAGAGAGATTTAAAAACAAACAAAAAAACACTCATTTAGCAAAGGCACATTAAACTGATAGTCATGACATTTATAAAATTAATAAATATTACAAAAAAGTTCTATTTATAATAAATTCTGTTCTTTTGAACTTTCTTTTGAAGGAATCCTAGAAAAAAAAGTTTCCAGTTTCCACAAAAAATATATATATATTAAACAGCAAAACTGTTTAACTTGAAAAAATTATAATAATTAAGGCACCAAATCTGCATATTAGAATAATTTCTGAAGGATCATCTGACACTGATGACTGGAGTAATAATGAAAATTATGAAAAAATAAAATAATGAAAATTCTGCTTTGCATTACAGGAATAAATTACATTTCAAAAACAACAACAGAAACCTGCGTAATGCATTCACTTGAGGAAACAAAATCTTCTCTATTTTTCTCAATTAATAAGTTTATTGTGCCAGAATTACGAGAATTTTTCATGGAAACTAGTTTTTGCTCTGTTTTTCTGAATTAACGAATTAATTATCTCAGAATTATGTGATATTTTTCTTGAAATTTTTTATTATCATTTTTAATTTTTATGAATTAATGAGTTACTCCTAATTTTTGAGATAATCAAATCATTAATTCAGGAAAAAAAGAGCAAAAACTTTTTTCCATGAAAAATTCTCATAATTCTGAGATAATTAACACGTTAATTCAGAAAAACAGAGCAAAAACTTTTTTCCATGAAAAATTCTCATAATTCTGAGATAATTATCTTGTTATTTCAGAAAAGAGTAGATTTTTTTCTTCAAGTGAATGCAATACACTTCCGTAGAAACCAGTTCATTTAAAATGTAATAATATTTCACTGTATTTGATCAAAAAAGCCTCGCAGCCTCGGTGAGATTAAGAGACATCTTTAAAAACCCTTAACATTTCCAAACTTTTGACCGGTAGCGGTCACATCACACTAATTTTGCACACTAATTAAAGTCCTTCGACCTTGCATTCAAGGGGGATCCTGAGCCATATATAGGGAACTGAATATTTTAGAGAGTTGTGGATGGTTTCCAATAATCAACCACAATGTTTTGCAGGACTCTAAGCCTTGTATTTATCCGCAGAGAGAGACCATATTTTATAGTAACACAAAGGGCTATTTTTGAGTCCTGGGGATGGATGGGGTCTGTGTGCTGGAATGCATGCTAGTCTGCTCTACAGGGGGTTAGTATGACTTAGCAGTTTTCCCACTGACGGCTCACAAAAACAAGTCCTCTGATTTACGAAAAAAAATCAACCTGGAGAAAGTTGGAAGAGCTGAGATTCATTTTCATGTTAAATCAACACTAGAATTCATGTTCTTATAGCCTAAGTTTACCCCTAACTCAATCTGGTATTAATTACTTCTCTTTTCAGGGTGTACATCGGAAGGCGTATCACTACATCTGGCACATTTTGAGGGAGCAGGAAAAGCCAAGAAACAAGACAAATCTCATATACGCACATCCACCATCTCAGCTGCTTTGTCGTGAATAAGTGCTCGTGTAGATGCAGATAGGGCAAGGTCACGTGACACATTTCCTCTCCCAGGCTGTGAGCCGCTCTATCTCTCCCTAGTGTATTCCACCGGCCTTTCCCATAATTCCTCTCCCAAATCGACATGTAATGCCAAGTCCATTCCAGGGCCGTCAGCGCAGGGAAGGCTACGCTAGACTTATGGGCACATGCTTGATAGAATTAGACGTTCTGCATCCTCATAATTTCGTATTTACTCGTACCAAGACTACTAAGAATATTGAGAGGATCATGAAACAAGGGATGAGAGAGAGAGAGGAAAGGACGAGTGGATCATGAGATGCTGGATCTCCAGAGATGGTACCTGAAACTTAAGACTGTGAATTGGGAGATTTAAATTTCTACCCCATTAAAAAACAGGGATCATATCTATCGAATGCTAAATCTCACCATTTGATGATATAACAAAGTAAATGACTTGTTTCACCTTGTCAAAGCTCCATTTTGCTGTATCTTGAAGTTTCTGCATGTATGATGTTCCAGACACCAAAAAACTGACCTCTGCTTTGGGAATCAGGCTGTGCACAGTATTATACAGTATATATACACAAAACAGCAACTGTCCTTAGTAAATACAAGCCAAAAGTTGAGTACCATATCAACTCTTATCTGAATGTCAATTGAAATCACAATTAAATGTAAGATATACTTCAAGCTTACCTTGAGATTTTACTAATGTTGAATTATTTTGCCTCAGTACTCACCTGAATTGCAATCACTTCACTTGTTTATCCGAACGGTCAGGGTTCCAGTCCAAAGATTGCCTTAAATAAAAGTGTTAATGAATCAGGCAGGAGTATAAGGGAAATTGTGTAAATTTGTGCATGTTTTGTAGTCTTTAAAAATCGTATTCACTGTACGTGTCAATTTCATAGTGGTTTTGTATCAACACAGGGAATCAACAGAAATAAATGTCTGACAATTACTTCAACACGTTCCTCTGGATTCTGTGTTTGTACAGTTAAATTAAAGGGATAGTTCACCTAAAAATTAACATTGTCATTATTTACTCATTACTTAAAGGAGTAGTTCACTTTTAGAAAAAAACCTTTTGCTGATAATTTACTCACCCCCATGTCATCCAAGATGTCCATGTCTGTCTTCCTTCAGTCAAAAAGAAATTGTTTTTGATGAAAACATTACAGGATTTTTCTCTATATAATGGACTTCAATGGGAACCAAACGGTTCAAGGTCCAAAAGACAGTTTCAGTGCAAACTGTTCAAAGGGCTTTAAATGATTCCAGACGATGAATAAGGGTTTTATCAAGCGAAATGATCGCTCAGCGCAAATGGTCACCTTGCTCTGTTCTGTGATGAGCATTCGAGACTCTCCTGTTCGAACTCGTTCATCAAAATGAACAAATCTTTTTCCGAGTCAATTTGTTCATTTCGTTTGTTGAATGAACCAAATGACACGAAAAAAGATTTGTTCATTTTGATGAACGAGTTCGAACAGGAGAGTCACGAATGCTCATCACAGAACAGAGCAAGGCGACCATTTGAGCTTGCAAAACTTAAACTTTGGTTTGTTTTTTTTTTTAAAAACGAGCGATCGTTTCGCTTGATAAGACCCTTATTCATCGTCTGGAATCGTTTAAAGCCCTTTGAACAGTTTGCACTGAAACTGTCTTTTGGACCGTGAACCATTTGGTTACCAGTAAAGACCATTATATGAAGAAAAATACAGGAATGTTTTCACCAAAAACCTTATTTCTTTTCGACTGAAGAAAGAATGACATGGATATCTTGGATGACATGGGGGTGAGTAAATTATCAGCAAAAGTTTTTTGTTTTTTTTAAAAGTGAACTACTCTTTTAAGAACGCTGCTGGTCCTTATAGACTTCCTCGCTGTTTTTTCTTCTTCTCTATTTTATTGAAAGTCAATGGGACCAGCAACTGCTTGGTTACCAACATTATATCTTCCTTTTTTTCAACAGAAGAAAAACTTCACAGGTTTGGAACAACTTTAGAGTGAGTGATGACAGAATTTGTCAAACAAATTCTTAATGTATCTCAATATTTCAAGAGGAGTGTATACACTCATGCTACAGTTCATTTCAAAATTATTGAACGCTGTTGTCCTTGTAATTTTGCACAATGACAACATCTCTAATGCATTATCCTCCTGCACACTATAGTTTAAAATGGAAATTATGAATATGCATCAATGGAGAATCAATGCATCTGAGAATAAAACTGTTATCAACATTGATTTGACTTAAAAGATAACCGGACACATTTCCAAGAAAATGGGATGTTACCCACAAATCGGTTCACATGAATTTGAGGGATTTACAGTTATCATTAGACACTTTTTAATAGGAATCAGTACACATACCATATTTACACTGAACATAGACAAAAATTTGGCAAGGCTACCTGAAATTATTTAAATAAGTGTTGGCCAGTGTGTTGATTCAGATAAACACAATTAAAATTTTATTTAACTTTGGTCAAAAATAATCAAACAAGTGTACACTTTCACAATGTTATCATCATCATTTAACAAGGAACAAGGTCCGAGTACGTAACCGACCCTTAAGTTCCCATATTTAAAGAGCGTCACAATCAGCTATACAACAACTTTGCACTTGTCAACCTTTAAGTTTACGTTTGTCATTTTGACATCAGTTTTGCAGCCGCATGTCAAAATTCAGCAGCACGCGAACTGTTGTCACTTTAAAACACAACCTGATGCACGATAAATCCGCTTAGGTCAAGTTCAGCGCAAAGGTTGCGCAGGAATTGAGCGCACGGAGTATCTCAACACTGGTGTGTGCTCAGTTTAACTTCGATTGACTGGAGGAAAGCCAGTTTTGTCTCTAGAGGCACTCGAAACATCGGTTTCAATTTGAGTGTTCTCCGCCGGTCACCGACCGTACGATATCTTGTACATTAGTGTCCAAATACTAAGCCGCAAGAACCGTAGCAGCACATGAACGGACAAACGGAGTGCTAGAAGGACAAATAATGCATGTGGGAAGAATTGTGGGCAAGGTAAGCCGGGCGACGATGTCGAGATCGTCTAGTCCTCAAGGTTATCAGGCGAGGACTATTTTAGGACAGACTTAAGGCGGTAGAATCCCTATTCCCTTTACGAAAGAAAAACGAGACAGAAAAATAACCGTGATACCAAAATCTAAAGCAAATCAGACGGCAATACTGATGCTTATGGCCAATGTCCTCATTCAAACAGTGCAACTGCAAATTCAAGTAGTACAACATGGAGATTTGCTTCCCAGCCGGCTCATTATCAGGGAATTACGTTTGGTTTGACGTCGTCTTAGACTCCTCCGACACACGAGCAAGTGAATCATAAAATCGAGGCCAAAAACAAATCTATTTTGCGTCTATTTACGTATTTTGGGGGCTGAATTCCCCAATAATGCTGCCGAGACAGGTTTCACATTTTAACCACTGGCGCTCCGGATCTACATAATGCAGATTACATGCAAATATAGAACATAAAATTCATACATACCTGCTCATAATGTAAAAACGCTCTCTCTTTGTAGTTATGTTACTTTTATTAAGTGGTTGGTTTGACACCATCGGTGTACTATATAGATACAGTCAGTGAGTAGATATTATGCATGAGAAAACAAGAAAAGAAAGGTATAAAAACAGAACAAAAGTAAAAACGGAAAAAGAAAACAGAAACAAGAAACTGTCCACTGACCAAATTGGAGACCTGATCTAAGTGCTTAAAAAGGTAGACGAGCAAGGCCTGAGAGTCGGGCCAGGGGAAGGAATGTTAACAGGCAAGAAACAAACGCTCATGAAGGCCTGAATTTCCAAGTCGAACAGCGAGTACATATGATTGACAGCGAGACGTTACTCGTCCTGGTGCGGTTCCCGTACTTTTGGTCGTCAAATCATAAAAACTTAAGGCTCGGCCGAAAGACGAATACATGTGCGACTTTTGCAAAAGTTGATCTGGTCTTGATGCTGATTGGTGAAATTGGCCTTCACCTCTGCTTTTATTTTGTATTTCTATAATTGATTTTTTTTCCAAAATATACAAATGTCTCAGCTTCCTTGACTACATGTGAAAAACAAGGGTTTCCCTTCTTTGTCAGGATGGCCATGTTTCTCTAACAGATTGAACGACTAAGCAAAGTACGAGATTTCTTGAGTGTCCGCCGACCTGGGTCGGGGGTAACGGGGAGGAGGGGATGTTTCTTTTTTTTTCTTGATTTTTGTTTCTTCTTGGTTTTTAAATCACTCTTTCTTTTTTTTTTGCCTTTTTTAATTAAGTTTGTCCTGGAATATATACAGGTTGTTGGTGGCGGCCACAGCTATGACGTTCTCTTTCGGGTGCCAGGCGGTGTGCAGGATCTTCTTGTTGAAGTCCAGGCTGTCCACGCTGATTTCGTCTTTCTTCCGTTTGCCGCCGGTGCAGACCTTGCGGGGTTTGAGCATGGCACGGGGTTTACTGTTCTCCCTCGACGCCTCCAGTGTGATGTCCCTCCGCGTGTTCCTGTCAAACATCCTAAAGAAGTTGTTGTAGGAACCAGTCATAATGGCACTGAGGAGGGGCGATGAGAGGGGAGGAAAAGAATAAAGATTAGTCACCATTTACTACTTGTAAAGTTTAGGTTACCTAAACGCACAACCAAATGTAAAATAATGACTCTTTTCAATCAGTCACACCATTGGTCGAGCCTTTGTTTGCATCTTAAACACTGTTAAGCATTGGTTTTGCTGCAGGACATTTGATTTTATAGACGAATCCGGCGAAAAAACCGGAAGTAAGCGGGCGCCATTACTGAGATGTTACTGGGTAGCGTTGCTCCATTGCCTTCTATTGTTTTATTTGCAACTTGCGTCCACAGGAATAAACAGCCCGCGATTTACGACTGTCACTAACGTTACAACGTTACCCCTTGTATAGTGTCGAGTGGGTAAACAGTTTCCGTTATAAATTGTTTCAATGGTGGCAGTAAAATTTCAATTTTGAAGAGAAAACATTGTGAATACCCCGGGTCGACTGCCCCTGTCAGGTGCCGTACGGTTTACAAAGATTTCCTGGGCGAGTACAAGACGCGGACATTCGCGTATAATAATTATTTAATGACATAAGTAAAAAAAAATATAATAAATGTGTGATATAGTGATCAGCAACATCTCCTCTCTTGCTATTTTTTCTATTTAATTAACATGCTATGGTCATAAATGGCTTTCCTGAGCTAAATGTAACGTTATGTGAAATAATTGTTCTCCTGCTGTTATATTGACCTCTTTCCATGGTTTACAAACACTAGTTGGTCGATATTGTGTATACTTTCTAGCTGTAACGTTACCTTACTCATGCCCGTTGCAATGTAAAAATGAGATAAATAATGAACACAAATGAAAAACATGAATTTGTTTATTTGATTTAATTTATTTATTTATTTATTGTTGCCAAATGGACAGATCTTTTTTTTAGTTTATTCGGTAGCAAACGTTAGCCTAGCTAGCTTGCCAAGCTATTTTCATAAATAATCTGTAAGATCGTTTGTACCTTCATCTGTGACTGGAGGCTAATGTCCAACATCATCAACCCAACAAGTCTGCCTGGCTGTAGCTGTCATCGAGGGTGCGTTATCACCTTATCTCCGAGGTTTGTTTACATACCGGTGCATATGTCTATGCCGGTGTGACAGCTCAGTAATGGCGTCGCCACAAGATGGCAGCCTACACAAGAACGCTCGTCGGATTCGTCTATAGGCTTGAAGGGTCTTCCTCTATTGTTTATAACTATATTGATTCAGTTCAAAAGCCTTATCGGTGATTCTTTCAGTCCATGTCATTAAAGTAAATATTACCATGATAAAAACTTACGGTACTAAGTATCTTCACTCAATTTTTATTGAGTACTTTAGAGCCAGACCGATATTATCGGCCGATATTAGGCATTTTCCAAAATATCAGTATCGGCAGTTATTATGGCCGATAAATTAATATTTAAAAAATAAAATAAAAACGGACGAAACAAGCTTCAAATCATCTCTCCTTGGCCTGTTATATTGAAAATGTATGTTTTACAATTTGCAGTATGATGTCATCTATTGCTATATTATGGCTCATCATAGACTAGCTAACCACAAAGCTAGCTAATGCCACTATCATCAGTGGAAGACCGCGAACTTAACATTAATGAGCTTGGAAACCACAATGAACTTTTTCTGGCTAAATAAAGTAATGATTACTGTATTTATAACTAGCATATCTCTAGTTACAGTCCCTGCATTGTAAAATGTAAGTTATACTTGCGAGGAGTGAACATTTAGACATAGAGAAAAAGTATCAAATGCATCTTGTGCAGAAAAGTTAGTTTTTCTTTTACACGTGTGTGAAATCCAACAATATCTAAATATATATATATATATATAGGCCGATATATCGGAATATCGGATTTTAAAACCCAAAAATATTTGTATCGGTATCGGCCTTCAAAATCCTTTATCGGTCGGGCTTTAATATACACTCAAATTTCTCACACAATATACCGTTATCCAGTCTTTATAAATATGCACAAATAATATGGCATGTCATCCACACAAATTGTTGTGATTACTGTAATGGACACATCTAAGGATTAAATGTTTTTTTTTGTTGTTGTTTTTTGTTATGTAGCAGACTTGCTTCTACCCTCCAAAGATCTCAAGCCAGAAAAACCCAACTAAAATGAAATTTTAACTTTAATTAAATAATTTACAATAAATAGCTGAATTGGGTAGTACATATATAAACATCTATATGAAATCAATAATTAATACTTTATATTCTCTATATACTCATAGGCTGTGCAGAATGGGGCAGGTGCCTCTGAAGTGCGGCCAATGTCATTACATGTTAGAACCCGACAAGGGGGCGTGGCCTTACTCGAATACAAACACAAATACTTTTCCCCCCTCAATAAATACAAATACCGGCTGCTTTGCACACCCCTAATATATATGAGAAATAAACGGTTGTCACATTATTTGCTTAAAAATGTGGAATAGAGGGAATGCGTGTGACGTCACCGTCGGCTGGAGTGGCTGCAGTTACTCACAGTGAGTGGCAAAAAGACCGAGCGGCTGTATTTGTTTTTAGCGTGAATGCTGCGAAAAACAAACACAACACATATAAAATGGGAAAGAGCTTTGCGATTGACTGTACAACTAGATTCGACCAAAAAAATCTGAGGTATATTTTTACGGACTCCTATAGAAAGAGGAACAAATGGATCGCTGCAATTCACAGAAACAACTGGACTCCAGTCAGCGAAAGGTGGATTTGCAGTTATCATTTTGTCTCAACATGCTGAATTTAGGTGTAAAACCGTACCCATATATTTTGTATTGGTATGCAAATTTACTTTATGTTTCGGTCTATATTGCTTTTATTTCCCGGTGTCAAAATCAGGCAAACATAAATGTCAGGTAACACGATTCCTGGCTGCATGTCAATATCCATGGATCACTGGATCTTTAATAAGTTGTAAGGGACACTATATTGAGTCCAACAATTAGTTTAAATTGATTACATTTTTAGTTTTAGTCGCATTTTCCCCTTTTAAATCCAGTCACGCAGCAGATCTTTTACCACTCAGTCAGGCTGAAGGGAGTTGTTCAGGCGGGAAAGTGACGTCAATGCATTCCCTCTATTGTAGGAATAGGACTTACAGAACAAGTGGGAAGCAGCTTTTGGAAAACCTCTACATACACTCTCATGAAATAGTTTCGCACCTGTCTGAACCGTTCCAACAGCACTCAAACTTGTCGAAAATGCAGTCGTTCTCATAGAGCGAGCACAGCTTGCTACGTAGGTACTCGTGTACCTGAAACGGAGAAGCACATGGGAATCAACCAAAAACATATCACTCTCAAAATAAGACACATTTAAGAGCTGTGTCAAACTTTGGGGAGGTGCCGGCGCTATCTGAAGAATGTATCAATTGAAGACGTGCAACACCATGCTCTGAAAATATGCGAAACATGACCGGACATGCCCTGGAATTCCAGTTGTCGCAATAATCAGATCTCTAGTGTACCTGGTAGGTCTCTACGGGCCGGTTCTCCATGTTCAGGTCCCAAACTTTAACGGAGAGGTAATCGCGGGTCATCATGTATCTACCGCTGTGGCTGAACTTGACGTCGGATATGGAGGAGATGATTTCTGAGAAGAACGACCGGCTGCTGGGATCTTCAGGCTCCTCAAAAACTTTGGAGAAACAAAACCACAATGTTTTTGTTGACATTTCTCTCAAATGTTACAGCTTGTTTGAGTAGAAAATGTAAAATTGTGTGGTGGTGCACAATGCATGTACACTACCATTCAAAAGTTTGCAGTCACTAAGATTTTATTCTAGAAAAATTAATACTTATACGGCATTAAATGCATTATAAATATATTTACTGTTACTTTTAATCAATTTTAAGTTGCAAAAGACTTCCATTTAAATTAAAGGCTGTTCTTTTTTACTTTATATTCACCCAAGAAATTCAAAAAAAAAAAAAGTCAGTTTCCACAAAATATATTAAGCGCCACAACTGTTTTCAACAATTTCTTCAGCACACAAGAAAATTTTCTGAAGGATCATGTGAAATTATACAGTCCCATTTCCTTTTTATAAAGAATATATCACAATATTGTGGAATAATATTCCATATTTTTACAGATATAAAGAGCATTTAATCCATCCAAACACTTCGTAATTACGAATTTGCAGTGTTATGAAATGAGTGGATTTGACAGGAAGTAAATGGCCAGAGTTTGCTGTTTTGCTTTGTTGGTCTGGAATGAGGACAGAGTGTTCGATTAATTACATAACCCAGTGATTACGTAACACAAGGCCCTGCTGACATTGAACACTGGAAACACACTGCAAAAACAGACAAACTGGAAACTCTCCACAGCCTTTAGGTGAGAGTGATCTTTTTTTAAGGAAAATTCTCAAAAAAAAAAAGAAAGAAAATAAAGGGATGCGAGATTAGATAAAAAAATAAATAAACAATCAGAAGAGACATTGGACTAACTTCAAATACTCACATTTACTATGTCTATCGCAGAGCGCGGCGGCCCTCATGTCACACAGGCGGATGGTTCCTTTACTACTGCTGTATACAAAGACGTTACACTGGTGTGGGTGACACTCGGCCGCCGTTATCACCTCCGTCAGCTCCTCCATATTGGCTGGTTTTATATCTACAATGTCTGAGGGGGGAAATAATAAAGGAAACCAACAGAAAGAAGTTCACACACACTTTAAAGCAGTTGAGACGTCACGGCTGCAGGCCTTGGTCATTACTTGGGGATTTGGTTTCCAAACAAAAACGTGGTTGGAGGATGTTTTCAAATTGACCTTAAAAATATATTAAGATGCCTCCAATATTTAATATATATATATATATATATATATATATATATATATATATATATATATATATATATATATATAAAAATAAATTGTTAAAAGGGTAATATTCAGGGCCTAAAACTAACTTTTTGCCACACTTCAGAAAATGCACCGGCCAAAAATATTTTTTACCAGCCATGAAACGTAGATAAATCCTTATTAAAGTTACAGCTGTTATTCAGTCAAAAGCAATAAATGATTGTTATTTGTCTTTTGTTGACTGATTAACATTAAAAACACACATAAGCAGGAATATTAGGCTGTTGTCACTTTAAATGCTAATGCACGGATCCAATATGCAAATACTGTTGCACGTGTTTTATTTCTCAACTTTTTAAACACGTACTTCGGATGTTTGCACACAGAAAACTTCCCACACAGCACGAGTAATGAATTCAGTTCCCTTTCGTGTCTTGAACTTAAATACTGAATCTGTAAATTGGAAAGGCTTGTTTTTACACGTTCGTTGTTGTTAGATTGTTAGAATTCATAAAAATGTCTCTGACCGGCATTTGACCGTTTCATACTCGCCAACGCCAATTTTTACATAGATTTTGATATATTTGGCGTGTGTTCATTTTAGGCCTTGGTTATTTTGTTTCAAGAACCTGTCGCAGCATTATTCAGGCTATGCAAAGAGGTTATTATTAAAAGTGCAGTAAGCGTTAAACAAATTCTTTAGAAAGAGAGAAAGTTGAGAAAGAGAGATATCTTAGAAATTACCAAAGGGGAAAAGATCAGAGTATTATTGGAAGAAGGGTTACAATCATGCAAGGACCCGAGTTAATATTAGGAAAACTTTTCAGCGCCGGAGATACATTAGAGAGCAGGAAGGCATGAAAATAGGTTGCATTGTTTTTGCTCGATACGCGAGTAACATTGCCGTTTCAATGAACCAAGACGTGCTATGATGATGATGTTGAATCACAGCGGATTCATCCATACTTGTGCAAGCTGTCTAGCTAGAGGTTGCCTGTGTCGCATAGTGTTTCCAGTTTTTTGTGAACTGAGAAATGAAGGGAGGGTTGGGCGTGTTTGGGTGTTGATTTCAACAGGTTTTTTTTTTTTTTTGTCAGAAATCGCTTACTGCACCTTTAAAGGATGGGCAAGGGCAAGTGCACAAACCCAAACACATCTGCATAGAGGATGTTTACAGAAGGTACAGCAGCATATAAAACAGCCAGTTTAGTTCTAAAGGTGTAAAGTGGTCATGAAAACTTAATTATGAGTACTGAAGCACAAATAGAAATTTAAATAAACATCTTGATAGCAAAATAAACACAAGTCACAAATCACGTAAAGGATACTAAAACTTCTATCTGTGATTTCTAAATGCCAGAGGTTTATTCTGAGGTCGTCTGCAGAAAGGTATGTTTCATAATCACTATTTACTGAAATGGAATTGATGTGATATGTATGTGCGTTTGCAAATATTCTGCGCGGGCTGGCTTCCACCATCAAGTCCATCGGCATCAGCACAGGAACCTGCAAGACAACCAATGTTACTCAAGATTTCCATAATTTTACAACACATTCACATGCTCACAGTTCTCTGATGTCAGTTAAAGGTCACATGACATGCAGGAAAACAAATGCAATACATCATTTGTTATATTTTAATAATTTTATGATTAATTTGAATTATCTCGCTAACCAGTTTGGGTTAATGCAATAGTCAACAAAAAGTGGTTAACAAGTCGAATATTTCGACATCGATAGCTAAATATTAGTTAAGGAACCATACGCATTAACTTAAGCCATTATTAAAGATTGCAATAAATGTATGGTTTACTGTTCTACAGGTTTTCCAAAATACATCCTTGTCTTGACTAGTCTGCAACACGTCTCGATCTGTAGCCTACACGTTTCTGTAAATAACATTAAGCAGTCCTGCCCCACTGACAACAGGGAACATATAACTACTCACGTATCGAAAAGCATATCGAAAAGTTCTGTAAACATCAGTGGACTGACTTTATATATGAATTAAATATTGATTAACTAAAAACCAGTGCTTCATTGTAGAGCCCGACCGATAAAGGATTTTGAAGGCCGATACCGATACAAATATTTGTTGGTCCGATATATCCGCCGATATTTTTTTATTTTCTTATTATGTCAAAAGTTAAAAGGACAGTCAGTCAACTACACTGTAACAATGTAACGTAACTATTACTAGCTAATTCCGCTTCACTCTCGGCTTATTTAACAGCAGTACAACTGACCATGATAGTCACAAATTTTGTCATGCATATTTGAGTGAAGAGAACTGATGGGGATGTTCTTTTAATTGTTATTCAAGCAATGTATGTATCGTGACCAACTCAACGAGTGTTGACAACAGGTACGGTGTAGAGTGCCCTCTGGTGGACAAACTATACAACTCCAACACTCATGACATGGTTCACGCGTGTTTCGTCCGTTTTTATTTTATTTTTGAAATATTCATTTATCGGCCATTATAACTGCCGATACCGATAGTTTGGAAAATGCCTAATATCGCCCGATAATATCGGTCTGGCTCTACTTCATTGCACAGTTACTAGCTGCTCCTGCAACTCAGAATGTCATGGGAATGAAGAGACAGACTAACCCGTAGTGATGTGATTCGAAACGGATCTCGCAGTCTTCCATCTTCGTCTTTAAGGTTGTATCCTTCCGCTCGTTTGTCCCGTTCACTTATCTTCCATAGTTTAATGGTTTTGTCTTTTGGATAAGAAAATTATACAAAATCAGTAACAGACAAACTGCATTTCTAAAACCTAGTGAGCTAAAATGGAGCCAAAACGCAACCATGTTTTCCTTTAATCAGTGCAAAATACATCATATGTTTGTCAGGATGATCACAATAAAGTCTAAAGTTAAAGGTAGGAAGCTCAAATAGTTTGGGAACATCTATGGAAAACATACCATTCAAAAGTTTGGGGTCTGTATGATTTTTTCACGTTCTTGAAAAAAAAAGTATATTATGCTTACCGAGCAATATATATATATATATTAGTGAGCTTGGTAAGCATAATATGCAAGCTATCTATTTAGGACCGAAAAATGTTCATCCAATCATTGCCTTTGGTCCGAATGCAATGATAGGATGTCCTACCTGTCTGTCAGAGTATGTATTTCCATACCTCTGTGCACCGGCTCGAGCAGACAAAACCAAAACAAAAGCTTATGCTACATGTCGTAAGCGTAATCACAAGATGGTAATCTGTAACCTGGAGGAGTTCACGTCCTCAGACTTGGATTTATGCGTTACTCTACCAACACAATCAACAGCTAAATACATCTGCAGCAGTCAGCTGGTACAAGTCAAGAGCTCTGCAAGTTGTTTATGTTCATTATTATTATAATATTATAATTGAATGTTGTCTCTCGTGACACTTTTCTGAATCTGCTTCATCTGTGTGTGACCATGTGGTGTGGCTTTAGAGCGCACTGCAGGGATCTAATGCTTTCAAAGATAGCTTGCTATTGCTAGCCGCTCCGAAACGGCCAACCCTACCTTAAATGCATCCTTGCAGAAATTACAATAAATAAAATCTTAACGACCCCAAACTTTCGAATGATAGCACAAAAAAAAAGAAGAAGCAAAAGCAAAATGTACTCTTCATACCGTTTGTGGACAGGAGAAAGTGTGCAGCGTTCTGTTGTGGGAGCCATCTGATTTTATTGATCTTCTCCTCGATTTCTAAACTTTTCAAGTAATCGAACTCAGGCTCATGACTCTGAAAAGTGCTGTACACGTTGTATTCCCCTCTTGAGAGTGGGCGGTTTTTACTCTGTGAAGAGACACATTGAACACACTAGTTAGCACATCTATTGAGTCACACATAAAAAAAAAAATGGATATTTGGGTTGCATCACCTCCTGTTCTCTCTGAAATATGACGACTCTTCCCCCTTTGTCTCCTGTGGCTAGTAACTCCCCAGAATAGTTAAATTCAACAGTTGAGATAATGTCCGCTGCATATGCAAAAGGAAGAAAGATCGATAAGACAATCATATATCTCGTGCATTCAACATGCACAGCTTTAGGAAAGTAGAAAAGCTTTGACATCAAAATTCAGCCAAGTTACATGTTCAAATTTTGTTCTGCAGGTCTCCAACAATACACTCTTAGAAAAAAGGGTTCTATATATGTAGCATAGGGTTCTTTACTCAACTCCAAAGGACATTTTATACTAAAAAAAGGTTCAATAATGACAAGAAAGAACACTTTTGGCACAAAGGTTCTTTAAAGGCTATTATTCATTCATATATTACATTATTCTGTAACATTTTGTAGTTGTTATTAAATTATTGTTTATTAAACTGTTGTAGTAACTTAATATCACATTTTAATCATGCAGATTTTTGGAGGATAAAAACTGAAATGGCACTCTTCGTGTGATATTGATTAACTACATTTTTTAACCCCCATATCTTGAATTTTGTGATCATTCACATGCATTGCATTTTAGGGGTTCTAAATACGTAGCGCTTTAGAACCTTTTAAGGTTCTATATAGAACCTTCCCTTCTAAGAGTGTAGGTTTACACACATTCGATATCATAAAACACTAATAATATTCGCATAATATACATTGCAGCATCACCTCTTTTCTCACAGTGTCTAAAAGGTTCAACAAAGGTTTCAGTCTCTCTAAACCTCTCCTTTCAAGCCAACTCCACTCTGATTGGTCAGATGTCCAGGTCTATTGTGGTCTACTGCTTACAGCACGTGTTGGAAACAAAACGCCCTGTAATATATCTGAATTTCAGTTCCCGAGCTTTTTCAGTGCTTGTACGACCAGTAACAATGGAGTCAGTATAATCGTATCAATTTGAGTCTTTGAAAGTGGATTTACTTCGCATAGCAGAAACAGCGTCTTTGACCAAACGAACCAAACTCTTCCGGGCTTAAGAAACAAGTACAGTGTTTAATTGCGAGTCAAAGCATTATACAAATTGACTGAATTACTGACAGCTCGTTTCAGGCTGCTCAGAATCGGTCCTTTGTCCATTTTTCAGCACTTTGATCTATGAAACTTTGCAGATCTTTTATATTCACAAACAGATATATGACACACTACACATGAGGGGAACTTTAAAACATTCATTATTCTCATACACGTTTAAGTTTAACATGTTTGAACCTAAAACTCAAATCGGATTTAACACAAATCTGTTCGGTGTGAATAATTTCCTCTCTCGCTGCGAGGGAAGGGCACAGGGATAAAGGGAGGAATGATTCAGTGTTCCTGAAAAACAGAACAATTAGCTCGACGCACACAGACCTGGCCTTCAACGGTTCACATGCCAAAAACACAGTATGAGAGATAATCAAATGCCTCTTTTACATTTATAGAACTGAAACAAAGCTAATGGCTATTTGGTTTCTTTACTGTGGACTTGATGAGGAAACTTTTAACGTTTACACCAGGTGAGAAACGCTGATAAGCAACAAATCAAAATGGAGAAATGTTGGTTTTAAGTAACGACATGTTTGGTTATATGGTGTCTGGTTAAAAACAGTAACAGGTTACTAGTGTTTAATAAAACAAAAAGCAAGGTTGTGATATATGATACACAGAGAGAGAGACAAAAAAAGACTTCTGTGTTTTCAGTTTACACAGAAAGAAAACGGTTCAAATAAACTTCACCACTAAGTACCATCAAAGCTACGGGAGAACAATATTTACTCAACCTCTGAATCGATACCCTGGGCTAATTCCATTTCAAGCTAATTTTTATAAAACGGGCAAAAATTATTTAAATATATAAAGTAGGGGTGTAACAATATATCGTGCCACAATATATCGCAATACAAAATTGCAACAATACGTATCGTGGATAGTGACAATATGTATCGTGGACAGTTCCCCCAAAATAAAAATTCAAGTTTTCAGAGTTTTACTGTAAAAACTACATTAAACTACTATATAATGTTGATTATAATGTATAATAATGCAATGGGGGAATATTTGTGGGTCCAAATGTCAAATGCCAAAATGTTACCTGACATTTATTTTATAAATATCTAGTTAGTGCAAGCATATTCGTCTAAAATTATTCTGTATTTTCAGCTTCAGAATCATGAATATTGTTACCGTTGTCCTTGGGTTACAAGCACCAAGTAACCAACCTATTCATTTAAACCCACAATGTAATATTAAAAAAAATTAGCATTTTAATTAACAGTACATTTTTTGTTAACCTTTTACCATATATCTTGGAGTATCGCAATAATATCGTATCGTGAGTTCAGTATCGTGATATGTATCGGATCGTGACACGAGGGTATCGTTACACCCCTAATATAAAGAATAAAAACATATATCAATTCACAAAACAGAACATGCAAAATCCTTTTATTTTAGAAGGACATGGGTGAATAAAGTGGCTGGTGTAGCTCAAGAGGCCCCAATTTAAGTTAATAGGCACCAAAATACTCCTTTTGTAAAAACAATCAAAACACAACATGAGAGGGAGCAAATTATGATTTTGATTTAGGATAATCAACCAAAAAAATTAATTACATCACAGATAATCATGATTACAATGTTGACCAAAATAATCTTGATTATGACTGCCTATATGACTATATAAATCCTGGGTTGAAGGATCAGCTAATAAGCAACAAACATACAAAGCCTTTGGGTCTCTGCATGTGTGTGTCTGATTAATCAATCTCTAGTCACACCAGTGACGAAGAGAATCTGATGACTCAGAAACATCAGCGGGTGAACCTCACTAAATACAGCAAGAACACGCCCGCTCATATTTCATTGCAAGATCAACAAAGATAGATATGATCATTTTTGCATTCAGAAAATGAAGGCTATTTTGGAGACAGTTTTTCACATTGCATAAAGTGCACAATTAAGCAAATGTTTAGCTTATATTCCCATTACAATAATGTTTACGTTAATAAGCACACAAGATGTGCACAAATTTTTTTTTTTGTATTTAATAGCAAATAAGATGTGCACAAAATTCAAGCGACAATCATTTGTTTATTAAATTCAACATTTGAAATAAATAATACATGTATTTTTATTCCATATCAAAATAATTTACCATATTTTTTGAATAATTAAATAAATATAAATAAGTATTAAATACTTTGCATTTATAAATAAACAATTGTATAATAATAATAATAATACAAAAACAAGTGAATGAAATAAAGTTTCAGTGCTGATACTGAATCTTAATTTGGCTAAATATATGGCTAATACAGGTTTAGCAACTTCTCTCAGTAATGGCATGTCTTTCTTAAGGTTTATAGTCATAAAACCATACAAATATAAAACATCTTGCAATAAAACAATAATTTTATTTCTGCAAAATATACTGTATATACTTTTTATTTAATATATATATATATATATGACTGTGGGGGTTGTGACCTCACACATTTTGTGAGATTCACTTTAGCAAGGAGAGCCGTAGTCATTAATTATCTGGATGTTTCATCCTGTGCATCTGGAAAAGACACAAGTAGAGATCCAGAGCAAACACCACTGTACTGTATCAGACCCAGAGGAAACACCATATCAGATCCAGTGAAATCACCACTGTACTTTATCAGATGTAGAGGAAACGATATCAGAACCAGAGCAAACACCACTGTAGTGCATCAGATGCAGGGCAAACACCACTGTACTGTATCAGACACAGACGAAACACCACTGTAGTGTATCAGATCCAGCGAAAACACCACTGCACTGTATCAGACACAGAGGAAACACTATCAGATCTAGAGCAAACACCACTGTAGTGTATCAGATCCAGCAAAAACACCACTGCACTGTATCAGACACAGAGGAAACACTATATCAGATCTAGAGCAAACACCACTGTAGTGTATCAGATGCAGGGCAAACACCACTGTACTGTATCAGACCCAGAGGAAACACCACTGTAGTGTATCAGATCCAGCAAAAACACCACTGCACTGTATCAGACCCAGAGGAAACACCACTGTAGTGTATCAGATCCAGCAAAAACACCACTGCACTGTATCAGACACAGAGGAAACACTATATCAGATCTAGAGCAAACACCACTGTAGTGTGTCAGACCCAGAGCAATCACCACTGTAGTGTAGTGTGTCAGACCCAGAGCAAACACCACTGTACTTTATCAGACGCAGACGAAACACCATATCAGATCCAGCAAAATCACCACTGTAGTGTATCAGACCCAGAGGAAACACCACTGTAGTGTAGTGTATCAGACCCAGAGCAAACACCACTGTAGTGTAGTGTATCAGACCCAGAGCAAACACCACTGTAGTGTAGTGTATCAGACCCAGAGCAGACACCACTGTAGTGTAGTGTATCAGACCCAGAGCAAACACCACTGTACTGTATCAGATACAGAGGAAACACCATATCAGATCCAGTGAAATCACCACTGTACTTTATCAGACCCAGAGGAAACACCACTGAAGTGTATCAGATCCAGGGCAAACACCAGTGTACTGTATCATTCCCAGAGCAAACAACACTGTACTGTATCACAACAGACGCAGCGGGGAAGCGTAGGCAGAAACATGACGGGTGGTGACCACCACTCGTAAAAAAAACATTCGAAAGATTCGTCCTAAAGGTGCTAACGTCCACTTCGGACATCCTACAGCAACATTACATCAGCACCTCCCGAAACCAGATCAAATCACAGCATCATACAGCCACCCAAACATCACGATCCGTTAGCGCTAGGAAAAGCAGACCAAGCCTGACTTCGTAAAGCTCAGAAACAAGCGGAGCGCACATGAAGATAAACGCACACATACCCATCCTGAAAGGTAGGGAGAAGCCATTATAGCACAGTACCAGACTGTGGCTGTCAGCACACAGAAGACAGAGGAAGATTTAAGAGCCTGGGGAAGCTGCGGTGTGGACGCAGGGAGGGCGAGCGGCCATGTTAGACAGGTAAGACCATGAGGGGAACCAACCCCACACACACACACTTGACAGGGACCCTCCAATGTGTCATCCCAAATGAATAATGGCCTCATAAACATGAGCATATAACTTTAAGGGAGTTTGCAGCACAATCCTTCCCACAAATTACTCACTTCCTGTTTAAAAGTCATTCAGGGCTAGAGAAAAAGCACAACTGAAGCTGAACAAGATGGAAAATTCACAATATATTCACCATGATTTAAAAAATAGATATAAATTTACATAACATCCAAGAAATTTCACAAAAACATTGCAGTTCATTACTGGAAAACAAATGTGTGCATAGGATTATAATTATATATATTTAACTTATGTGTGGGAAAAATTGCACTTTAGTTATTTTTTAAATCTACTTGTTTTAAGTTGTATTTTAGTATACTTTAATCGACTGTTTATTGCAATAAATCAGGAATATCAATTTGAGCAAAGACGATGAGCCAAACAAACAAACAGTATGAAACAAACAATATGAACCATATTTTGCCTGGTAAAACATATGCAACAAGTCAATAACACTATAAGAACATCGTATGACTAGTCAACGCTTGCTCTAAAAAAAAAAAAAAAAAAAAGAGAGAGAGAATTGAAATAAAATCGGAAGTCTTCACACTTAGAAATTACTTGGAAAACACATTGGCTGTGAGCCAGCGACTATCTCAGAGTTGTTTAGTGAGAAAGTGTGAGTGTGAGAAAGACGGTCCGTATTTATTTCTATCTTTAGATCTGGTAAGCACACAGTCTGCAATTCTCCTAATAAAAACAATATGGGCAATACTGTAATTGTATTTCATTTTTGAATCTAAATTAGCATGCATCCTTATCACTACGGCCCAAAAATTCCCAAATGTGCAGAATTCAGAGAAAAAGAATATTCTCGGAGCGATCACTCCTCACAGTCCGGCAAGCGATAGAGTGATCTCTAAATAACCTTCTCTTCCACATAAGGGGCCAGTCTGCTCAGATGATATTACACAAGTCAACATGTGTCCGTTTCCTAGAAATACGTTTTATTTCTCACAGAAGGCAAAGCGGAGACCTGGAAGAGGCAAAAACAGTAAACCAACGCCACCATACAAACAAAACACTCAACTAAAGGCTTGTTTACACCAATAACGATAACTATAAAGATCAATATTTTAGCATACACGCCAGCGGACGATATCGTTCTGTTTATTCTAAGCGTATCGATCACTGAACGCCGTTCATACAGTTCGCTGAACTTCATACCATTCAGATCACTCAGCACGACGTTCGTGGTTTGACTTATCGAAACTATTTTCCAAGATGGCTCCTGTCTGTATACACAAAGTGAACTGTGTTCATAAAGTATCTTCTTTTTAAACGGTCTGTACACTTACAAAGTTCTCAATGCTTTGTTTTGCATGTAGGGACCCTCATTATGTTACTGTGGGGCTATTTTGAGCCTTGTTAGTGATATAAACTAGCGATTTCTTTTTACTTAGTCAATGCCACCATAACTAGCATTATACGCTAAACAGTTTTTAGAGATAAAACTCTTTACATTCGATTATCATAAAAACAAATCTCAGAGAACGATTGACTAGGTACCGATGTTTTATTAGAGCAAAGGTTCATTGTTCACCGGAGTTCTCCTTTAAAGTAGGAAAACTCTTATTAAACACTTAACAGTGTAAACAGTGGGATGCTCATTGGCAATTTTCACTCCCTAATATCAATTTCGTTTCACTCGTTTTGCTTTTTAATTAATATTAATACATTATGAATGATAATAATTTAAGTTCATTTCATCTACACCCTAAATTAAGCTTTGTGGTGTATTGTCAGCCTCAGTGCTACCACATATTTGTGTAGAAATCAGTGTCTCGGTGCTGCTGTGACCTTAAAAATAAAAATGCACACTGTAATATCTGTACGTTAAGTCTATTTATTATTAAAGTACTTGTCAGTAGTATAGTTATTTTGAGAGAAATCTGAATAATTGAACAATTTGAATAATGCAAGCTGATTTAAGGTGTGCACTTAAACTTTCTGCTTGCGCTCCTAAAAGGTTCAGTCAGGGATACGGCGCTCCTAGTAAAAAAAAGTTTGTCTGGAGCCCTTGAAAATATCTTCATTCGTGTTTTGAAGTTGAATGAAAGACTTGTGGGTTTAGAATGACATGAGAGGGAGTCAGCGATGACACATTTTCTTTTAAGAAACTCTCTGAACTGAATAAAACTGTCAAATAAAAGGCAACATTTAAGTCTTATAAAAAGCGACAAGCAACACACAAACCTTTAGCTAAAATATTAAAATCTACAAAAACTACCAAAAACGCAACAAAAAGCCTCCCAAAAAACTACTTGGCAGAAAGTGTTCAAAAATGGATGGTCTTCATTATACCAATATATATATATATATTACTATACAAAAAGAGACCAAATAATAGAAAATAAAAATGCAATAAATTAAAGCCAATAAAAATGGCAACAAAATCGAAGCACCACAATGAACATCAATTTGCTTTCTGAGATTCAGAAGCTTGTATTCCCAAACCTCACTCACTGATGATCTCTGGATGGAACACACACTAAGACACATGGATAACGTGAGCTGGTCGGACCAGTTGGACGTGCTTTCCGCCGTTTCAAAGGCAGGATGTGCTTCCCTACTGGAGCCCCAGAATGCAGCACACATGCTCACCGACACTCATCTTGCAATCTATAATAATGTCATGTCATATTAATACATATTTTTAATTTGTTACTACTGTACTATGCTGGCTGCCAAAACTTGCCTTCATGAGATAAAAAACTAACAAAATAGTATGCGGAACACGGTGTTCTTTCTCATGCTGACATATTTTCTACTAAACCTGACATATTGTTATCTTTAAATATAGCCAATCATCTGCTACTCGTCATTGCTAGTCAAGAGTTAAGGCAAGACACTACAGGAAAACACATTGGGGTTTTTTTTCTTCTTGAGATTGCAGGCTATTTTGTTTCCATAACAGCTTTCGGACGTTTATTTTCTTTTTGCTTAAATTTCAAATGCAAAACGCATTTAAACACGATTAAGAAATCTCGACTTCAGTAGCACTTACAGTAAAAGAAATTGCAGAGGTTTTTACAGAGGGGTTCGTTCTTATCATACACCTGATTTATAGGACATTTTATTTCTTTAAACATGGTAAAAATGCATCATCTGATTTATGGAGTGAGAAAATCAGCTCTGTAAAAACCTCTATGTCAACAAAAAAAAATTGAACCTGGCTTTATCCAATGTTCAGATTTCCAAATGAGTGCATATTAATTATTTGCATCTTCACACATAACATTTCAGAAAATTTGTATTAAATGTACAGAATCAACTGGGGAGATATGGTTACTAATTTTTTCCTGTGGTATCTTACATTAAGTAGTATATGGGGAGCATTTGATTGGACAACAATTTAAACACGCCTTTGAGTGCAACTTGAGTCATCAGTATTTTTACACGTTTTCCTCTAATTACGGTTTTACTTAATTTCTACTTAAATCAATATTGCCCGTCCATGCATTTGCATGTATGCAAATATATACACATCTACTTGGTAATGTCCAGCAAACTGTGCATTACACCTGACATCTATGAGCAGGTGGTTTTACCCAAAGCGACTTACAAATGAGGAACATCACAAGCAATCTGTCATTCAAAACCAAACAGTATAATTTACAGTACTGCAATGCAAAGTTAGACGCACAAGATCACCTGTCTATCCATCTACTATTTGAAAACACATTTTTTTGGACAATAATGTCAATCTTTGGGATGAACGTGTGTATTTTCATGGATTTACAACACTCCATCTCTTCCTATCATATCTCGCCATGCATGATTTCCATATACAACACACCTCATCTCTCATGCATAAGGGTGTTTAAAACCAATGCAAAACCATTATTTACCTTCTGCAACATCTTCATCTATGGATCCTTTGACCTGGGAGAAGCACCACTGGAAATCATTGCCTCCACCAACCCCTGCAACAACAACAACAACACAACAGCATTTAAATGCATGCACAGATCAAGCTCCCAGAAACATTTAATCACGCTGCACTCAAACCCCTGCCCCGCACGAGCATGCATACTGAGATAAAGCAGTGGACGTGGGTTTGATGTAGTCTCAGTAAAGGGGCTGGTTTCATGTTTAGGCCGCACTGCTGCTGCTCGCGCCCCCGCCTACCAACACACACAACCCTCAGCGCGGCGCGTTTACCTGCCATCATCTCCGGTGCCTGTGCCTCGAGCCTTCAGCGCGGCTTATCCTCGAGCTCAGCCGGGCGGACGGTATGAACGAGCGCGGAATGAGAGCGGGTTCAGCGAGAGCGGGATCAGCCCGTGATTTGCTTTCGCTTCAAGATGGCGCACACTCCCGTCGACATGAAACACAGTGACGTCATTTAATCAAGCGCGCCGTGCGCCTAGCAGGTCCTCGCTGCGCTGAGGTTTGCGCAGACACTGAAAGAGTTACGCAAATATACCAAACGCCCTTGCTTGTTTGTTTATTGGGTGGATGTGAATGTGTTATGCATAATCACAGACTTTCAGCCTCAGTGGTGAATAATAGAATATTTTATTGCTTGGTTATTTGTCAAGTTATGCGTAATGTGTGAAATAGGATTTAATAGCTGTGTGTTAGGATGTCATACAATGCTAACTCTGGTTAAAGAAGTTAAACATTTTATAAAGAGGTGTTTTCATTCCACCACAACAGTAAACAATTAGGCATGTGGTAGAAATTACATTTGTTCATGAAGGTTAAAAAAGGAAGACAAGGGAAATGCACTTTGAACATCAGAAATACAACCCTGATAGCACACCCACATCACTAGACTCTAGGCCTAATTGATGTGTGTGTGTATTTTTTGCTCATCTGCAATACGTCTATAGAACGTTTTTGTAGACGTTTAGAATATGTCTTTTAGATGCAATGATTTAGAATGTGTGTTAAATTGACATCTTCCATGTTAGTAAACAGCAGATGCTTTCCAGATGAAGTGATCTTTAACAGACATCTTGCAGACGTACGTGTGCCATCTAAAAAGTATGAAAAATGTGTTCAAACTGAGTTGGTGTCGTCAATGGCATGTTAATGGTACGATTCCCAGATAGCACAAGTCTATTTGATGTGATTTTTACATCTGGAAGACGTATTTTTAAGAGTTTGCTTATCTGCAATACTGTACGTCTATAAGACGTTTCCTGTCAGATGTCAAATAGACGTTTAGAAGATGTCTTTAAGATGTAATGATTAGAATGCTTGTTAAACTGACATTTTCTAAACGTCTATTTGAGATCTGACAGGAAACGTCCTATAAACGTATTGCAGATGAGTAAACACTCTTAAAAATATGTCTCCCAGATGTAAAAATCACATCAAATAGACTTGTGCTGTCTGGGTTGTGGCACACATTTTTCTGAAAAGTTTGAGATCTACAAAAATGACAATCTAATATATGTGTGAGTGTTTGTTTAATCATTTTTACTGTTATTTTACCTTTCTGGTCATTTTGAAATATCACTTGCACCAGTTACTGCTATATTCTGTATTGTTGCATAGGCTACTTAACAGGAAAACAAATATTGCACAAAAAATGAGGGCCTACTTCAAATTGTCAAAACAATCTGTGTGGTATTTTATTGTTTTTGAGAGATTAGGTCTTTCTCTGGAAACGGTTTAATGAATTAAATGCTTGAAATAATTTCTAAACAAATCCTTAATAAATATATTAATACCTCTTTTTTAATCTTACAGTGTTGTGTTATTCTCTGATGAAGGTGTTGACATTATAGTTCATTGTAGTGTTGTGGCTATTCATAAGTTTGCCACATGGAGGAGCCACTATATCTGTATGAGTGTTTGAAAACACTGGATTTATGATGTCAAATTGTTAGAGCAGTCAATCGTTCATAATTTTTGCGTGTTAACACATTTGTGACTTTATTTTTGTCATCATGCGATTAATACGTTATAATTGTCCATAAACAACTGTAAAGCCAGTTTAGCATTCATGCCTATGAAGTTTGTTTGAGGAAATCACATTGGGTGTTTCATAGAAGAGCATAAATAAAGCATACAGAATAATATCAAAATGAATAATTCATCTGTTTGCTGGACCCATGTGGATCTGGCAGATGTCTTTAAATCAATGTTTTACAGAGAGCAGCGCAGAACAAAATTAGAGTGTATATCAACAGAGACATCCTGCAAACGGGAGTCATTACATGAGCCACACTGCTAATGGGAAAGAGAAGAAGTGAGCAGTGATTCGAAGAACAAACGAGTGTTTCTCCACCACCTAATAAATGCATATTAATTCATTGATGATTTATTAATTAGCTGGCCAGCAGAAATCTGCTCTGGTATTCCTGTGTGCAATTCAGAAGATTAGTTTTTGTTTATATTTACATTAACTTTCAACAAAGCTGAGGGATTATCATGAATATTCATTTGTAAGAATGGTTTTGCTGAATTATTCTTCCATCCGATCAGAAACACTGTGAATATGGATTATTGCATGCATTATTTTAGGACCTTTATTGGTCACATAATAAATATGCTGATTTGTTTCAGGCCTGAATAGACCCTTTTATGTAGATTGCTAGAAAACTAATCACAAATAACTTAATAAGTCACTTAATAACTCAGGTGATTGTGCATTAGTCATATAGAGGGGTTGATTGCACCATCATTTAGAAGGCCAAAATTTCTTACTATAAAACATGATGCGTTAATGACCAGCAGATGGCAGTCTTTAAATATAAATGACCTATTCTTTTTAATGGCCAGAATTGAAATGCAGCAGCACTGTTCATCAGGTCCAGTACTGAGTAAACGGTAATGATATCTCTCTGCTGTATAGGCATCAACAGTCATTTAAGATGCTTTTCAGCCGCTTGAGTCCGAGTTGGATCGGTGTTGAACACATGCTGCTGACTCTGAGTGTCTGCAGATAAGAAGAGACAGAGCATTTGTTGTGTGGTTATTTATTATAGCTTATTGTTCAAATCGTCTATGCTGCATACAGTGCATATGAGTAGAAATCTGCATGATAAAAATGACACAAAACTGACATTTATTTCTGATGATTGAAAAGGTGACAATACAATAAGGTCTCATTTGTTAGTTAACTAACATGAGAACTACATTTTTTTCTGTATTGCTTGTTCATGTTTCACAGAACATTAACTAATATTAACAAATACAACTTTTGATCTGAATAATGTATTAAATGTTGAAATTAACATTAATTAAGTTTAATAAATGCTATCAAAGTATTGTTTATTATTAGTTCATATTCATTAATGTTAACTAATGGAACCTTATTGTAAACTATTACTAAAAAAAGTGTAGTACTTTGGGATCACTTTCAAAGATTCCTTTTTTCTTCCTTCTTTTAAGGATTTTTAATTTTTTTTTTTTTTAGGAAGAATGCATTAAATTGATTAAAAGAGACAATAAAGACTTTAATTTGTTTAAATTTACATTGTTTTACATTTTAAAATAAATGTTGTTCATTTGAACTAATTCATTTAAGCAAAGCATTTTCAACATTGATGATAATAATAAATGCTTCTGGAGCATCAAAATAATCATATTAGAAATGATTTCTGAATGATCATGTGACACTGAAGACTGGAGTATATAATGATGCTGAAAATTCAGCTTTGATTACAGGAATAAATTACTTTTCAAAATTATTTACATATTAAAATAGAAAAAAATAAATTTAATTTTAAAAAAATAGATTTAAAAAAGAAAATTTTTAATAGATATGTGTATATGTTTTTATTTATTTATTTATTTATTTTTTTTAAATAAATGCAGTGAGAATAAGAGACTGCTTTCAAAAGCTTTAAAAAAATCGCACTAAACCCAAACATTTACTGTAAATGGTAATATTCACATTAATCATTTCACATATTGTTCGGTCTATGCAGTTCATATAGGCCTAATATGACTTATTTTCACTTGATTTTGAGCTCATGTTTCATCAATATCAGATCTATGTTGGACAGTATATGCCCTATATAGGCACAGAAATGGCAAATGTAATCATCAGATGAGAGATGAAGGGAGAGTTTCTGCCTTTAATATAACACACACTGTGAAAATAAAAGCCTTTGCCAGCGATGTGGGGAGCAACACAAGCTTTTAAGTGTAATAAACCAAATTAAATTAGCTTGGAAATCACACAGAATATACCGGCTACTTTCAGGCCTTCATCTCACTCACCTTAATTATTAAGCCTTTATTAGTTCACCACACACTATATGTAAATTATAGGCTACCACTTACAACACGAGAGCAATTTCTCATCATTCTGAACACATTAGCCGGGACGAGCATGTTTCTTTCAAGCGCTCTTTCAAGTCTAGTTACAGCTGTCAACAGATCAGTGTCCTTTGAAACTGATCTCTGTTATTTATTTTATTCATAAGTTCAGATGCTCAATCACAAGCTTTTATTCTGTAAGTAGCACAAGATGAATTGGATCATTTGCAAACCATGAGGCTTTGCTCACGTGTTTCTTTATACGTACTGAAACTAACCAGACAGTTGATGTTATTGCCTTCTAGTGTTTGGTAACACTTTTCTTGAAGGGGTGTGCATAAGACTGACCTGACACCTTCATAACCATGACATGACATATGTCTTGAATATGATTATGCATGTTTATGACAACTGTCATGAAGTGTCTTTCGCTCAATAATGACATTTTGAATGCAAATATGACATTGTTTGAGATGTCTTTGTGATGACAACTTGACATAAAATGAAGTTAAATTGTCACGTGGTTGGCTTTGACATTGGCTGTCATGCGGCCATTATAACTGTCATGAATATTTTTCGTGACTTCAACAGTGGTACTAATTGAATTTGTCATTAAATGTTAGAATGGATTCATGACAGCCAATGACAAAACCAACCACCTGACAGTTTAATGTACTGTTAACCAATAAAGCTAGGTGCTTTCTTAAGTTTGATCATTAATCTGCTATGTCATGTTTACGACAGGTTGTGTCATCTTAGTAATGTCAAGTTGTCATGACAAAGACACTGACAGGTTGTGATGTATTGGTTTATGTCAAGGTGTTATAAAGACATCTCAAACAATGTCATATTTGCATTAAATATCATAACTAAGCGAATGGCACTTAATGACAGTTGTCACAAACATGCATTAAACTTCCTTCATATTTATAACATATGTCATGGCATGATTATGAAGGTGTCATGTTAGTCTTATGCACACCCCTTCAACTAAAGTGTTACCCAGTGGTTTATATGGAAGTCAATATAGTCTGGTTAACATTCTTCAAGTAACGTCTTTTTAGTTCACATGCAGTTTAGGAACATCATAAGGGTGAGTAAATATCAGAATGTGAACTAACCCTAAATTTAGATCTGTTCAAAAAGGGGGATGAAAACTTAAAAGTATCATCACAGTGTTTTGTCCAACAGAAGGCAAGCATCACGTGTACTACTGTACATGCTGCAACGATAAGTGTTGCTCCTCCATTTTGTTCTCTCTCCAGTGACCGTCCCTTCTTTTATCTTCTACCCCTTTACTCTGATTTCATTAGTTCCATTGATATTCAGCCCTACTTTTCCATGTTCATAAAAAATTAATAGCACTTTTTTTCCCCCTCTGAACTATTTCTACGCAGATCAAACTGAGTCATGGGAGTAATGAGAACAGGCCTTTAAACTTTACAATCTCAGCTGAATAAACAATTGAAAAGCAGATGCTCTGGATAAGAACCCGAGCTATATTCTGCAGGACATCAGAAAGAATCAAACCACAGCTTTATGCAGTCAATGCATGGAACAATACCTAAGTGTTGTTCTATGCTGAGTGAGTTTCTGTGACTGCTTAAATAGGGAGCAACCCTACGCTGGCCTACGATAGGAGCACAACACGCCGTCTCTGGAATGCATGCAGCTCTCTATGTTTTGGAACAATGCTTTTTTATTATGTTTGGTGGAGGCATCTCACTAGTGTTCAGGAAGAGATTGATGTTTGTGATTACATTGTTTTGATTTGATGTTATGGCTCTTTACGCAGTGGGGGAGAGCGAGAGAGAGAGAGAGAGGATTGGTCACAGCAAGAACAACAATAACAGGCACATGACATCACCTTCAAATGAAAGATTTGAACATTATTGAGCTGGGATGATCAGACACTAACTAGATGTCATAAGACAGTGTTTACAGTGAGGACATACAGCATGCTTGATTCAAGAAGTGTTACTGGCTTAAGAAATATTTTTCTGACAAGTGCTTAAGGGTTTATTTACTTATTTATTTATTTATTTTTTTACCTCCTTAGCTCCAAATTCTCTGTGAGAATTGTATTACCTTGGATTTCGTGTCTGTCTTGTGGCTAGTAAGGGCTTGAGTCCCAGTGCAACACACACCTTAAGGTGTGTTTTAATTGAGAAGGTATGTGCATGTTTTATCTTGCACGATTTCACATTGCATAATAGGATATCGAACAATTCCTCTAACTCCAAAAAATATTCTTTAAAATGTATTATTCATTTATATAAATATTTAGATTTAGAATAATAAAAGTAATAATAATATTATTATTATTATAAAGGTATATTTTATATAAATTAAAATTGCATGAATAACAATTTCAATAGCATAATCTAATCATTATTAATGAAAGTTTGAAGTATATAAAATAGATAGATTTAGAATAATAACAATAATTATTATTATTACTGTTAGTAAAACGACCATTATTATTGATAATGTTGTTATTATTAATGAAAGTTTAATTTATTTAAATATATAGATTTATAATAATAATAATAATAATAATAATAATAATTTGTAATAATAATAATAATTATTATTATTATTATTATTATTTTAAACCTATAATTTAATTAATAATAAAAATAAAAACTTAATAATAATAAAAAAATAAATAATTATAATAATAATAATAACTTAATTAATAATTCAATAAATAATTATAATAATAATAATAACTTAATTAATAATTCAATTAATTTCAATATAATAATTATTATAATTATTATAATTTCAATATAATAATTATTCTATCATCCATCCAGCCATCTACGGTATCCATCCATCCATCTATCTATCCATCTGTCTATCCATCTATCTATCCATCTAGCTATCCATCCATCCATCCATCCATCCATCCATCCATCCATCCATCCATCCATCCATCCATCCATCCATCCATCCATCCATCCATCCATCCATCAGCTTACAAAATACACAACAATTGCATTCATTCATTCCATTCAATTAAATTAAATCAATCCAATGAATAAAAAAGTGAAAAATCAAAGCAGTTTGTAAGATCATAGCTGCTCTCTATCATGTAAACAAAAGTGTTCTGTCACAATAGACTGCACAAGAAATTACTGCTGACAAAAAGCCTTGGAATAGTGTTGTTGAATTATTTAAGGCATAACAAATGCCGAAGCTCGGCGCTCATCCCCCCAGTGCCCTTTCCAGGGCTATAAACCAGCCGACTCAACACAAACCACTGGAGCTCTTTCCGTATGCACCGTCGCTTGGGATGTAAATTGAACAACAACTGATTGCTGACCTCCCAAAACAGTTCATTAGGAACTTGTTTGAGTTTTGCAGACGGTTTAGGTTGAGCACATTTAATCAGCTTAATTGTTTGTATTTCCAGCCAAGCGTGTCGGAAATAAACGGAAAAATCAAAGCTGATAGTCGGACTGACCTCCCATCTGCCTTACTGAAGCTGTTATTATCCTCCAAACACTGCAAACTTCTGCACTGATTCACAGAACTGTGTTTTAAAGACTATAACAAGAGCTGTAACATATTTGGTCATAAGGTTCATGCCTATGCGTTTCCCTATTGAGTCAAAGAAACTATAAGAAAATCTTTGAACAACACATTATTGCACGGCTACCATGATCATATAATTACAAGGGACACCTCCCTCACACTTTTATAACTTTCTGTCTTTTTGAACTACTTTAATAGATCTAGATATTTTAAAACAACAAGAGGGTGAGTAAATAGTTTTTGGGTGAGCTATTTTGAGAAACTCCTCCTTGACATTTATGGATATAATTATATGGATATATATTATAATACACGTTACAGCATTGTATTGAGATTTTGCCCAAAGTCTCTGAGAAACTGATGTGAAATCCACTCTTACACAGCTCTACAGCAAGAAAAACCCCATGCCTCTTTACTGAATTCTTTATTTATAGACTAATTTCAACATTTTTGTGAAGCCATCAAGTTTTGACTTGTTGAACAACCGGAGTCTGTTCCCTTTGTGTGGTTAAAATTACAGCAGGAAAATATTCTGACACAGCAGTTTATTACTCTTTGATATTGCTATTCATTTTCAGAAGAAATGAACCAGAGAGATCTATTTGCATCGCAGCGCTTTCCTGACTTCCATTCATTTGGCGTTATCATTTGTTCTCTGGGGCTTGTTGATTAAACATATTAATGCCAGACGATAAGAGAAACGCTTGCAGGAAAACAGTGAAAACACACAGCTGGCGTTAAGCTAAAAACTGTAGTAATAATGAGGCTTACATCCGCTTACAATAACGCTGCGGTGCTGCCGACAAACTTTAACCCCTGCAATTAATTGCTGGTTCCTATGCCGTATTTGGATCGCACCGGGTGCCTGAGCCCCTATCTGGAGCCTGCAGACCCCAGTGTGAGAGCAAAGAGTGATTTTATCAGCGGGCTTACTCAGTCAGGAATCCACAAGCTCAGCTTTCGCCCAGTAATACCGTGCGACAGAGTGATTTAACGCAGTAAGGCTGTTGTCACTGGCTCCTAAATGAAAGCTGACAGGATCATGGGGTCTTCCTTTGCATCCACAAACTGCCTGAAAGAGGAAATCAAACACCCAAAGTAATAGAAAAGCTAACAACATATACTCGCCATGAGGTGGCCTAGTCGAATCGTTCTACTCTTGAATTACCAGACTGGCGTCCATGCAATGCTAACAGCATGTCTGATTGGTAGTTAAACCCCAAGAGTGTTTTCACAGCCTGGCTGATGTATTTCCAAGGTGATTGGTTTGTGTGTGTTTTTTCAGGGTTTGTTTTACTCAATCAAAAATGGTTAATATATCAATTTGTTACGGCAATGTTTTAGTCGCTTGAAATGTCAGACTCTTAACACTAATCTAATAAACGGGTCGTAATTAATCATCTCAGTAGTTAATTAATTTAAAGTTCTCTGTGATTCAGGGGCGGAGACAGAAACCTCAGCCTACGAAAGAAGGATAACACTTTATAATAGTAAAGACTCATCCTGGTGGAGTTTACACTCTTAAAAATAAAGGTTCTTTATTGGCATCAATGGTTCCATGAAGAACCTTTAACATCCATGGAATCATTGCATTGAACAAATGGTTCTTTATTGCTGAAATAGATCTTTTTAAACGTTCTTATCACTAAAAGAAAATGTTTCTTTTAAAAACTGTTCACTGAAAGGTTCTTTAGAGAACTAAAAATTGGTTCTTTATGGCAAAACCCTTATATTTAAGAGTGTAGGGTTTTCTAATATCTAGCTTAAAGTCAACACATTGTAAATTGGAATTGTGATTTGTTTCTGAAGGACATTGAATATTAAAATTTATTTTTTAAGAGTGTAGGGTTTTCTAATATCCAGCTTAAAGTCAACACATTGTAAATTGGAATTGTGATTTGTTTCTGAAGGACATTGAATATTAAATTTTATTTTTTACAATAGTTGTTTGGATTATGAATAGTCAACCTGATCTCTGCACGGGAAAACGTATGTTATGAGGTGGTGATTTCGTGTGAATTCGGACGATGTGAATCGATTATTAGAAAAAGTAAGCATTAAGGTCCACCCCGAAAGTTATACCCGTCATTGTGGTGTAAGCAGATTGATGTATGAATACGAATCGGCCACCAATTCATCAAACCAGTTCAGAATGGTAAATTTACAGTGGATTATGCAATGAAATGCATTTTAAGAAAGTAAGTTTGTTCTAATTTTGAATAGATATATGTAGAGATAAAACTTTGAAAGCACATATTAAAGCCTTAGTCTGCATGTCCATATTCTACATCCCTTAATCCCTCAATCAAAAAAAACAAACAAAAAAAAAAAACATAATTTTTACGGTAAAATACCAGCAGTTGTAATTGCCAAAACTTTACCGTCAAAAATACGGTAGCAACGTTATTAGTTTTACAAACTTACCTTAGAATTTACAGTAATAAATCATATTTCATTATCTGATTCTGATGTGATGTTAATTTACCGATATATTGAAGTATTAATATTTGTTGTAAAATTTTAACACACTGTGAACCACCAATCACAGCAGTGATGAGAGTCACATGATCAATATGAAAAATAAAAAAATAAAACAATAATGTTGGTAATAGAAAATAGAATAGAAAAAAAAGCAAAGAAAACATGAAGATACAGTTATTTCAACAAAAACACATCAAATGTGAAGCGGCGCACAGGGAATTGGGGGAATGTCAATTTACGGGTTTTCACTGTAAATTATACAATGAGTTGTTCATTTTCACTTCCAAAAACAGTAAATGTAACGTTTTTTTTTTACAGTAAAATTACATTAAATATATACCATTAGATCTATCACAGTTATTTACTGTAGTAAGGAAACTTTGTTAACCAATTAACAGTTTTGCACTGCAGCATTTTAACCGTTAAAATCACAATCATTTTTAACAGCTACCGTATTAATAAGCAGTAGTTAGAAGTTTACTGAAGTAAAGGTAATAGTTAACATTTAGTTAATATTGAGAAATGGACCCTAAACTATAACAAAAAGGGTTTTAACTTTTGTACAAAACTTAATTATTATTAAACTTTAGCTTTCAAAACTTCACTTTGTACCTGTACATCACCCCAACATATCCCAGAGCAACATTGCTATTTGGAGAAGATTAGCAAGTCATTTCCCAGTGAGATCTAGCCTGTGGCATTCCGTGCTTGATCCATTTTTTTGTGTTGAGTTTAGTATGCATCTCCTGTTGTGACAGAGCGAGCTTCAATATGGTCTCAGAGCAGAGGCACCAAGGGCCAAGAGCTTGTTGGCACCATGCGATCATCTCTCCAAACTCAACAGACTGTTTCTCGGCCAGTGCCGTTTAATTGGCGCATTGTCGACCCGATGAGTGCAAAGGTTCTGCTAACAGAATCCGCACGTTTATTAAACTTTCCGCAGGTTTGAGAAAGACAGTGACCAATTCTACATCCACCTGCCTCACCTTTATTTACAAGTCGGTGAGTGCTCCATCATGCTCAGTGAACTGTATAGCCGTAGAGCTCTAATGATTCCCAGCGTCTATTAAATCAATGGAGATTCACTCCTGGGAGTGATACTGGAAAGAGAATAGCAAATGGTGCTCACATACTGTGAGTCTATTAAAACCCAGTGACAGGACACAATGAATAAGAATTATGGCGAGCGCCAAGCTAGCATTTATGAGCAATTCTGGCCTTTTTTCATATACCAGAGATGCTTGCAAATGAGCAGGGCCATTACTATTGCTATTTCCTGCGAAACAAGACATTAAAACATTAAAAAAAATGTGAAGTTTACATTATCATTGCATGCTCACATCATTTTTTCTTATACTCAAGTTTTACCTTCACTTTTAGAAGAAATGGTTCTATTTAGAAGAAGAAATGGTTCCATTCCCCGCTTCATATATGGAAATAAATAGAACCATTTTTTGGTAAAAGGTTCTATTGGCCAAGTATGGAACCCCAGGGTTCTATATAGAACCCAGAGGAACCCTTTTTTTAAGAGTGTATAGAACCTTTTAGGGGTTCCAAATACATAGCGCTGATAGAACCTTTTAAGGTTCTATATAGAACCTTTTCTTCGAAGAATGTTGGCTGTGTTCAAAATCATTCCCAACATTAGACCAACTTAGCGAACTGCGGCAGCTCCAGTAGTAATGAGAAGATCTTCAACTCCTTCATGGAAACTAGCTTTTATAAACCCTAATTAAACAATTTAATAATCAATAAAAAAGGAATTTATACCTGTATGATATTACGCTGTACCCACATTGGACCAGCGGTTTGGAAAATGGGTGGTAGAATGAGTCAGCAGCGGGCGCCAGTTTCTGTTCAGACGTGGAAATTCATTCAACTCGACCCTAACAGTGCATTATTGGTATTTTCTAGCAGCTGAGTGTACTTTGGTTGAACACTCATTATTGCAGTGCATTATGGGATTGAATAAGTGAACTCCATAATGTCCATTATAGTTTCAAACACCACCACAAATGGCTGTTCCCTCATATAGTGTCCTATTTAAGGGTATAAAAGGTGATTTCGAACAGCTCTTCAAATCATTCATATTAAGAAAGAGATTTACTTGGAGTCTGACAATGTGTCAAAATGAACTGAAATGACCTCCGGTGTGACGAGCTAAACTCCATCCACAGAACTACACACACAATAATTATAATCTGAAAAATGTGGTTTACTGACCTCAGTAACAGTTGGTTGTGGTTGCCAAACACTGAAGCAACTTGGCACTTTACTCTGAATGCATGTCCTGTAGCAGTCTCCCAAAAAGAGTGACTTTGCCTGAGAGCTTAACAGGTGAGAGATAAAAACAACACAGTAAATTATAGGCTTAGCAGGTGAGAGATGAGAAAAACATGGTAAATTATAGGCAGCATGTTTTGAGACACTGTGATATAATGCAGTGTTGTAGAGGCAGGACAAAAATATTTGGTGTCATGATTCAATTTTAAATTCATGCCCATAGTTCTCTCTGGCTGAGAAAAACACTTGGTGTGACATTTTTTACAAAACTAATATAAAATATAATTTTTTTTTCTTTGGACAGCAAATATTTTTCTTCTGCTGTCTAAATTTACAATGCCTATTCTAACTCTAGCTGTTGGTTTGGAGTTTGCATGAATAATAACAAATGCTTAAGAGAATGCAAATGAGATCATGGGCAATACCTTAGGAAAAATAGTATGACCGAAAGCAATAAAAAGATCGAGAACATTAAAGGGATACTTCACCCAAAAATGAATTCCGAATTCATTCCAAACCCATAAGACTTTGGCTTATCTTCGGAACACAAATGAAGATTATTTGTTGATGAACCCATGCAGAAGTCACTAAAATTGAAATATATTAATACATTTCCATGTATTTAAATCTATTCTAAATAGAAGAAAATGTATGTTTTACTTGTATTTAAATACATTTTGAAATATATATATATATATATATATATATATATATATATATATATATATATATATAATTTATTTTTTTCAAATATTTGATTTTGGCCCCTTTTTAATATTTTTCACATATATTAAGCATATCTAAATGTGTTTTTTATTGCAAATTTTTAATTTATTTATTTTCTTAATATGTCAATATGTTCAGATGCCATCTATGTAAATACATTAATGTTCAATATATGTGCATATATTAATTTATAATATATGTTAATATATTAGTTATCTGTATATTTAAATATATTAATTTAGAATATATGTTATTATATTAGTTATTTGTTGATTAATTTACATTACATGTAAATATTAGTTATCTGTATATGTAAATATATGAATGTATAATATTTGTAAATATATTAATTATCTGTATATGTAAATATATTAGTTATCCGTATATGTAAATATTAATTACTAAAGCAATGATGATCCTTTAATGTGTGCTTTTATTTGAGATACATTCAGTCTTTTATTGGAGCAGGTTTGACACATATGTTTCTTAAACCAAAAGATGGCAACTGGATTTGTAGTTGCCTGATAAGAGAGTAAAAAAACGAATAAAAGAATATGTTAAAAATCGCTCCTGGTCATAGTATGAGGTGTGACAAGAAAAGGAGTCCCAAATGGTTTGCCTCTATCAGTCAGTTCTTTTACTAATGACAGCCCCAAGGGGGAAGGTCTCATACGCCGGTGTCCTACATTCAGATACGAGCAAAGGCGAAATCGATACCCCTTACCAGAGATAATGTCTCTCCCAAACAAGACTTGATTTAAAATTGGAATAAATTCTTTGACATTACATCAAAGGACCTAAAAATGTCTCTGTAAAAGATTACGTTCTTAAAATAAATGATCATCCTCATTTTTAAAAACGATTAAGATTGATTATTAAGAACCCATCTTAGCATGTATATGGCCCCTTATTTTAAACTCCTTTATGGGCACGCAGTGTTGCTGAGCACAAAATTAATTGGTTTTCATTGACTCAAGTCATTTATATAAACATTTAATTAAACAAATCTTTAGGGTACGGAGATAGCCAGGGGAATTAAGCCTGAATGCTCTGTGCCAGTACAAAAATTCATTATAAATGAAGCATCGAGAGTAAAGAACTACTAATTGCATCGTAAAACTGGGCAGTGGTGATATGCTGCTAATTGCAATAGATTTGTCATAAAGAGAACCGGCATAATAAAGCTCTTGGTTCCGATAAGCGCATGTTGGCATGAACGTTATCGCCCCAAAGCTTCTTAGACCTTTCAATCATATAAATTATACATACAGTTTTTTTATTTACCAATTTACTGTGAGCAAAAATCATACTGATTGTTTTTTTTAATAAATAATCATTATATTAAATCATTATGAATATTTTGCATAATAATCATTATTACTATAATAATTATTGTTATCAGTTAGTGGCATTGCTAGAGCCATGCTCTAATGTGAATACGAATATTGATTAAAAATATCACTCAGCTATACCTTGCAGTATACAGTAATGAAAAAAAAAAAGATTCACAATTTCTTTTGAGTTCAAAGAAAATCAAAATGAATACAGTGGTGTTTTCGGGCTTTTGCTTGGGCAAAAATAGCACAATAAAGTATGACAGACCACAAATAGCAGTTTCCAGATATCCCCATATGTTTGAGCTCTCCCATATCTTAGTGTCGCTCATTAAGAGGCTTATTCTGCCAGACAAGTTGCTTGCTTTTCTAACGAGATTTGATATCGCTGACATGGTTGTTTACTTGTTCTTTTCACAATTGCGATGCAGGACTGAATTATCCGCAAGAAGCTCTCACATCACCACACATGAACCTGTAAATACACCCTATGGGTTTGTCTGAACTACACCGAAAACTACACCAATCTGATCTCCTCAAACTCAGAGGTCGAGGTTTGATTCTCAAGCAGCTTTCGGGACCCCTGCCCATTAGTGTTGTTTACCTTAATGCCACCAGACACATGCCCGACATCAACTTCATTCTTTTCACGTCTACAGGCATAAATGGGCTTTCAAACCTGCCCAATTATCATGTCCTGCACGTGGTGTCAAGGGATACAACATTTTTCCTCCACATTGCATCAGCTCACGAATAGCTACTAGATTCCACAACAGACATTAAACGGCCTTAATTAATTATGTGACGAACTCTATGTTTTGTGCAAAACTTTAATCAGAAATGTGAGTTTCAATAGACCTTATTCAGAGCAGAAAGCGAGGCTGTGAAGGATAGACTTGTACTGTGTTTTCAATGGCATCCTCTGTAAAGCTCCTAGATCACTTATTTTTTCACAGCTCATGCTGTCTGGAGTTTTTAGTTTACTGAAATTTCTTACATAACAGTAAACAGTGTCCCTCATATCCTCACTTTCATTCCCAATGCTATCTCACGGCCAATTCTTATGAGTAAAAGTGGCTAATTTTGTACTAATTCATACGACCTCACTCATACGAATTCGTACGATTTGTCTAAACCTATGTGATGGGTAGGTTTAGGGGCGGGGTCAGGGGTAGGTCATTCGTACGAATACATAAAAATTAGCCAATTCGTAAAATATGTACCATTTAGCAAAAATCGTACTAATTCGTACGAGTGAGGTCATACGAATTGTTAAGAAATGAGCCACCTTTTAAAATTCATACGAACTGTTAAAATTCGTACGAACTGTCGTGATTCCAGTTAAAAAACAAAGATGGCGCTGTTGTGAATAAGGTCTATGTTTATGTTTTTTCCAAAATATATTGTAAAATATTAAATATGACAACATATGTTTTTACATTCATCAAGATGAGTTTAAAATCAACTTGGTTTAAAATAAGTTATACAATATTCAACTTGTTAAGTCAGTTTAATGTAACTAAAGTTGAAATGACTTTTAAGTTGATTGTACTTAAAAATGTAAGCCAATTATGTACCGTGAAGATTGAAAGTGCTGTTAGTTAAATAGTTGATACAGTGGCGAAGTTATGATGTCACTTTGTAGGACAACTCGGAAGCTAGCGGCGCATGGGTTCCCTCGATCGAAAAGCTACGCATTTTCCCCATAGACTTTTGGAAAATCACAAAAAATAAGATCTGTGTTCAACAAAGAGTTGTGACCCGTACATGTTTTGTCTATCAAGATAATCTTTACAAGTTAATCCAACATTTATACATTTTGAAGCCTATATAAAGTTTAAAACAAGCAGGTTATAACTGTGTGTTTTATGTCATAGATCAAAACCTGAAAATATTTAGAGGCTTTGTTTACCACAGACCTTGTTTCAGGCGATTTAGCAAAAACCCATTCAAAAATCCCATAGACTTTAGAGCGAGGGAACCGGGAGTGCTAAAAGGCTAACTCGCTTCCGCGTTTTGGCCTACAGAGTGATGTCATGACTTCGGCACTCTATTAAAGCAGCACTATGCAGTTTTTTACCTGAACTGATAGCTTCGGAGTTAGTGCAATGGTTATATGACTATTTTCGGGTTGAATGTTGAGCGTCTCACTTAAAATCAGTTTCATTTCGAGGTAAGATTTACTGAAGCACTTTAGAGTCAACATCCGACCTTGCCAATCTCCTTTATTAGAGGAAGAAAGGGTTGATTATATTTATGAAACCGATTAGAAGATTATTTTTAGCATTATTATCCATTTATGTCAGGAAGACACTTTATATAGCAAATTGCATTATTATTATAATGAAACATTATCATCTCAAATATCTCGACATTCAGTTATCAATATTTTTTAAGAGTTTGCAGATAATGTGACCATGAAGGGCAGAGGAGGGATATTGGACTATGACTGCGAGTTCATTGTAAATGATGTCATTTGTCAGCTGAAATCTTACATAGATTAGATTTTTTTTTTACATTTTATAAAGAGAAAATCTAACACTGCACCTTCAAAACTTTCTGAAAGTTTATATAGCAATCCTTAGATGGTATAGCTTACAGTATGATAGACAGCATTAGCAATATATGTCAACAAAAAAACAAAAAAAAAGACCTTTTTCATCCCAAGCTTCTGTTTCTCTAAAGATAAGAGCAAAGCTGACAGATCATTGAAACACAGAAAGCTTTGAAAACAAACCAGGGTATTGAACATCGTTTTTCACTGGAAAACCATTGTGCTTTAAAGGTTTATGTCATAATGACAAATACATAGAGACACAAATTCCCTTTTAAATGTGTGGCTCCTTTTGTAAACAAATTGGAATGCAGTCCTGCTGTTTTTTTTACTTAAAGAAATCTGCCAGAAGAGCAAGTTGGGAAACTGAGACAAGGCAAGAACTTCTTGACATATCTGGCTCCCGGCCACATCTAGACCAGCCATTTCAAAAGCTTCGCTATCAGGGTTGTCTTTGCTCAGATATGTTTTTCTGTAGAAAAGTTTGGGGTTTTGCAGTGTTCCCACAAACCCAATTGGTGGAGCTTTTGAAAGTATGCTGGGTATGAGAGCTGAGCTGAGCTGACCATCCTCAAAGACATTTGTTAAGAGAATCTCATGCCGCAGTGTTACATCAGGATAACTTACAGTTGTTCCTGAAAACTCAAAATGCTCATCCAAACAACAAAGGATTGGCTGCTGAGACCCTGGGATTCGACTCACATTCTGTCAGGGAAAACAAAAAGAAAGTTTAAGGGATCTCTTAAAGTTTTTTGTTAAGTATACTTAAGTAAAGTTCAAGTATCAATGTACTAGTATACGTATGCCAATACGTGGGGCTAAATTGGCCCACATTTTAATGTATAACAGTATAAGTGTAACACTTTGAGAACACAAGTAGTTTATAACTAAAATTTAATTTGTACTGCAACTAAACTTATAACAACATATAGGTATACTGATAGTTTACTAATAAAATACTTGCACATAATGGGCACCAGTATCTTCAATAAAAAGAAAAAAAAAATAAACAGAAAGAAGAAGATTAAAGGGTACATATTTTGGGGTTTTGAAAATTGCCCTTCGTGTAGTGTTTAACATAGATCTAAGTTAACGAAAACATCCTGCAAAGTTTTAAACATGAAAGTTCATCGTATACAAAGTTATTATCTCTCAAAAACAAGAGTCGACTCTGAGTCGCTGATATGAATCGTTCGAAGAACGATGCTTTTCCTTTGTCTAGTTGACGTCAACTTGACAAGTTATTTGAATAAGAAACGCCCACTTATTGCGGTCGGAGACGCTAGGGAAAACCGGAGCTCCAGGGGTGGCGGGCAAATCTGGAACTGGCCCAGGACGGGCCACCCTGCCTGGGCTGGCCAGGGAGGTCTGAGAGCATGGAGGTTTGGACCCACCGCACCTTTTTGGACTGTCGTTTTTCGAGATCTGGGCTTCGGAAAACAATCATGTCGACGAGACGCTGTGTTTTGAAGTGCGACGCAAAAGCGAACTTTTTTCACCTGCCAAGTGAGGAGTATTTGAAGACTAAGTGGCTGCAGTTCATATATACAAGTACTGCTATACCACACAAGTATAGCCCAAACCTTGTTCTGTGTTCGCGTCATTTTGAAGATGATTGCTTCAAAAACCTAAACGCTATAAAGTATGGATTCGCGAGCCGGCTCTATCCTAACGAGCTGAGGATCAATATGCAGAGCAGTGGGTCGCGAGGACCGGAGTTGAGAACCCATTTAAGGTAATAGGAGTTCCGTTTTTCTGCACAAAGAATACCAATCACAACTGACTAGGTCATCTGACCAATCACCGCAGATTAGCGTCACGCAAAGGCGGGTTTTGGATAAATGACTCGCTAAAACGATTCAAATGGGAGTCGGTGGGCAATTCAGGTAAAAATAAATGCATATTATAAGACAACAAAAGTGTTTTTTGTCATTGCATGCTTGTAAAATTGTTGTTGGGGACTACCAGAACAATATTAGGAACATTTTAAATGCCATAATAGGTACACTTTAAATTATGATTTTACAGTACCAATAATTGTAGTAATTTTGGTTGATACTAGGGTAAGAGTAACACAGTAGTAAGTTATTTTAAAGGTTTTCTCTTTACCTATTTTAATGGTATTGTTCATATTCAGCATTGTTTTCCAATGCTTAAAATTGAATACAAGACAATAAAAGTAGTGTTTGATATTTGCATTTTTTTTTTACAAACACATACATGACTATTCACATTTCTAGAGGGTAAACACGATAAAAACAAACAAAACACAAACTTTAGTATATCGTGTTATACTTATCATATTCAATGGGTCACATTTTTGCGATGCTCTTCCAGAATAGTGGCACAGCTGCATTTCTGTAAGGTTGAACACCAAGCTTTAGTGTTTTATGTCGAAAGGGGCAGATCAGTGCAGTCTTCCTTTGCACTGCATTGAGTCACAGCAGCAGAGCATAACCTTCTCCTCCACACTGCCCACCTCATAGTTATAATCCCACATCAACTCTGTTCCTGCCTTGATGTGCCTGCTAAAGAGAGAAGGAAAAACAGGATACAAACACATTAAGATTCCTGTCTACAAGGCTAAGGGGCTCTTCACACAGAGTGTGTTTAACCATTCCACTGCTTTACTTTCTCATAGTTTATGGACGTGTTGTTCACAAGTTTTGCGTATTTCATTTGCGTAACGTCTCAAGAATGCATTTTTCCATTGTGCAACCTTTTTTGAAAACATTTCAGAATGTGACAACATTCTAAAAAACGTATCTCTAGACCTTCTGTTTTTCTGTTCCACTGGCCTGCGTCTCGTGACTTTAACTGCACTCTGTATCAGGGCTTAATACACTGTGTAACTCTTTTAGTTTATTCTTAGCTAAAAACACAGCTCTTTCAAAAACATATGTACTCATTAATGTATATTTACTTCGTTCAAGTAATAAAGTATTCTCGTGAGTGTATAATATGCCATTGAAAATACATACGGGTGAGGGGTTCTAATGGCGGTCGCCATGTTGCCCCTCCATCTTGAAAGTACATTAGCCAAAGAGGGACATACCCGTTAATTCAAGCTTCGCCTTTCGCGTTAACGTTTGAGTTAACACTCATGGACGAGGTCGAACTGGAAGCCATAATCTTGGACTACATTGGCCACCGTAGGAGTTAAAACGAAATCGGAATTGAGAGGAACAGAAACTAATATTCCCTGGATGCTCATATACCTTTTCAAAAAAAATCACACAGTGTTGCTTCAAAAAACAGTAAAAAAAAACAAATGATCACAGAATCAGTATGTTACAGTATGAACGCATGAAACGTTTCTGTTTTCACTTTAAAACCCTGATAATTTCACTTTTAAATTATCAGCCAAAGTTTTTTGAAAAGTGAACTACTCCTTTATCTAATCATAAAGTCAGATCAGGATACATAACACAGCCTACATACAGTTAGATAGTTACCCTTTAATAGAGTGATGAGGGTATGGCGGCAGTATCCAGAAGGAAAATCGAAGGAACCAGCGGCCAATTAGACTTCAGGGTTCTGACCTCAAACCTACACCACTCTATTCAACTACTTTAAATGCGTCGATTGTCGCTTAGTTTATAGTTCATAGTTTAAGAGCGGAATGACTCTCCTGTTCATAGTTGCACAAAGGAATGCTTTTGAATGCTCTTGACCTTGACAGTATAATCTAAGTTTGTTAGCATGTCATAAGAGTTGCGTATACAAGTTTTTATGCCACTGTCCGCTCTTCTATAGCACGGACTGCAGATATTCAGGTTCTTTTTTTCTCAAGAGGTGTGTGACTGTCCCCAAAATGACCTTCCTTTCCTTTTCATATGGAAATGTTTTACAGCTACCATCATGAGGGCTTAATGGAGCTTGACTATTTGATCTAAAGCTTAGCTCAACACAGTCACTCACACTGCCACTGAACAATCACCACCATTTTCATTTCTCTCATATATCTCCTGTTTATAATTCGGTGTGGCCAGAATGCCTTTTCATGCTGGAAACATCAAACTACTTTGCACATATTAACTACTAGTGATCTGAACAAACTCAGCGCATAACATTTGTACTAAAGACATGAATAACACTTCAAAAATGTTGTATAATTACTTTTCGCATATATTATATGTGGAAAAAATTGGTTATATTTCCAACAATCAGTAAAAAAAACCCTATAGCTATTGACCTATAGCTGTGACCATGGCAATAATTCGCTTAGTTTCTGTTTGTGTTGTCACACTGAGTGTGCATTCAGTGTGGACAGATTGTATCATTCTAAATTAAATGATTGCACCTTAGCAACCACCCAGAACACACTAGCAAATGCCCTGGCAAAAACGCTGGCATCATGGCAGCAAGTTTTGTTTGTGCACAAAATTAGCATACTATTACAGTGCAAGACATTTATAGATCCAGTTTAGATTAATGTCCAGCAAAATGAAATGATAATATCAGTAAGATGTCATATAGCCTCATTTAAAAACGTCAGGACTGGAGGGGAATTTGATTACAGGACCATAAAGCTGTAATTTATGGGATAATAATATAGCTCTTTGGATCTCTGTCCTTGGTCTTCAATGCATCTTCCACTTATGCTGTCACCTGGAGCGACTGTGACAAGAAAAAGCAAAACAAATGATTACAATTTTGATCACAAACTACCGCACTTCTTGTTTGATCTGTCCTACGGTCAGTTTGGGATGTAAATGTTCTCATTGTGTTGCTTGTCAAGGAACTATTAGATTAGCACACAGTTCCTATCAGTTCTCAAGCACTAATGATTTTACAACAAACAGCTCCATAAAATATCTTCAAATCTGTGTGGCAAATTATGCATAGGGCTACAGTTCCCCCATGTATAATGGGGTTGTTCAGCAAACCAAGTTTATTCATCAAGCACATTTCTACACAGCTTTACATATAGGCATGCTATAAAATAAGACAATGACACATAAAGGTAATGTTTTAAATCCTGTGATCATAAGGTAATTAAAAATGCACTTATTACTACCTAATGACTTTTGTTGATGTAATTTAATTTAGTCAGATTCATTAATTCAATTAAATTATATTCTGACTTGCAACCAATTAATTTAGTCTTTGGGTTATTGTATGTAGCAGAACATTTTTTACAATGTGAATGAAAACTGAAAAAGAAAAGGTAAATAAAAAGGATTTAAAATGCATAATAGGCAAAGAAAAATACATTGAAATAAAGTGCACGCTGATCCTCGAGTCACACAGTGTGGCTCAGTGTTCAAAGCATGCAGGATTCCCTTAAGCAAGTATCATTTGTGTCAGTGTGAGACTTACAGGGTGGCAGGAATATTACTTCCATATAAATGTGCAAAAATCATACATTTCCACTTCAGGAATTCACACAAAATCTGCACACAAGTAGTGTGACTGAAAATGAAGAGATGCGAAATAAGCCATATCCACTTTTGCATATTTCTTTTTTTCTGGTATAACATTTTCTTCTCAGAGTTTTAAGCCAAAAAATGAAACCCAAAATGTGCAATGCCCAATTTGTGGCTATGTTTTTAATATAAAGTGGTCTTTTTTCCCCCCTTCAATTTAAATCCCAAAAACATAAAACAGCCAATGAAAAAGCTAATTTCTGGCACTGACAATAATCAAAAAATAATTAATCAGTGTGATCGTATATAACACGTTTATAAGTTTCTTTGTTGCCTTTGTAACAGTGCAAATAGAGTGGAGGCCTATATATATATATATATATATATATATATATATATATATATATATTATAATTTTTATTTTTTTTAGATAATAAATAAATAAATAAATAAGGAATGGATACTAAAAATCCTTCATTGTTGTGCACTTTTTTTCTGCACAGTTGCTGTTATGTAGTTAGTACCATCTAAATATTCTCAGAGTTTGCGTATTTTTTTTTCATATTTCCCATTCATTTTGGTCATTTATGACCATGACCGAGCTATGTGTGACTTTTCTTTTTACCCTTTAACATCTGAATCATGTCCATTATTCATTGTTTTGTGTGTTTACATAGCCAATGCGACAAAAAAAGTCACCAATTCTTGTTATCTCATTCTGATAAAGCAAAAATAAATAAATAAATATATTAGAGCTGTCAAAACGATTAATTGCGATTAATCGCATCCAAAATAAAAGTTTGTGTTTACATAATATATGTGGGTGCACTGTGTATAATTATTTTAGATATATAAATATACACACATGCTTGTATATATTTAAGAAATATTTTCATGTATATTCTGTATATGGATTTATATATAATTTATATTATATATAAATATAAATAATATATTTTTTTTCTTAAATATACATGCATGTGTGTTTATATATATATATATATATACACAAAATAATTATACACAGTGCACCCACATACATTATGTAAACACAAACTTTTATTTTGGATGCGATTAATCGCGATTAATCGTTTTGACAGCCCTAATATATATATATTTATTTTATTATATTATATTATATTTTTTTTCTGTAATTTCTGCCAGAAGAGGCACAGAGGTTTTAAAAAAAACCCTAAACTACCAAATAGTAGAACTGTTCTGATAGAGATCAAGCCTTTACATCAAAAGCACTGGTTGTTCAGGTCACTGACTGACACACACACACACACTAAACCCAGCAAAGTACTGAAATGAGTTCAGTCTGTTCCAGTCTATAGTGAATGAAAAACTGGAGAGATGGCCTAAATACAGGAGAGAACAGAGAGAATTCCCCATTTATAAGCTCATAATCTTCAGAGAAAGTTCCAGCAAAGTCCTCTGCCACTCTTCACTTTTCTCACCATACAGTAGCCAAGGCAGAACCCAGGGTACCAGCGCTGCGGTGCGGAGATATGTTTGTTTGCTGAAATACATTAACATCTTCACAATCATTTCTCGTCATTGTCTTCAACGCTTTCACTGTCACACATAGCCGTCTCTCTCCCTCTCTCCTCTGATTCAATTCATTCCTGTCAAAAACAGCGGGTGTCTGGAATTAGCACATCGCACTGAGGTTGTAGGCCAGGATTACTTTTCCCTGAGCGCAGTCACACATCTGCGCTTTTCTCAAACCAGGAAACACGATCCAAATGCTTCTGTCAGGGCCGTTGTTACTGGGGCCGTCAATTGATTCAAAATTTTAACCCAATAATTCAACATTTTTTTTAATCTACTGCCCAAGGCACTTATATGAAGATCATTCAGTGGCAGGTATTATATTTAGGCCGTGTATCTACCAAACCGTTTTTCCACGAGCCTGGCGCATGTTTTCAATTGTTTTCAATGGGAGCGGCAAGTTTTTTAAATGCCATGAGCGTAACTAGCCACTGAGCTTTTTTTAACGCTGAAGCGCCCGGCGTTTTTTACTGGTCGCCGAGAGTTGGAAAATGTTCAACTTTGGATAAAACGCAACGCTTATCACCGTCACTTCTTACCCACCCGTCCAATCACAGTGGAGGAGGGGCGGGACTAAACCACACTGACCAACTGTTACAACATTCTTTATACACTACATCAACCAGCAGAGATAACCGGACAACATGGATGAAGAATACATTTTTAGTATGAAACAAATTATCTGCGAAATCAGTTACAAGTAAACTGTGCTGCGGATATTCTGTATCATAGCAACGAAACGTCTCAACGGGAAAAAAAACACTGCGCTGCCAAAACGCAAGGCGTCTTCAGCAGAGCGTCTAGCATTTGGTGGACACACGGCCTTATGTAAAGTTAAGTTTTCCTAATCCACTGGCAAATAGTTGTAATAGAAATAGTTGTGTGTCACTTTAAATATAAACCTCACTAAATGCTGTTAGATTTACGCTTATAAAAACAAAACAAAAAAAAACAACAACCACAATTTGCCAAAGGGGAAGAAATAAACAAACAATTTAAGATATTTCTTGTGTCAGTGTCTCATGGGCATGATTAATTATTTCATCACATTATATTCCTTCTAATTAATCGCAGTAAATAAACACATTAAGCTGACAGCTAGTGTCGTTGCAGAGGCCTGTGTGAGTTTGCCTGATAAACTGCATGAAAACAGTTTCCTCTGAGAGCAGATGATTGTTTATTGGTTACCGTGGCCTCAGCTGGAGAAGAGGAGGCTCTGTAAATTTGCTCATTCTTTTCGCTTTCCTCCATTATCCAGGTGTCTCAATATTTTCTCCTCCTCCTCTGTGGATATTGTTCCCTTTGTGCAACACACATCTACCCATCCTCTGCAAACAACTGATAGCGAACCATCTTCACGAGATGAATGCCATTCCGTTCCCTTCATGAAGACCAGACAACCTTGGAAAAGTAAAGAAACTACTGAAGAATAAGAAAAAAAACGACAACTCGAAGTGCCACGGGTCAGTCTTGTTACATAAGAAACACATTCTTTACGTTAATTCGTTAAATCTCGTGTTTCAGCTCAATCTGCTCCGACGGCAATGTGGCTAATCACCATAATGATATTTCAAACACTCAATCCCTGTGGCCCTCCACCTGCGGCTCAAGACCTGGAACAACTTTGCTAATTAAAATGCCGCCTGAAGTCAAGCCAACACACTCCACCCTACTTTAGTTCAGAGAGTGCTTCAATTATGGTCATTAGCATGTTTTAGCTCGCCTTGATCCATGGCATCCTGGATCTGAATGCCTGGTCAACCGAGTAAGCTTATATGAGACAAGTCGTGAACCATTAAGAGTGCATTAGCATTCAGCTACAGTAATTAGATCAAACTCTCAGGGTTTTCCACCTCCCTTTTTGGAATCTGAGAAGGTCTCATGGTCATTTCTTCAAACGCCAATAATAGAACATGATGAAAATCACAGCTGCAGAAGAAAAGGACCTTTTTAGCGAAAAATGGTGGACTCTTAAAACTTTTTTCTCTAAGAAATTGCTGGTACTTTTCACAAATAATTACAAAGAAATGACAAGTAACACATTTAATTAAACCTAGAAATGTATTGTAAAACAGTCCAATAAGCTGTGTTTAAAAAAATAAATAATTACAGTACATTGTGAAAGATTTAAATAAACAAAGATTATCAGACTTTGTTTTATTATAAAATACTGCTTCAGCCTCTCTAATTAAAAATGTCACCTTTTATTTAATGTGTTAACTGTTCCCTTGTAATTAATTCGCCTTTGGCTAAGCCACACCCTAGAATGTAGATTGACCAATCACAGCCCAGCCAAGAACAAGCTCCCACAGAGGTCTGACACTTTTTCACAGCGCTCCTGACTTGACTTTATTGAGTTTAACACAGAGAGTCAAGTCCGAGTCCATAGAGGGTCGAGTCCGAGACCAAAGAGAGTCGAGTCCGAGTCGAGGCCAAGACCATAGAGGGTCGAGTCCAAGACCAAAGACAGTCGAGTCCGAGTCGTGACCGAGACCATAGAGGGTCGAGTCTGAGTCGAGACCAAAGAGAGTCGAGTTTGAGTCGAGACCGAGACCAAAGAGAGTTGAGTCCAAGTTGAGACCGAGACCAAAGAGAAGTCGAGTTTAAGTCGAGACCAAGACCATAGAGGGTCGAGTCCGAGTCAAGACCAAGACAGTTGACTCTGAGTCGTGACCGAGACCATAGAGGGTCGAGTCCGAATCGAGCTCGAGACCATAGAGGGTCGAGTCCGAGTCGAGACCGAGACCAAAGAGAGTCGAGTCCGAGTCGAGACCAAGACCATAGAGGGTCGAGTCCAAGACCAAAGACAGTCGAGTCCGAGTCGTGACCGAGACCATAGAGGGTCGAGTCTGAGTCGAGACCAAAGAGAGTCGAGTTTGAGCCGAGACCGAGACCAAAGAGAGTCGAGTCCAAGTTGAGACCGAGACCAAAGAGAAGTCGAGTTTGAGTCGAGACCAAGACCATAGAGGGTCGAGACCGAGTCAAGACCAAGACCAAAGACAGTTGACTCCGAGTCGTGACCGAAACCATAGAGGGTCGAGTCCGAATCGAGCCCGAGACCATAGAGGGTCGAGTCCGAGTCGAGACCGAGACCAAAGAGAGTCGAGTCCGAGTCGAGACCGAGAACAAGACCAAAGAGAGTTGAGTCCGAGACCGAGAACAAGACCAAAGAGAGTTGAGTCCGAGACCGAGACCAAAGAGAGTCGAGTCCGAGACCAAAGGGAGTCGAGACCGAGAACAAGACCAAAGAGAGTTGAGTCCGAGACCGAGACCAAAGAGAGTCGAGTCCGAGACCAAAGGGAGTCGAGTCTGAGTCAAGACCGAGACCAAAGAGAGTCGAGTCCGAGTCGGTTGGATAACCTAAGGTTGGGTCTGAAACCAGACTTAAAGATATATTTAAGAATATGTAAAATACTTGGTGGTAACAATAAAATTGGCACCATACTCAAACAGTAAACCAAATATACCATGGAATCGTACACTGTAATGGTAAAAACCACGTAGTGGTGTAAAGGTTATTTTATTACAATTATGACTTATAATCATTACAATCAGTAAATGCTCTTTCACATAACATTACTGCACAAATTCTGTGTGGCTCTTACATGCAAACTGAATTATGGATGATAAGGCAGACAATTTCAATCATAGTTGAGCTAGAGGCTCCACATCACATCTGACCTGGGTCCTGCTACGTATGTTATAGTCACAAGTCATGCACAGTTGCACACAAGAAAGTCAGCAATCAGTGGACGTTTCAATTAAGGCACAATTTAAAGAAATATTAACATACAGTAATAATCATCACATACTTTGAATGAGACTCGAGTGGACTCGGGAATAAGTCCGAGTTCAAATATGTTCGAGTACAAGTCAATTCCGAGTCAAAATGCACATGAGTCCATGGCAAGGCCGTTAAAATGTGGTCTAGAGGACGAGTCCGAAATTGAATCCGAGACTCGAGTACACAACACTGGTTCCTTGCGTTTCACATGTATGACATTAATATAGCCTTCAAAGGTACATTGCAGCCCCTTTTGCCTACTTCTATTGAACACTTTATTTGCTACTTTATAAAAGTTTGATGAAATTTCAGCAGGAAGAGCTGTCACAGTATAAGCCATGTTGTTGATCACAAACCAGAGCCCAGATGCAATTTGTCAATAACTATGGGGAGCGGGGCTTAGCCAAAGGTGAACTGCGCCGCAGGCCGTAAGTGACCTTCAAGTGAACATCATTTTATTTTTGGCCCAAAAGGAAATATGTTTATTTTATTTTTTGCTCTTATTTATATCATACCAAGCATTACATCACATTACATCACAAAATTATTTACAAAAAATCATCAAAAAAGAACTAAACCAAAACATTGACATCTGTCTGCACCATGTTATTTAGCATGCTCCCCTTCACACTTTTTCACATAAATGTTTCAAAATGCATCTAGAAGTGGGCAACCCTCAACCCTCCTGACTGTTTGAATGCATTTCCCACTGAGCCATGACACTCTCCATCTCTACCTTGACTTTACAGTGCTTTTGTAAAGAATTCCAGGCCTAAGAGCCAGTGGGATATCAGCCAGTTCATTCCCTTTCAACCAGAAGAAAGAAACAGCTGTTCCCCTGCATGTGATGCCAATGCTTCATATTTCAGGGTCAGGTGGAAGAATGGGTGGATGGATGAAGGATGAGTGAATGAAAATAAGGAGGTAGCAGGTAGATGCTATGATTTCTGGTTTCCAATTTCCCTTGGTATCTGAAGTCTTAATTTCTCACACTCTGGCATCGAGCCCAACTGATTTCAACACATAATTAGCGGGTGCTGTAAAAATCATATCTACACATTGGTGGACAAGTGATGGCTAGCGTCTAGCAAACTTTACATTTTTCAGTAGCATGATGGAAACTCATTAATGCTTTCCAGACTTTCCAGCTTGTCCTTTTTTGTTAAAAGAATCCAATAATTTTGCATAAGGACAAAGACGTTTATAATTTTATTTATATTGTTATCTGAGGTCAACTTTTGATGTTCATTTGGTTTTTACATAAAAAAAAACGTCGAAATGAATAAGTTATAAGCTATTTTCTACCCTAGTTTTGAGCCTAGATCAAAAACGCTCAGTTTTTATAGTATGGGCGTCTCACACTGAAAACTTGGAAGTAAACGCCCACTGCTGTGAGTGGATAACAGTTTTGCATATTATAATGAGTTTCAACGCACTCGCTTATGCAGCGACTGTCTTCTTCCACAACCAGGCACCTGGTAGCTCCATTCGGTTTGTCATCACTATGTTATTTAGCTATGCGTGTAATGCGTGTAAACCGGTCGTGTTATATTAGGAGTTGATCTTCTGCAGGGGTGGTGTTTTATCCTCTTTGACGTCATAGTTCCCCACTTTGAAAACGAGTCGTTTGTTGAGCCTGGTGTCAATAAAAGCTTTTATTGGACTAAAAAGGACATTTTCAGTTCTGAAACTTATGGGATATTCTTATAATATGATGACCTCTTAGATGTCAAAACTAGCTCAAGGAAAATTTGTTCATCACCCTTTTGACAAGACTGGACAAAGAACACTGAAAATGAACTATTATACTGGTGATAATAAGGTGAACACAGCTAATAAACCAGTCATACAGTATTAGTAACCAAGGCGACAAACGAGTGGCGGGAACCTCTGATAATCTCTGAACATTGTTGGATGTATAGAAAGTTCTGGTGAAGTCAGCGGGTCATGGTCTAATGGTGAGCACTACCTCAACAATAGACTATGACTCATTCTTATCTGTTTAACTGTTGTTTTTCTCTTTCCAGATGTTTCTTCTTTCTCTCTTTATGTCATTTCACCACCTCTTTACTTCCCATCTCTGTTGTTTTTCGGTAATCCATTTATGTGGTCTGAACACGCATACAAGAAGTGCATCACTAATGGATAGCTACAGGTCAAGATTCAGTAAAAAGAAATTATGCCTTTTCTCACAAGACAAAGTTAACAATAGACATTGTTAGTGCTGCGAAAACTACTTGTTCTAGCAAAGTGGCTACAAGGATTTTGCCGCTGAAAATATGTTTTTTTTAATCATCTTGAATTGAAGATTAGCAATTGAAACAGCTAGATAATGTAATGCTCACCTAGATCCATAACACCATACTTCACAACATATCTTTAGACTTGACCTTATTTCAGTACTTATCATACACTTAAAAAACAACAACATTCTAATGCAACTACTTTGTGTTAAGACATTTCAGTTTAAGAAAACTGACTCCCCTTTATCATACACCTGAAAAATATTCCTAAACACAAAAACAAATAATACATCAATGATGCAATAAAAATATAGAGACCTTGTATGTCAGCCTTGCTTAATGTAGAGTGGTTTTGTTTATTTTCTGTCTGCCCATGCATGCTGTGACCTTTCATACGATCGCACTGTCACCAAATAAGCTCAGACTCTTGCAGTGACATAAAATACATCAGGTGAGCTAGAGTTTCATATTAACCCTGGAGATAAAAAAAAATAGGTAAGTATACTTGCAGTCAGACTTATTATCAGTATACAGGTGAAACTCGAAAAAATTAGAATATCGTGCAAAATTTCACTTATTTCAATAATTCAACTTAAGTTGAAACTGATATATTATAAATTCATTACATGGAAAGTAAGATATTTCAAGCCTTTATTTGTTATAATTTTGATGATTATGGCTTCAGATTATGAAACCCCCAAATTCAAAATTAGAATATGTGAAAAGGTTTTCATAAGCTGTAAGCCAAAATCATCAAAATTATAACAAATAAAGGCTTGAAATATCTTACTTTACATGTAATGAGTCTATATAATATACTAGTTTCACCTTTTAAGATGAATTACTGAAATAAATTTACTTTTGCACGATTCCCTAATTTTTTGAGTTTCACCTGTACTTCAAGTGTGTTAATGATTAGTTAATTTGAAGTGTGCTATTTTGAAACATTTATAATTTTGTACTAAGTAAATTTTAGTTGTAATTAAATTAAAAGCATAACTTTGTGTATTTAGTGTTTTGTGTACTAAATTGGACCAACTACAAGTATACTTAGTGATATTAAAGTGTACTTTGTGTTACAAGTACATTATAAATTTCATTATAAGTATATTCAAAACATACAAGCAATATACCATATATATGTATATATATATATTTTTTAATATGGTTAGAAAATATACTAAAGTACAATTAATTTAAAGTGTGTTAAAAGATGTATTGTGAAAATGGGTAAAAGCATGATGCTAATATACATTTTCGTTATTATATTCGCAATGCACTATTAAAAAAGGAACATATTTCAAATACAACAAAGTATATTTTTCTTTTTACATTTAAATTTTTTTACCCGGGAATGCCAAACAACTTGCATCAGCATAGCATATAACACCTGTACTTATCTTCACACTTAACACCTTAGACATAATAAAGACATTAATGTATGCAAGCAATGCATATGATTTAAAAACACACAGTAATTAATATGATCAGGTTCAGATAAAGGCCAATATGTAAAAAATAAAGAACTTTTAGTTAAACTTTCATGAAACACAGTATCTTAAAAAAGTTACACCAGGGTATTTGCGCATCATTGTGGTACTGTGTGGGCCTTCTTTGTTCCACATCATTGCTCATCCGTAAGATAACATTCATATTTGACAGCGCCATATCCACTACACAGAGCAAACAGAGCATAAACCTCTATCTCAAGAGCAGGCGGTAGAGCAGTCGCTGGAATTAGGCCCGCTACACTGCAGATTTATCCTGTTGTCAAGATCAATTCAAGGTATTCCGACTGTTTCATCGAATTAGTGATGCTTTGTTCTTCTGCAGGTGGAACAACAAAGTCAGTAGCCACAGAACAATAATGGGAACTGATGGATTTTTGTTTGGATGAGTTTTATACTGTTTTCCTTTTTTGATTTGCTAGGATACACAAACTGATTCTCAGATTTAAAGTTACAGCCTATTTATCTATCAGTCTTACATCAGTATCCAATATTACGCTATATCCATATAATACACTGCAACATCATTTCATAAAAAAAATAACCTTTGATAGGATTGTCATAATGTTTCTTTAAATTTCACAAGGCTTAGATTAAAAATCCTGCAAATGTATCTTCATCAATATAGTGATTATGACTTTTACATAATTATTTGTCAATTTGTCAATACAATTTGAATTAATTATGACCTATACAATAAAATACATTTACGTACAGTTGCAATTTACACATGCAATCTGAAAATGATAAAAATACCAAGCATACAAAAATTTTATTATTATATGCATAATTTTAGTAATTAATCATTTAAACTTGAATTCCCTTCCTTTAACAGCATTAACCCTTCCTTTAACAGCATTTTAAAACCTTGCTGAATCAAATCTCTGTTTAGTGCTGTCAAATAAAAAGAATGACCCATTCTGAATGTACAAAAAGTCTCAGTCAACTCAAAGAATCCCACCCCTAATTTCAGAGAACACACATCTGTAGGAATACAATGTTTTGGCTTTTAGACACCATAAGACAAAACATTTCCCAGACACAACATTCAACCATGTGACAGGTTGTTAAGAGGCTGACAAAGGGGAGAACGTAAACTGAAGATTCAGTAATGCAAGAATCTCCTCCAGGTCATATCTGTGCGTCTCTCACTCAGTCCCGTCCCGAGAACCACACACAACCCTTTTATTTCAAAGCAGAAAACACCTTGAACATGATTCATCATTTAAAAAGCTAGTAAAAGAGTCAGTATTTTTAAAGTTCTGTTTGGTGCCGCCGAAACTGCACACTTCACTTTTAAAGGACTGCTATGGGCTGTCTTGATACTTATACTTACACATGATACTTATTCTGACTGCAAGTATCTTCATAAATACTGAAAGAGTACTGTTGTTTGCAGCCTGTCAAATTGCACAAAGCCACTTAGTGTGGTCCTCCCTACCAAACAATGTGGCACTGAAAATCCTCACAGACTGGCACTGTGAAGGCCTGCGGCCAGAGCTACTGGCCAAGTGATGGATGACTCTATCAGGACCCAAATTTACTCGCAGGCAGATGCATCTATTGTGCCTGGGTCCATAAATGGGCCAATTAGGTGAAAAACTGAATATCGCTCTATATAATTGTAATGAAATCAAGCACTGGTTGCAAGCTGATGAAGACCCAAACACAAACGTTACTATCAATGCATAAACGGACATAAAACAAGGACATGGAAATGCATGAGACAAGAACTATGGCAGGAAACAGTCAACACCAGAAACATACAATGCACAACCAACACACAGGGCAAACAAGAGGGCTTAAATACACTGACTGGTTACAAGACAAGGAACGCCTATGAACAATGATCGGACAATTAACAAATGACAAACAGGGAAGAACAAGGAACCAGACACAGCCACTGGGATCACGTTAGTAATTGCATAGAAATGCCCTGGCAACCATCTTGAACACCCTAGCAACATGTTAAAACCACTGTGAAGACTTTGGCAACCAAACGAAACCCTAGCATCATGGTCATCAACTTATTTTGCAAGGACAAACAGCCCTATTCTCTTCAGAAATTGTAAATATCTATCTGAAATAAACCAATGCACAATGTACAAGGTGATCTTCATCAATAATAATATCATTTGAAATGAATAACAAACGACCGTACACTATAAAAGATGTTAGCATTGATTAGCCTGGGGAGGATTGGTGGAGTTCACCTGATAAGACCATGTCAATCGTACATTATCATTCGTGTGGATGTATGGATACCGGGTTATGTAATTATTTATCTGCCGTTGGGTTTCTCTTCTCTTTATATCTTGTCTTTCCTTGTTCATTCTGTGTTTCACTCTCACTCACTCTTGACTGCCAGCACACATTTGAAACTAATCAGTAAGGCCAGCAGTGTATTGGATTTCCAATAAAATACACACAATGGAAGCTCAGAAGTGTTACGTGTTATTGAACAGCATTGGGGAAGGTAATATTTTAAGTGTAGCATTGCATTACGAATTATACAAATAAGCATGTGAAAAATGACATTTTCCTAATTGACTAGTCAGTAATCTGAGCCGTTAGATAACTAGTCAATCATCCTGTATAACTAGGGCTGATTTATGGTGTGTTTGAATCGTTCTTCAAAATAACTTCCTTTGTGTTAAGCAGAAGAAAGAAACTCATACAGGTTTGAGGGTGAGGGTGAGTAAATGATGGAATTTTCATTTTTGGGTGGAGTATCCCTTGAATTATAATCTGATTTTATGCTAATTTCCATGAACTTTTCCACACAGAAATATTACAAAACCTACAACAAATGTAACAACACTTGTCGCCCTGAGTTGCTTCCATTGGCAGTGACTTGCCACACTGAGAAAGAATGAGAAGGAACTGTGAGAGAATTATGTGGCATGAGGAGAGACTCTCCATCCCTGATCAGTACAACTCCACCTGTGGGCTGCCTTGTATATATCTATAAATGAATTATGCATAGAATATTCGACTTTCATGGCCCTTTGGTATCTCTGAGATTTGTTGCCTGAAGATAGCACAATACACTTCAGGGCAAATGTTCAGAGCTCAAACACACCCCAGGTGTAGCCATTACAGATCTGGCCAGCAGAAACTCACTCTACGTGAAGACAATACAATACATCATGTTTGTGATTTATCATGGCAAGCTTTGAATCTAATAAAGCAAAGACAGATGCTTCCATTAAGGGAAGCACAGATGTTTAGAAAACAGAATAAATAGGATGAACGTACTCATTCAATCCACATCTTTCCAAAAAAACAAAAAAAAAACAAACGTCGGCATGTACCGTATCTGAAGACCATCAAAATGACATCAAAAGTAGTCATTAAATCGCTCCTATAGAAGCTCACACACACACGCCGGCAGAAGCGCACAGGCGTTATTTATGCATTCACATACTAAATGCATAATTAATAGTAATTAGAGAAGCCAATGATGTTCACAGCAGGAGACCAATAGCTATGGCCTGGCCATAAATGTCAAGAGAAAGAAAAAGAAAAAATGGGCCACTTTTTTAGTCTTAGAAAAGGCAATTGATCCACTGGTCTATGAAAACAAATCCTAAAGGTTAATTAGTCCTTCCAAACAAGCTTTGTCTTACTTTTCAAATTGCAAAATTAATGACGGTAAGCAGAACAGTATGTTAATTATGCAAATTTAAAGACTCTGTGTGTGATTTAAACATATTAGTGCTGCTAAGGCAAACATGTAGGGATTTACAGTAAACAAACCTTTAACTAAAGGTTTCAGCCATGATTCAGCCATTTCTTTTTTGGAAGTTTCCTTTCTTTCTTTTTCTTCAACAAAGTCAAGCAAGTAGTTTTAAAACAGGTGCTACAGCGGTGGCTGTTACTGGCTATTTAAACTAGGGAGTTTGATGTCTCGCAAATACAATGGCACTGGTAATGACGATTGTGTCTGACTCTGACCAATCAGTGATCTGCAGTGTGTTCACATCACATTTTAGTATCGGTACGGTACACTTGGAACCTCAACAGAGGTGGTACCATTTAAAGTGAGCCGAAGCGAGCCGTACTGTACCACACCATGCAGTGGAAAAGCGCAAAAGCGTGCCGTACCGAACCGTGCCGTACCCTGGAAGAGCAGCAAAGCGTGCCATGCCTTAACGAACCGTGCTGTACGGTACCGTACCATGCAGTGGAAAAGCGCCAAAGCGTGCCGTGCCTTAACGAACCGTGCCGTACCGTACCATGCAGTGGAAAAGCACCAAACCGTGCCGTAACGAGCCGTGCTGTACCGTACCATGCAGCGAAAAAGCGCCAAAGCGTGCCGTACCGAATCGTGCCGTACCATGCAGTAGAAAAGCGTCAAAGCCGCCGTACCGAACCGTGCAGCACCATACCATGCAGTGCAAAAGCGAAAAGCGTGCCGTACCGAACCGTGCCGTACCGTACCATGCAGTGGAAAAGTGCCAAAGCGTGCCTTACCGATCCGTGCCGTACTGTACCATGCACTGGTAAAGCGGCAAAGCGTGCCTTAACGAACCGTGCCGTACAGTCCCATGCAGTGGAAAAGCGCAAAAGCGTGCCGTAACGAGCCGAGCCGTGCCGTACCGTACCATGCAGTGGAAAAGCACCAAAGCATGCCGAACCGTGCCGTACCGAACCATGCTGTAGAAAAGCGCCAAAGCGTGCCGTACCGAACCGTGCCGTACTGTTCCATGCAGTGGAAAAGCCCCAAAGCGTGCGGTACCAAACTGTACCGTACCGTACCATGCAGTGGAAAAGTCCCAAAGCGTGCCATATCAAACCGTGCCATACCGTTCCATGCAGTGGAAAAGCGCCAAAGCATGCCGTACCAAACCATGCCGTAACATGTCATGCAGTGGAAAAGCCCCAAAGCATGCCGTACCGAAATGTGCCGTACCGTACCATGCAGTGGAAAAGTCCCAAAGCGTGCCATATCAAACCGTGCCGTACCGTTCCATGCAGTGGAAAAGCGCCAAAGCATGCCGTACCAAACCATGCCGTAACATGCCATGCAGTGGAAAAGCCCCAAAGCATGCCGTACCGAAATGTGCCGTACCGTACCGTGCAGTGGAAAAGCGCCAAAGCGTGCCGTACCGAACCATGCCATGCAGAGGAAAAGCCCGAAAGCATGCCGTACCGAACCGTGCCGTACCACACCATGCAGTGGAAAAGCGCCAAAGCGTGCTGTACCGAGCCGTGCCATACCGTACCATGCAGTGGAAAAGCGGCACATATAATGAGCGATCAGAACAGACTTGAGGGCGGACTCTTTTGAAGGAAGTAGGGACCTAGTTTTGGCAAACCCAGCCCAGAACACCTTAGCAACTGCATAGCAGCAAACTGGAAAATCTTTGTGAAAAATGTATGTACAATTAATTCAGAACTAAAACCACAAATTTAAAAGTGCAATATTTGGCAGACTTTTTTCCAACCAGAGAGAATTATAATCAGAATTTTCAGTTCTCCATCTTTACCTGTTAAAATACTGTATGATTTAAAGGTGATTTTATGCATGCTTCCACTGAAGGGTATTTTTAAGTTTTTACAATGGTGATCATTCTTCTGTCATGAATATTTGATCGGGTTTACGGTCAGGCCAACAACGATATGGTTTCATTTCATTGCGTTTTTTTTCCCCCAGATACCAATGCTCCCGAAAACTGATTATCTCTCTATATCAGGACACAGACACCAGTTTTATGCTCATAACTTTTTGATGATGCTTCTTTATGCATCGGATCCTCCACAAATACTGTTGAGATTTATTCATCTCTGAGAGATTCCAGAGAAGCTGAGATCAGCCTGAACATATGCAGTATTGGCTCTGTTCACACAGGACCACCCTCATCGTACCATGTATGTATGGGGACAAGCATTTAAAATAGTCTTACGTAATGCATACCATTGATTAATGATTTATTCATTTAAGTCTTGATAACGGTCTCAGTTTCTGCAAGCAAACTAGATATCTACTAGCAAAACAGAACACTCTGCTTATGATGTTTAGGCCATGTCTCTAAAATTATTAATAATTATACTTTCTGTCTATACACAGCTTCAAGGTATTTTTCTCTGAATGGGAAGGAAATAAAACTATTTTTAATCAATTTATTCAGAGAGTTTCCTTCTGTATTAAAGCAATAAATTGCTGTTTACACCCAATTTTGCTTCAATAATATGGTGTTTTTTCCAAATGAAACAGGATGTTCGTTGTGAAATTACTCATTAAACTGACAAACAATAAACTGATTAAAATAAAATTATTTGTAAGCTAGACCCATCTTACCGAACATAGGAAATGGCTGGTGTAAACATCTAATTTATCAGATTTAATATCTCACAGTATTTTCATAAACTGAATCGTGTGCCAGCAGGACTAATTTCAGGAAACATCTGACACTTTCTAGCTCTAAAGAGACTTCACAGAAAGAGATTGGAGCCTTCTGCTTCTCAACCGGACACTTCTGGGTGAATGCTGCTTAATTGTAATCAATGAGTTTAAACAGGGTTAGCAGCTCTGGGAATTGAAATCCGCTGCTTAAGGTATGAAAGGAAAGAGAGGAAGATAAAGATAGGCAGGCCAATTTGCAGCATTTCCTTGTTAAAACACTGAATTTTATGTAAAATATAAAGCCCCTCATGCATAAGGCTGCATCTGCATTGACATGGTGACACACTTGCAGAAGCAGAGACACGGAGTTACTTCTTTTTATTCAGAAGTCAGAAGCCCTGATGCTGCTTTTAGCACTGGGAAGAAGTCTGCTGTTAGAGTGCATATGAAGCATGCCATTTGGGACAGGGCCTGATTAACATGAACATATACTTTTTATTGCATGCTTCGGTGTTGCATTAAATCTGCTTAGTATGGTGTTATTAACGCTCAGCTGAGATGATCGAGATCCTATGCCAATTAAAGGAGAATGACCCTGTGAGATTCGACGCGGGACAGGCAGAGAGCGGGGTTTGAGCTCAGAGGAAGGCTGTGTGCTACGAGCGGGCAGCTCATTAATTCTAGCTGAGTGTTCACTGCTAATTTCCATAGATTAGTTAGTGGTATGTGGATGCAAGGTTTGAAACGATGCAGCAGTCAAGTGTGTTTTCAGTGCACCGTTATGCAACCTTTATTCTGCTTTTCCACTCTCTCGCTGCTTCTCTTTCCATTGCTCACCAACTCTCTCGCTCCCCAACAGCCTGTTTATACATTTCTCTCACACATGCCTGTCAGATCAACCCATCCATCCACATCTCTACACTCACAGCATTCCATGAGAATGCACATTAATAGGTGACAGGCAAAGTTACCCCTCGTGACATGCGTCACATCTGTTTCTACCCCCTCCCAGTGACTAGTCACTTTCTGTTGAAGAATCCATCGGAGGGTGTGTTTTTAAGGGCACAATATAGGCCATCTATTTTGCATTAATCATTTTCCAGTGAATTCTTCAACAAATTAGATCAAACTTTCAATGAGGTTTCTTACTTCTGTAAAACACTAAATTATTATCTAATCAACCAATCACATGGCAGTTGCTTCAATGCATTTAGAGGTGTGGTCCTGATCAAGACAATCTCCTGAACTTCAAACTGAATGTCAGAATCAGAAAGAAAGGTGATTTAAGCATTTTTGAGCAAGGCAATTGATGAGTATTTCACAATCTGCTCAGTTATAGGGATTTTCACACACAACCATTTCTAGGGTTTACAAAGAATGGTTTGAAAAGGGAAAAACATCCAGTATGCGGCAGTCCCGTGGGCGAAAATGCCTTGTTGATGCTAGAGGTCAGAGGAGAATGGGCCGACTGATTCAAGCTGATAGAAGAGCAACTTTGACTGAAATAACCACTCGTAACAACCGAGGTATGCAGCAAAGCATTTGTGAAGCCACAACACACACAACCTTGAGGCGGATGGGCTACAACAGCAGAAGACCCCACCGGGTACCACTCATCTATACTACAAATAGGAAACAAAGGTGACAATTTTCAAGAGCTCACCAAAGTTGAAGACAGGAAAAATGTTGCCTGGTCTGATGAATCTCAATTTCTGCTGAGACATTCAGATGGTAGAGTCAGAATTTGGCGTAAACAGAATGAGAACATGGATCCATCATGCCTTGTTACCACTGTGCAGGCTGGTGGTGGCGGTGTAATGGTGTGTGTTTTCTTGGCACACTTTAGACCCCTTAGTGCCAATTGGGCATTGTTTAAATGCCACGGCCTCCCTGAGCATTGTTTATGACCATGTCCATCCCTTTACGGCCACCATGTACCCATCATCCACTGATGGCTACTTCCATCAGGATAATGCACCATGTCACAAAGCTTGAATCATTTCAAATTGGTTTCTTGAACATGACAATGAGTTTGCTGTACTAAAATGGCCCCACAGTCACCAGATCTCAACCCAATAGAGCATCTTTGGGATGTGGTGGAACGGGAGCTTCGTGCCCTGAATGTGCATCCCACAAATCTCCATCAACTGCAAGATGCTATACTATCAATAAGGGCCAACATCTCTAAAGAATGCTTTCAGCACCTTGTTGAATCAATGCCACGTAGAATTAAGGCAGTTCTGAAGGTGAAAAGGGGGTCAAACACAGTATTAGTATGGTGTTCCTAATAATCCTTTTGGTGAGTGTAGTCATGCAGATGTTAATAGGCTTATCTGCATGGTTATTTTTTTTTTGTGTGTGTGTGTTTATATGTCAGCATGCGATTGCTTATTTTGTGGCAAAAGACGTAATTATTTTCCTACAGACTTCATCTCATTATCTGATTTCCCTTCCATCTTTCTCAATATTATGTACATGGGTTCCAAAAAATTCAATATTTCATTGATTTCTTCATGCCGCCTGGCAGGAAGTGGCATGCGTGAGCTCCCAGACGCTCTGTGGCTGACGTCTGAAGTGCAAACTTCAACGTTTCCCTTGCACTGGTTTGCTCTGGACTGTTCTGCTTTCATGCCCTTATCGATCTGTTGACCTAAACAATATTCTTAACTCATTCATGGAAATACTTACTAAAATTGTGTGTGCTGCTATTAAAAACAGATCAAAAGAAGTCACGTCCCCTGACACTCCCATTTACGTGCAATCACTTGGAGACCTTTAAAAGCACAGAGATTTTAAAAGCTAGAGTGAAGAGTGCTAGTGAATTTGTGCTGTTTGTTGGCACAGTGAGCGGTATCGGATAATGTTAGCAATTTCCTCTAGAAGCACAGCAGCTCTTCCATCATGTGATGTCTATAATTTTAGCTCACATAATAGATGTATGGCAGGTTCCATAAATGTGTGCGGAGAGCAACAATGCAAAGAGGTCATCAAACTAACACTCACAAGATGAGAGGCGAGACTTTTCTCCATTCACAACTCGTATATATTCCGTAAATAGCACTGTTGACAAGTGCATCGATTTTGATGTCTTTCAAATTCTGAGTAGATAATAGTTCTGTTTCCATAAAAACAAATTATGATGAGAGACACAAAGAGGAAAAATAGCTAGAGAAGTTAGAGAGTGTGTGTGTGAGAGAGAGAGAGAGAAATCTTCAAATGATAGCTAAAAACAACCTTATAATATGCATGCACAATTATCGCAGTGCAATAGAAAGAAAAATTAATAAGGTTTACAATAAAAACAGACACATTCAAAACATTTGCAAACATTGAACTAGTTTCTAAAAATATCTAATTTTTTCTTCACAACCCTTAAAGTGTTTACAACCTTTTTGTAAATAGGGCATGGAAATTGAAGGGACCCATTTCTTCTTCTAAAACAACAGTAAAAAAAGTATCGCTACTGAATAGTGAGCAATGAACATACAGCATGACCAGTGTTGTCCAATTCCCAAACTAATGACTTTTACGAGCCAGTAATTTATACTGAAAAACCCAACCCGATCTCACAGGAATTCGTACGAATTTTACGAGGTGGCTAATTCGTAACAATTCGTACAAACTCACTTGTACGAATTAGTATGATTTTTGCTAAAACGTACATATTTTACGAATTCGTATGAATTCATACGAATGACCTACCCCTGACCCCGCCTCTAAAACTACACATCATGTTTAGGGTTTAGACAAATCATACGAATTCGTACGAGTGAATTAGTACGGATTACCCACTTTTTAATCACTCGTACGAATTGGTCGTGAGATAGCGTTGAAAAACCCCACACAGAATGACCACTGTGGTACGATTGCCGGACGAATTACTGAGATGTTCTTGTTACGCGACCAACGATGTCTAATTCATAAACGAATGATTCTTATGAGCCAGTTCTTCATAGTGAATCAAAAATATGCACAGTCTGGTTCCGAAATGAATGGCTTTTATGCGTCATTATTTCACAGGGATTTTAACATGAACTGTGTATTCAGATTACCAAACACTCCTTTGAACCAGTACTTTGGCTCAACACACCAACGGCCACAATTAAAACTGATTCTAAAGTTAAAGTTGCACTCATTCAGCGATGTTGAATGTACACAGTCAGTCATGATTAATTCAGTCTTCAACTAAAAGTGACTGGTAACAGGAGGTTACTGAGATAATGCGAGTACTGTTCATGGCCATGTGATCTCAGTCGGCTCCCATGAGACCGCCTACTCCGTGTAAAATAAAACAGCGTTTTTAGACTACTGATGCGACTGGTCTTCTCATGTGAGTTTACATGATTTTAAACATATTCTCCCACAAGTGATATTCATTTAATTAGGTGTAAAAAAGGGACAAATTTCAAAATGCATTAAGCTATGAGCTATGAAAGCGCAAGATCTGAGAAAAAAAAAACAAAAACAAACGATTCTTAAGAACAGACATTATGTCCCCATTTCTACACCCTGTTTTGTTTTACAGATATAAATAGCAAATTTATCCTGCTGCACAACAACACGTAAAAGCTGAATTTTCATTCTTTATTTATGATTGTACTTTACTTCTAAATTGAGGCAGTGGGGAGAGAAAACCGCTTTCATTCTCACAAAAATGTCACTGGGGACCTTATATAAGTGTTGTCCTACAGAGAAAAAGAAAGCGGGAAAAAAATTGGGATGTGTGTGCATGTGCATACTTGCCTTGTTCAAAGCCAATTGCCAGCTTAGAAGAAATGTACTTTTAGAGAGGACAAGGACAAATATAGCTAAAATCACATTAGAAACTTCATCAAGGTTGACATTTCTTCAGCAACTTCCCTGACTTTCTGAGCATCATTACCTGAACGTTACCATCCTTCGCACTTTTTTTTCCACAGTCAGTTTAACGTTCAGATGGCAAGCCGAAGGATTTTCTGCTCAAAACACGTTTTAAACAGGTGTTTTGAGGGGTCTAAATGGGCAACACTCCTGACTGACCCGCATGAATAAAACATCCTACCTCGGCATGCTCATCAGAAATACCTTTATTCCTGTTGCTCAAACAGCAAAGCATGCTGCTAGCAGTGCCAAGGTCAAGGTTTAATCCACATGAACTGCTAAAATTAATCTATTGTAAGCATATGGCAATGTATGCATATGCTAGAGAAGTTGATGTGCTTTCAAGGTAAAGCTAGCATATGTGTGTGAAGAGTATTCCTTAAAATGTCAAATTATATAGTGAAAAGTATTACAGTAAGCCTGTATGAAAGTTGACTTAAATTTGAAATGTGCATCTCTGACTCTTTTGCATGATGATGATTCAGAGTAATCAAAAATTCTGCTGTGAAGATTTTCAGGGACACCTTCAGATGTGAGATTCATCCAGATATTTAATTCATCTCCAAAGGCTTAAAGTAAAAGTTTCACAGCTCACAGTCAGGGCCAGCTTTTGGCTTTCATAAAAAGAGCTTCAGTTCTGTATATATATATATATATGAAAAGTGTCATTTTGTTGGTTGTTTACATGCTTCTTTCTGGACATAAGGGCTTTAACCATCACAAAACAGCTTTGGAGAAGTCTAAGACATAAACACAGCCTGAGGAATAAACAGCTACAGGGCATGAAATCTCCTGGTTCACGGAGCCGACTTTTATCTGTTTTCCCCAAAACGTCACTCTAAACTTGTTTAGAAAATGTCAAATTTTCACCTTAGTTTTAGAGGACATGAGACATGTGCGAACATCTGATGTCAATGACATTAAATCTGCCATGAAGCATGTATGAATGCTTCATCTCACAATGAGATTTGAAAGCTCTCTATCTTCAGCCTACATACAGTAGGCAGCTGCCTTCTAAGACTGAAACTAAACCTTGAAAATGACCAATTCGGAACGCTTTATTTAGGCAGGAACTCCAAGCATCATACAAATACTGTACCACTTTTCACACAACATTCAACTCACAATTAAAGTTTAAGAGTTAAGAGTTTGCCTTGCTAAAAATACTCTAACATTTGGTGTCAGTCATTTTTGCAATGTTTTTGAAAGAAGTCTCTTACGCTCATCAAAACTTCATTTCAAAAATACAGTAAAAACGGTGATATTGTGAAATGTTTCACAAATGAATGTTTTTTGTTTTAATATACATTTTAAAATGTAATTTATTCCTGTGATCAAAGATGAATTTTCAGTGTCATTACTCCAGTCTTGTGTCATATGATTCTTCAGAAATCATTCATTCTGATTATTATTCTCAATTAACGATATTTGAAAATATAAAATTTACTTTACGGTCCCTTTTCATCAATTTGATGCAGCCTTACTGAAAAAAAAAAGTTTCTCAAACCAGTTTTTTTTTTTAAGTCTGCAAAAAGACGTTGTTTGTTACACATTTTCTGAAATGGTGATAAAAAAAATGTGAATCTGGCAAAGGTTTACTGTTATTTTACGCATCGCCGCAGTTCAGAAAATAAAATGTCTGGTGATTGGCGCAAAAAGGTTAATGCTTCTGAAATTAAGGTACACGAGTTATACACTCTAAACCCGAATAAGTTAGCAAAACTCAAATTTAATGAAATCAGTAAATAAATTCAAATTTCAAGTAAGCAGAACTGGCAGATTTTTATTTATACTCAGACATTTTGCCTGTTCTCAACTTGAAATGTTTGAGTACACCAATACATACATTTAACTTATTTTTCATGTAACCTCAATGTGAAAATGTTTACTAGTATAAACTTAGCTAGCTATAACAAGTTAATTAAATAAATATTGACTTGCTAACAATTGCATGATATAACAATTGCTGTATGAGAGCAGCGATAAGTAGCTTTTAACATACTCGCTCTCAAATCAAACCGCATGCACCACTTGTCAACATGATGGTGACAACTCTCCAGAAACCAACACTTACAGAAATTCTTCTAAATTAGCATAACAAAACATTAATCACATCTAAATCTCCCAATTAACATTAATCTTGCACAAAAAAAAACACCATTATATTACAATTAATTTTAGCATTTACTCTCCCTTTTTTTGAGTGCCATGGGCAAATCATGCTGGGAAATTGAAATCCCAGCCCAATTTTAGTTAAACTTAAGTTCATATAAAGATGAACCAAATCGGATCACAAGTAGACGAGGGAGTCGCATTCACATTCACATAATCTGCCCATGTAATCATAATTTGTGAGAAAAGAGATAAAATGTTGTTTGTGTTTGACAGCCACTAATGTTAATTTCAGATGCAAACTGCAGTAAATTGTAAGTAGAGGCAAGTTTTTCCAATGAGGCTGTTGAAATTCCTTAAAAAAAAAAAAGTGAACATGCCTACTGTGCCTTAAAATGCTGCCTTCTCATACGGCTTCTCATATTGTGGAACAAATACTGAGTCTTTCATGCAGATGGACAAACATGTTTGAACAATATTTGATTGGCTTTGTGCTTTGTGAATCACAGCAGATGTGACATTAGGACTCACAGGTCCCCTGCGGTTGACTCTAAAACTGCTGGATCGAAATTCTGGCAGTGTAACATTTAACCGCTGTTGTGTTTCACATCACACACTCCAAACCCAAATAGTGCATGGTGGTAGTTCAAATAGCAACAAAGTACAATAACATACATACTGGAGCACGGCTTTCTGAATTCTGATGCATTCAATGAAATCCATGAACACAAGCTCATATGTCGGAGATGGAGGAACGGTCTGTGTGTGTAGACAGATTCAGATAGAATATATCTCAGAGAGAGGTGGGGGTCAGAGACCCAAACAAATAGTCCCTGACCGTGAACAGAAACCCTCCAATGTATAATATATGCATGAAAGCTCAAATAAAAACAGCATAGGAACCGATGTCAAGAGAGTCATTTTTGGGTGAACTATCCCTTTAAATTTTTAATAGTTATCTTACCTTGTGGTTTACTTCCCACAACACGTTTCAACAGCAGAATGAACCTCTTGCTCTCTCCTCTCTTTAATTGCTGAGAGGGTTTTTAATAAAACTTTGTGACTTCCCCATGAGTCTGGGGTGAAAGACACTTCATCAGCTAAATTCAGTGTGTGAGTCTTTGGGACACTGTGACAGCCTGTTTACACCCCTGACGGTGATGCGTACATGTGTTTATGAGAAATGCCTTCGGCTCATTGCATAACCAGACATGGTGCTATCGTGTTGCTGACACGACGCTGTGTGAATTTATTTCACCTTTCTTATGTTTAAAAACTAATGCAAAAGAAAAAGTTAACAGAAGAGCATTTTTGATAGGGGCATCGCTGGACACTTTTAGCTACCTAGAATGCTACCTTACAAGAGGTACATTTTTTTTCATTGTTGTTTATTTAAATTGATTTGAACATCTCAGTTTATCGTGCATGCATTAAATATTTGTCTCATTTCAATCGACTCCGCAATGCACTTGTCTTTAGTTTGGGGCTCAGCAGTGTTTCCTTAGATACGGGTGGTTGCTAAGGGTGTTGTGCAGTGATAAATAGAACCGTTGGGTGAAGCGGTCATAGCCGTGTTTTATCATGAATACCGACCAATCAGAATCCAGGATTGGAACTAACCATTTTATAAAATAAAACAATAAGTCAAATCAAAAATCTATGTCACGTTTAAAAAAAAACTGCTCTTAAAAGACTAAAAATATCACTGAAAATAAACTCCAGGGAGGCAAGTTATATCCATAACTCCTAACTAGCTTTATGACCCTGCCAGCTGCTCACTTATGGCAAAGACCCACAAAGAAACTGTTTCTCATGTCTGTTTAGGTGAGAAAATGGTTTATCACTACTGAGGGAAAGTCTTCACTCATAAGATATTGAAAAAGAAATGGTATGAAAAAAATGCTTATAGCAGCAGGCAAACTTACTACTTTTTCTTACTACTGGTTCAGAGGGCTGGGTTATGACAGCAAACTCACAACCCAATAGTCATTAAAATTATGTGAATATTTGTTAATAAGAGTGTGTTTACAGAAAAATCATATTGATGCAGTTAATTCTTGCAATTGATGCATGCTTAAATCTAGAAGTCATTGCACAGGTGAAAACTGTCATTACAAATGTAACATTATCCACTACCGTTGAAATAGTTTGGTACGATTTAAAAAAAAAAAATGTTTTTCAAAGAAATCTATTATGCTCACCAAGGATGCAACTGTGAAAAAAATTACAATTTACAAATACATGACACCAGATACAGCATAAGGAACATAAAGCAACCACTTGCAAAAAACAAAACAAACAAAAACTATGCAAGGAATTGCAGTATCCTACACTATGCCAGCTTTACATTAAAAGACCCAGTCTGGATCAACCTGACAAAATCTATAACTCTTTGAAAACCATATTTGAGATAAATGGGCTGTGCTTACCTGACTAGAGAAAGGCTGCGAGGCTGGCTTTGCAGGGACTTTGTTCTCAAACTTCACACATTCACAACAGTGAAAAGCACTACCAAGATGGCCACCATGGGAACTGGCAGGCTTAAAGGTGCAGTTCGAAACTTCGAAGGCTATTGATGATCCTTTTACATGTACCAGCCTGTATCTGTTTAAAATCAAGATAAACAGATTGTGTTGATAATTATGATCTCTTATTTAATTAGCCATACTACAGAGTTTAAATCGACAACAAACACATTATTCACTCAGAATGGCGGAACATAAGTCACACCTCAACATCTGCTAAAGTAGCAACAGCACATAGATCTATTAAACAGGATTTTATTAAAAATGACATAATGAACACTTTGAGGGGAACACATTTTCCCCTCAAATTCCACTTTTGTTAGTCAAGGCTTCTTGCACTAAAACAGTAATCATTTAATCATTCATTTTTTGCCCTAGAATTAAACAGGCTGGTTTTGATACTGTAGCCGGTTTAAGATTTCTATATGTAATTGACTGATATTATGTTACAGACAGTATGCCATGGTTGATGTCAATTTTATACTGTTTTTGATAGCCTGCACTCTCAGAAAAAAAGGTACAAAAGCTGTCACTGGGGCTGTACCTTTTCGAAAGGTAAACTTTTGTCCATTTTAGGTGCTAATATGTAAATATTAGGTGTTAATTTGTACATTTTAGGTGCTAATAAGTAAATTTTAAGTGTTAATATGTACATTTCGGGAGCTAATATGTCCATTTTAGGTCGTAATATGTACATTTTAAGTGTTAATATGTACATTTCGGGAGCTAATATGTCCATTTTGGGTCTTAATATGTACATTTTAGGTTGTAATATGTACCACTAAGGTACAATACGCAGCCTTTGGGTACAATACCTTTTGAAAAGGTACAGCCCCCAGTTTTGTACCTTTTTTCTGAGAGTGTGGGAAAACCCAGACACCTTCTGGCAAATTTAGATTTGAAAGTTTTGTGCATCAGAATATAAACAGATGCATAAGGTATTGTTCATATGCTTCAATAATGCAGAGCATATGGACTCATTTGACAAACTGCATTTTGCATACTACACAAAGGCTACCAAGTAATATTCTAGCATGGAGTTTGTTTACATTGAATATTGAAGTTTAATTAGGTGATTAAAGCTGAATGAAAAAAATGTTGTGTTGGGGTCCCTATGAGCAGGATTTAGAAATACAGATCAATATGAATTGCACTTGAGCACTGAGAATTGTGGGAGAGCAGAAGACAGAGTGTGTGGTAATGATAGGGGTGTTTTTTTGTTTTTTTTTGCCCACGGATGTGGGTAGACCAGAGATATCATTTGGATTATTAGCTCTCTAGACACAAAAACAAACATTTCCCAAGTGTCATCTATAAAGACAATCTTCAAATCCCGTATTTCAATGTGCAGCACTCATTTTTTTCTAATTTCACTGACATGATGATGTGAAAGGGAAGGGGGGAGGGGCATTAGCAAAGTTAACTGCATGGTGTCGGAAAAATTGTGAAATGTAATAATTATATGCACATCCGTCTGGACAGGTGCTTGGCGCAGATTTTCAGCTTATAGTAAGTTTTGAGACCTGTCCACTGACAATCTGCATCTCAGGGTCTCTGAGGGATTGAAATATTGTTTGTTCGCTTCAACAGGATGTTTGAGCACCTTTGCTTAATTTCGTGTCTTAGCCGACAGGAAGACAACAGATGCATTTGTGGATTAGAATGCAGAAGATGCATAGAGACCTTCTCAACATCTCCTTCTCTCTGTCCTCTCTCCCATGTCGCTGCTGCCCTCCAGTAATGCTCACAGCAACACAGCTTGAGGTGAACCACATCTGACTTTCTGTTGGAACATGAATATATATTGAGTTTTAATGATTCATTGATTTAATTGGCCACATAAAGCATACAGTAGAGTATTTCAGAAACTATTGATCTACTGGGATTTTCACACACAACCGTGTTTACTGAGAAAAATAGCCTTGCTGAAGTCAGAGGTTAGAGGAGAATGGACAGACTGGTTTGAGCTGATATAAAAGCGACAGTAACTTGTTACAACCGCATAAACATTTTTAGTTGAAATCTGAATTTATATTGAGAACTAGGATCACAAAAAAATAGGGAATCAATTACCCATTATAAATTACAGTAAAAAACTGATTATGTTAAAATAATTTTGATTTTTTTTAAGGAATAACTGCTTTTATGATCAGTAAAAGCATGTAATTGGGCAGTACTTTCACTGTGGCTGTTATGACTTTCACTTTACTTTTGGAAATTTCACTCCAAGTCTTCCATAACCCTGCTATAAAGACCAATATGCAATGACAGAAATCATTTAATTTGAATGAGGACTGTTGACAGGGACATTTATGTAGGATAAGCTTTTGAAATATATTGTTGAAATATTTGACAACAGAATATGTTTGAAGATATTACACCTGTCCGAATCCCTAAAAGACTCCGTCTTGTTTTTGATGCGTGTCTCTAAAAATAAAAGCATTGCTGGGATATTTGCACATAGTTTGAAAAACAGTAGTTCACATCTACACAGGGGAGGTTAGTCAAACCTCTTAAAACCATGAAATAGCAAAAGTTGACTAGTGAGTGCACTCAAAAAAATTATATGTTGGCTATAATGGCTATAACTGGGGTACGTTAAACGAACATAAATTGTTCATGTAACTTCAACAAAATGGAATTAAGTACTTTTAAGCGATGAAGCAGTGTTAAAGTTAATGAGATAATTAAGTGAATAATTGAGGGATGATTGATCGTTATTGAAGACACCTGATGGTAACAAGAATCGCTGAAGGAGAAAACCGGAATTTGCAAGTCACCATTATGGTGATCATTGTGTGTTTTAGTTGGGCTGTTAAAGCAAATTTAACACTGCTTCAGTGTTCATTTAACAATCTGCTCAGAGCTTAATTGATTAACTTAAAATGACTTCAACATCCATGATTTTTCATCCATGATTTTTTAAACATCCAAACAAATGTTCCCAACCAAAATCCAAAACATCCCAACATATGTTTGTTTAACGTAACCCAGTTATGTGGAACCTGTTGACATAAAAAAAGTGAATTTATGGAACCTGTTAACATAAAAAAGTTAATTAAAGCCAATATATCATTTTTCTGCGTGTGGCCACTTCAGGCACTGACCGAAGATGTGGTCTCACTCGGCATAGACTAACCACAAATGTGATTTCACAGCAGGTTTAAGATCCACTCCAGAACAGAATCCGTAATATTATTATTCCTCAGGCACCTTCTTTTTGCCATTGACAAGGTTTCTACATGGACTGGACTGCAGCTTCTGTTCATTTGTGCTTTGTAAGATTTATTTTTTTGTCCAGGAATTAGTGAGGCAACAGAAAGCTATAATTATAGTGCCACAAGGCAGTGATTTACTCCTCAAACAATCTTCTGAACTGCCACAATTAATTCAGCCGCTTAACCTAAAGACATAATTTAAATAATTTTAACCTTTCACAAGCATTATAATCATAAAAGTTATATCCTTATATCCTATATCGCATTTAAATCAGACCAGCATTGATAATGTCATCGTAATATTTGCATACTGATTTGTGATTGGTCTTCTTTCATACATCTATTTGCATAATACATTCTGATTGTTGTTTTCATCCTTGCATCAGTTTAACCATCTTCACTGCATAGTTGTAATGTCTGCTTTTCACAAGAATCATCACATTAGACGCAAATGCCATGAAGTGAGGTTTCATTTAAGCAGAACCAAAAGTTAAAACTAAATTAAGGTAACACTTCAACACTTTTCTTTTCTTCTGGCAATGTAAATTTGCGTTAAACTTTTTGTGTTAAAAGCCTAGACTATTAAACAAGGTGGGATGCAGAACAAAGGTTGTTTTTGATGAAAACCAAAGAAAAAAAATGGGAGCAAGATTGTTTACTTTGCGACATGAATGCTGGACTCATCTCACACCGCTCTTACACGGGTAAATAATTGAGAATGCCAGGGGCAAATCACTCCAATCAAGGTGCACTCGGCTATAAAATACAATATTAGATTATTATACTGTTTGTTGATTTCTACATCACGGGTTTAATCACACAATAGCACCGAACTCTCATATTTCATTGCAGATATTTCTTGCATGAAATATTTTTGTTTTAATTTGAATATTTTTAAAAAGCACATTAATTCTTTTCACAGCAGGGTCACTACTTTTGTCAAAACAATCAGATTTTTCCAAAAAAAAAAAAAAATTAAATCAGGAAATATGACAGTCAGGCTTCACTGAAGGCCTGTTTTGCATTTTTCACCTGCTGTGAGTTCAAGAACATTATAAAAGCTAAGGTGAGATTTATAGGTTTATATGTTACTCGGTCACCTAAATTGTGAATATATTTTGTGAGATCTTTAGATAATATTTCTTATTTTGTAGTCTTATTTTGTTATTCAAATTTGATTCCTCTATGGTTATTCTAACTAGAAGTAACTTTGCAACTACATGTCAAATAACTTTCAAGTTACATCAAGTGTATGTATACTGTTCATACTAATAAGTGATAAGTAAATATAGACATTTTATGAGAAAATTGTATGTGAATGTTTAGAAATTAACCAAATAATTGCTTGTACATAAATGTTTCTCTTTTTGAAGTCATACACTGTAAAAAATAATCCTGTAAAAAATGGTAAACTACAGGCAGCTGTGGTTGCCAGCATCATAACATAAAAATACGGTGTGTTACTGTTTTTGAAATTAACAGCTAAATACCGTATTTGTCAGCTATAGTAAAAAACTTAAATTTAACAGGTTTATGCTCTAGTCTAACACAAAAACAGTAACACACTGAATTTTTACGGTATGATGCTGGCAACCACAGATGCCAGTAGATTACCGTGTTTTTTACAGGATTATTTTTTAGTGTAGCCTTTCTTCCTAAACTTCTTTATTATTGCCCCCAAACCTGCACGTATTGTGTTCTGCAGCGTCAGGCCCATTTTGCTTAGGTATATTATTTTGCTCACGGAAACTGCCAAGAGCCAATGTCTAAAAGCATTTTCATCTGTTGTTATCTGAAGCTTTCTCCTCAACATTTGACCGCACAGATTTGCCGGTAACACCGCTACGAGTCATCTGAAACCTTCTTTTGATGTCAGTCTCATCCGAAACATCAGCTCTCGGAGTTAATTCCAATCTTTGAAGGTGGCGTGCACTTCAAAGAGAGGGAAATGAAACAGGAAGTGCAAGGGAAGTCTTTCTTTAGGGGCAGAAGTGTCAATAACATGTCTAGTATTCTACACTTCAGTGTCTGTCACAAATATGGTTTGGGATGGATGTAAATAAATTTGGTGGTCCTTTTTTCAAATTTTATCTAAGCATGATCATAGACTAGTCTTGTGACAGGAAGGTGGTCGGTCAAGAAGCAAACTATCACAGCTGGTTAAGGTAAAGCAGAAAGGCTCTGTTCCCTTCAGTAGCTCTTGACTCTTATCGGGATCAACAAGGCTGATTCATGATTCAAAGGAGTGAGTTTAGCTCGGTCAGGTGGGAGGAAGCTATGAATTTTGCTTTGAAAAGTAATTTTGATGTTTTTTGGCCAGAGACTTGTTGAACACAAAAAGCTTTTGGAAGTGAGAGAGGGCTGTGAGGGGGACGGTGAGACTCTCATTGTTGTAAGATGTAATAAGACATGACAAGTTCAAAATTTGAGATCTTCTTTCTTCACCTGCCTGTGGTCTTCTGTTCAATCAGAGGATAAGGAGCATGAAGTAGCATTCAACCTTCTTTTCTTTAACCAATAATTTGTCCGTCCCTAGAGAAGAAAAAGTATACTTTATTGTATTTGAACTAAATTCCCTTTTTCAATGGTACATTGCAAATATACTAACAAACATTGTATTATCTTCAAATATATTAAATTATGGTATATTTCTTGTTTCGAAGATGCTCGTAATGAACTTTTATTGTACTTGTAACACAAAGTACACTTTAATATCACTAATCAAGCATGCAATTAGTCCCTACACAGTAAAGTATACCTGAAGTTAGTCCAATTTAGTACACAAAATGACCCTAAATACATTAAAGTTATGCTGTACTACGATTTAAATACAACTAAAATATACTTAGTGCAAAATTAGTTGTTTCAAAATAGCACATTTCAAGTTAACTAATCATTAACACACTTGAAGTATAGCATTTTTTTTTCACCAGGGTTGTCATTTGGCACTATTGGGTTTTTTTTTTTCTAATTTCCCAAACCAGTTTTGCACAAACTCCGCCCCCACAGCCAATTCGAAAGTTTTCATTGGTCAAGTCAATCACAATGCTGATTGATTAAACAATGCTACACAAAGCGAGGTTTGCGCTGAACTGGTTTGGGGAAGGGAATGACAAAACCAATTTTAACAACGTAGTAATTATTTTATGTTGAGCTCTGTTTCCACTGACTGCATTTGAATTGAATAGATGCCAAGTCACAATCTGCACTCCCACTGGTAACAGCCACATCATATTGATTTCTATTTGCATAAAGTTGAGCTCTGCTGCTCTACTATGTTGCATCACAGCTGGTTTCTGTCACTCGAGTAACCGGTCTGGAAATCACCAGCTCTAATTGAAAAAGAATGATGTTTGGTTGCTTTTCATTAAGCATGAGATCCTGGGATCATATTATGACTGTGCTGCTCATCGTGCATTTTTATCGCATAGAAAAGAACAAATTGCACATTTTGATAATTTTCAGTGCTCCATTAGAAAAAAACAGCAGCATTTTATGTCATGAAATTGTACAAGAGTTTATTTGAAAGAGAATGATTTGAAGATGGTGCAACTTGAACAGACAAATTTTAACATTTCAATATGTGACTTTTTATTGAAAATGCTATTTGTTTTTTGAAGTTGTTTTTTGAAATTGCCTATATACATAGTTCCAGCGAAGGAAGTCAGGTTTAGAATAAGATGAATGCATTGTTATTTTAGTATTATTTATATCTATTTATTATTCGTTTGCATTAGCTATCATTTTTAGATTTTCAGTTTTAATCTTAGTTTATTTTTTGTAGTTTTTAATTACCTTTTTTAAATTTCTATATTTTTATTTATTAATTTATTGCTTGAAATTATTTTATGTCAGTTATGGCACTATTTCTAAATTCTAATGGGGCACTATTTTCATTTCAGATAATAAAAGGATAGTTCACCCCAAAATAGAAATTCTGTCACGCTCAAGTTGCTCCAAACCTGTGTACATTTCTTTCTTTTGCACACACACACACACAGGGCCCTATCTTGCACCCGGCGCAAATGACTTTATACACAAACGCATGTCTCATTCCTATTTTGCACGCGCGCAAAGCGGGATTTTCCCCTCCACAGACGCACGTCGGTAAACTAGGAAATGAACTTGCGCTCCCTGGGCGGATTGGCGCAAAAAGGAGGCGTGTTTCGGCACAAACATTCCCTGGTGCTATTTTACACTTCCAGAACACAATTGCGCCACTGACCAGAAAAAACCTGGTCTAAAGTCAGTGGCGCGTTGCGCGTTGTTCATAATGCTATTTTAAGCGCGCATGCTTGGCCATAATGTAGCGGGTACACAACGCGCATATACTGATTCTCTCATCAACATAGATGCAGTAGTCTTTATTTTTGCAAATCATACATTATAACAAGGAAAAATATTAACACAAGAGGGAAATCATTGTGGTTTACATGAAGATGAAAAAACCGAAATACCCATTTCTTAAGGCTATTGTAGTACTAAAGGATCAGACCTGTTTGCCCAATAGTGGCAAGAAACATACGTATAGGCTATAATGTTTAACCGACGCTGATGTGCAAAAGTTTCTCCCATCCCCATACACTTCTCTGTCACTTCTCTGTCTTTCACTGTCCTGACAAGAACGTCGGTCTATCGGCTGTGAACGCTCCTGGCGCGCGCCTGGTAAACCCGCCGTTATAATAACAATCCGTCATGCAACATGCGCACCTGTTCTTAAAGGGTATGTTGGATGGCGCTCGGATTGGTTTATTTCACGTTACGCCCAAACCACACCTATGAATAATGAAGCTACTTCAGACCAACCTCTTTTAGATTTGCGCCAGGCGCAAGAGGCATTTATCCCGCCGGGAAAATAGCAATAGCGCCGGGACCCGCCCACAAAGTTACTTGCGCCATGCGCTTTGACACTTGCGTTTCAGATCGTTAAAATAGGGCCCACAGAGTTAATGTGCCTTTATGACAGGTCTACTTACTCATTCTTCAAAATATCTTTGTGTTCAGCAGAAGAAAGAAACTCATAGAGATTTGGAACAACTTGAGGGTGAGTAAACGATAACCGAATTTAAATTTTTGGATCAACTAACCCTTTAAGGTTTTCATCTAATATTTATATTTTCAGTGAAAACTGGTTTTATTTAGAGTGAACTGTACCTTTAAATCAAACTCCCTGCATACATAAATATTCCAACCTGGGTTGTCTGCTTTCTGTCTGCAATCAAATGCAAATTTACTTAAAATCATGGAGTGATAGCAGGTCCTCGTGTTTGCTTCTACCTGTAAGCTCTCTGACACTCATCTGAGCTCTTGAAGAGGACTGATTTAGCATAATGTCATTTAACGGCACATCTTTCTATTGATCAACTGCATTACGTGCTAAACCGTGAACCAGTTTAAGCATCCCTTTTTGGGGAAAGATAATGCAAAATTGCATATAAATCACATACTCTTGAAGTTTGATTCTAAAATAAAGCAGATGTTTCCGGCTGTGAGAGCTATGAAATAGTAAACTGAATGAAAATGTTTTAGAAACAAAAAATTAATGCAATGCCTCTATTTCACGGTCAAATTTTACATTTTTGTACAGCCAATACTAATAAACATCAAGCACTACACTCTTAGAAAAAAGGGTTCTATATATGTAGCATAGGGTTCTTTACTCAACTCCAAAGGACATTTTATACTAAAAAAAGGTTCAATAATGACAAGAAAGAACACTTTTGGCACAAAGGTTCTTTAAAGGCTAATATTCATTCATATATTACATTATTCTGCAACATTTTTTAGTTGTAATTAAATTGTTTATTAAACTGTTGTAGTAACTTAATATCACATTTTAATCATGCAGATTTTTTGACAATGAAAACTGAAATGTCACTCTTTGGGCCCTATTTTAACGATCTGAAACGCAAGTGTCAAAGCGCATGGCGCAAGTAACTTTGTGGGCGGGTCCCGGCGCTATTGCTATTTTCCCGGCGGGATAAATGCCTCTTGCGCCTGGCGCAAATCTAAAAGAGGTTGGTCTGAAGTAGCTTCATTATTCATAGGTGTGGTTTGGGCGTAACGTGAAATAAACCAATCCGAGCGCCATCCAACATACCCTTTAAGAACAGGTGCGCATGTTGCATGACGGATTGTTATTATAACGGCGGGTTTACCAGGCGCGCGCCAGGAGCGTTCACAGCCGATGAGACCGACGTTCTTGTCAGGACAGTGAAAGACAGAGAAGTGACGTTGTATGGGGATGGGAGAAACTCTTGCACATCAGCGTCGGTTAAACATTATAGCCTATACGTATGTTTCTTGCCACTATTGGGCAAACAGGTCTGATCCTTTAGTACTACAATAGCCTTAAGAAATGGGTATTTCGGTTTTTTCATCTTCATGTAAACCACAATGATTTCCCTCTTGTGTTAATATTTTTCCTTGTTATAATGTATGATTTGCAAAAATAAAAACTACTGCATCTATGTTGATGAGAGAATCAGTATATGCGCGTTGTGTACCCGCTACATTATGGCCAAGCATGCGCGCTTAAAATAGCATTATGAACAACACGCAACGCGCCACTGACTTTAGACTAGGTTTTTTCTGGTCAGTGGCGCAATTGTGTTCTGGAAGTGTAAAGTAGCACCAGGGAATGTTTGCGCCGAAACACGCCTCCTTTTTGCGCCAATCCGCCCAGGGAGCGCAAGTTCATTTCCTAGTTTACCGACGTGCGTCTGTGGAGGGGAAAATCCCGCTTTGCGCGCGTGCAAAATAGGAATGAGACATGCGTTTGTGTATAAAGTCATTTGCGCCGGGTGCAAGATAGGGCCCTGTGTGTGATATTGATTAATTACATTTTTTAACCCCCATATCTTGAATTTTGTGATCATTCACATGCATTGCATTTTAGGGGTTCCAAACATGTAGCGCTTTAGAACCTTTTAGGGTCTATATAGAACCTTTTCTTCTAAGAGTGTACAGCAACACTCACTATCAACAATACAGCATAAAGGTAGTCTACATAATCATATATTATTCACTTCCTCCACTAAGTTGGTTGCGCAGCAAGTCTGCTCCATCCTGAACTCCGGATACCGTTTGAATCATAAATGGCTGATTCTGACAATGCACATGCCCCAACTTTCCAACCCCTGGGCAGTTTAACTAGCACAAATGGTTCAGTGGGCAAGACTTCAGGAGCAAGTTTTCTGATCCCTTCTGCCCTCGCTCTCCGGCTTCCTTCGACTTTAACAGCTGTAGCGGCATCTTTTAAACACACAGTGGGGATTTAGATCAAAGTCCGTGTTATCGCTGTCAAGCAGAGCCGTGTGCTGTCGGTGTGGACAGGCCACAGCTTTGAGTTTCACTCCTCTGCGGTCAGTCAAACGTGTCACTTTGACTACGGCGGCCTGGGGAAGTGTGCTGATGTTCCCGCTATCTGAGAGGCTGGCGAGACTTTCAGCTCAGCACCACCTGATCAGCTATTTAAAGAAGAAAATCCTCCCATTCTTCTTGTCTGCACGCAAACATTTCAGACGAGGCCTTTGAACTGCAGTTAATGCTTTTCTCTGTCTTCTTGCTTCGCATCTGGGACTGGCAGGAACTTTAATTTGTGAGGAATTTCAGATAACTATGCCTTAATGAAAGCATGCTAATGAGATGTAAATGAGCCACCCAATAATCAACTGTTTTTCATTTCAATTCTGTAAGTGCCCTTGATTGAATTTCTTCCTAACCTAAAAAAAACAACTCACCGTGATTTCGCCACTTTACTAATAAACACAATTTGTATTTACTTTCGCTCGTGTGTTTAGAATGATAATGAACAAAGGAGGAAGGATTCCTTAGAGTAGGTAAGTATAAAATTATATTCATTGTCATTTTCATGCGGTGTTTACCCTTATGTGGATTATCGGTCACATCTTTTTGAGTGTCTGTCTAATTACGATGATCACCTGCTTCTTTAAAGACTTAGATTTACAGTTTAAGTTAAATTTGGATGGAAACATAGCTATTGGCGAAGTGCAGTGAAAATATCCAAGTGAGCAATGTCACATTTCAAAATGAAGTCAGGAATCTGAAGCATCTAGGAGACGTTAATTGCCTAAAAGAAGAAAACCAGCGCATAACAAGCTAACGTGGCAAGAGGAGCAGTTTGCTAACAACTGCTAGCAATATTTTACCAAGGTGACTTACTCTTCAAAGTGAGATACTGTTCGTAACATTCATCAGATTTATTATGCCAGTAGCCAAGTGTTATAAATGATCACAGTTAAATCGAGGTAATCATCTGCCTTTTAAAACCATCCTTGAAAGATTAAACGCACCATTATTTGCCGCCTGGAATATTTCGAAAGATCTAGCTAAGTAGAACAGCCTGTGATTTACTAACTACGCATAGCACTACCGAGGGATCGTGGAAATGAAAACAAAATAAGGTGGGCAATTATAAACTTTCAGAACAAAAAGACTGCACTGGCTTGCAACAGCGGAGACATATTGTTGTTCTCACTTCAGCTCTGTTGAGTTTTATTTGATCCGAGTGAAGTATAAACGGCTCTCAGCTGTTCTGATTATAGAGATGTTGAAGAATCAGTCTGTGACACGTCTCGCACTGCCTTTCAAACACACTCGAGGGGGTTCACTGCTATGACAGCTCAATGCTCTATTGAAAGTAAATAGAGATCCTTTATTTGCTCTCTAATCTAAAACAGCAAGGCCTTTTGAAAAGAAAGAGTTTATTCGTAACCGTTATTTTGCTGCAGACCACACATTGTCCAGTGCATGGGTCCGAATATAGTTTATGAAGTAGTTGATGTATAGATCTTTAATGCCATGTATTGTAAGATCGATATTATCGCTCTGCCAATTCTTATACTCAAATAAAATGTACGCTTTTTCTATTTTCAAACTGAATTGGCTATTGAGTTTAAGTAACTGGCCATTCAGAACTTCTACTACACTGTAAAAAAATGATTTCATGATTTGTAATCACATTTTTTTTCTTTTGTCAAATCTACTTAAATAATTTATGTGGTTCAGATAACATAATATTTTGAGTTTCTGATGATTTAATCAATATCCTTCATTGTATTAACTCAATTTTTTTCCATTTCAATGAACTTAATTTTAAGGCAACCAGGTTACTTAATTTTTTAAGTTAAACCAGCAATATTTTTTTTACAGTGTAGATAAATGTATTTCACCCAAAAAAATGTGTTTTAGGTGGAGAGGTCAATAAAGAACATAAAAAACAGAAAATGTAGGATGTTGGAAAATAACAATGCCTTTTCTGTCAACCAAATGTTTTTTAATCTTCGATATTGCTTCAATACAAATGAATAAGCGCGCTGTTATTTGTTGCATAGTGGTGTGCATGTTAGAGTAAGCCAGATATGGCTTTATTTAATATTTATTTAATATGACATACGCTGTATTTAATATATCATGACTCACAGGTTGAGTATATGCGCTAAAGTATATACGTTTATAAGTATACTTTCAATGCATTGTTGTTACAATGATCATTTCCAGCACAGTAAAAATTTACCTAATATATAATTTTAATAAAGTGCAAACAAATACACTTTGTGAAGTGAATTTTCACTTCAAGCCTATTTTTCTAAAATATATTTTTATTTGAGATAATTCGTGATTACAATTCGTGTTAGTATATTTGCAATGTACTATTGAAAAGGGATATTTCAAATACAATAGAGTGTAGCTTTTTTTCACTAGGATACAGTTAGCACTTAAATGCAAGTAGCAATATATTATTTAAATAATATTGTCTAAAAATGCTGATGCCAGCAAACTTGTGTTTTGAAAAGAACTGCATCCCCTAAAGACGTTAAGTTAAGCAATATCACACTATCTAGAGTGCTGTTGTTTTGCTTGCATGTTATTAAAGCATTGCTTTTTATTTCATTTCATTACACGTCTCTGAAATACTTTATGCTGACTGGTCAACGACAGCATTCAGAGATCAGATCATTCCTAATTTCCACCATTGTCTGTGCAATACTGTATACCAGACTGCACCGATGCACACACTCACTTGTTTCCAACAAATGCAACCATCAAGTTATTGATTGCAGAGAAAATCACCTCTGATGAAGTATAAATAATCACGTTCATTTTCTAGACTGATTGCTTTGCAAATTGTAATGGACTTTTTGGAAGTGAAAGTCAATATAATATACAAGTAAAAATACAAAATACAATAATTTAAACTAAATATTGAAGTCTACCTATTTTATCGTAAATAATAATGATTGACCGACTGTATATAATCCCTAACATATAACTATTTAATATGAAGCTACATTTCAGACATAAGCAGTTTGTGTTTCTTGACCTGTGAAAGTTGTAACTTGATCTGAGAATTGCTAAGTTTTGTATGAGTTCGCAATTTTGTATCAATTTGTATGATCTGACTTGTACAAAAACTTGTATTGATTGTGGAAAAAAACGTTACCATGAAAGTTCGCCCCTAAATCTAAGCCTCAGGGGACGGACGGAGGCGATGGAAGGATGGATGGATGGACGGACGGACGGAAGGGCGGAAGGATGGATGGATGGATGGATGGATGGATGGATGGATGGATGGATGGATGGATGGATGGATGGATGGATGGATGGATGGATGGACAGAAGGATGGAAGGATGGACGGACGAATGGACGGACGGACGGACGGATGGATGGATGGATGGACAGAAGGATGGAAGGATGGACGGACGAATGGACGGACGGACGGACGGATGGATGGATGGATGGATGGATGGACGGACAGACGGATGGAAGGACGGAAAGACAGACAGAAGGATGGATGGATGGACGGACAGACAGACAGATGAATAGATGGGTGGATGGACATACGGATGGATGCAAGGATGGATGGATGGACAGATAGATTGTCCCACTCCCAACCACAGGCTTTAATCCAACAATAAAGACCCCATGCTTTCAGCTCCCCATCGGCTTACATTAATCCTATTTGGAGTTTCTTTCCATCTTTTTTTCCTCTCTAAGCAGTTTCATTATCTCTTTAAGGTGTGTACTTTACTATAGAGTTGAGCTTGAAGCATAATAAATGGTCTTGTCATGGTAGCAGTAGGTCAAAATTCATAGAACATATCTTGCTATTGTATCAGTGACAGCTTTAAAAGTAACAGTTTGCTTGTTTACATTAACATTTTTTGTATCCACATGTTTATCTGTTTACTTTAAATTCTTGTTTTGCTAGAACATAAAGCACTTTGAGTTGCCTCTGGGATAAATGAAGGATGTCACCGAAATTGAAAGCTATGTGCAGAATTAGTTGGAAAGCCATCCGTCGACGCGCAGATTCATCATTCGAATGTCGAATACTAATACAAGAGGCAGGACAAACACATTACTGTTTTCCTAGAAGATTAAAGCAGCGTCTCTTCAGAAAGTGGGCCACGGGCTCTTCCAGAGAGCATTATCGATCTCCAGAGTTGAGCTCCGCTGGTTCCTTCGTTCAGCTGAGGAGACTCATCACAGGCTCATTCTTACCGGGTCTTCCGTCGCCTCGACGCCGGGTGCTCGGGGATAGAGGGATGGGAAAAAGCCCATCATTTAGTATTCAGCATCAGCAGCGTTTGCCTGAAAGAGCAGGCAGCAAAGAGATGAGTCGGAATGGGATTGGATTATTTCAGAAGCATTTTTATGGCAAAGAAATTGAATTTGCCTTGCCCAAGAGCTCATGAGACATTAGATGCAGGCAGTCATCAGCTGAATATTATTCTGCGTTTAGAACAGAGATGGCTATTGGGAAGCTGGTGGCTGCCAAAGGAAGAGAGGAAAGCTGCACACAGCCAATTATCTCATTAAACTAGCTTGCTTATTAAAGCTGTATATAGGCGTAACCATGTGTGTCCGTGTCGTCTGCATTACACCTGATAGCCTCCGAGCTTTCTTTATTTAGATCTGGGACTGCGTCCAAAGCTGCTTGTTCGTTCCTGCAAATATGTAAGACAGGACTTCTTGTTCCAGATGGATTTTCTCTTGTACAACAAGCCATGATTCCATTCAATTACATAGACAAAAGAAAGGTCTGCTATATGATTGAGAGCAAGTCTAAGCTTATAGATGTAGATGTAGACCAGGGGGTCAAGATTCAGATTGTGCTTGCCTCTGCTGGTAGATGCTGGAACTACATAATTATGCAGGCAAAGTAACTTTCTCCTTTGATGACATGAAATATATAGACCATTTCAAAAGATGTAAACAACACTGGTCCAGAAGCACTTCCTGTTTCAGTTTGTAACTGTTTTCTTTATTTCACATGTAAAGAAAACTTCTTAAAGATGTTTGTTTAACTTTTTGATTCAGTTTTAAATCTTCTGTTGGTTGTATTTTATCCCAGCTTTTATGTAGTGTTAAAAAACTGAAACAGGAAGTGCTTCTGGGCCAGTGTTGTTTACATCTTTTGAAATGGTCTATACAAAACTTGATTTTTTCAGACTAACAAGACCAGGCTCCTATCTAAATGAATGGACAGAGAGTCAGAACTGCACTTTCACTGGTGACCGGGACATAAAAACTGCATGTATAGAAACAGCAGTAAAATATGATAAAAATTGCTGAAAAAGTTTGATGACTTTGTCCCAAAATAATGTTTAAAACGCCTTTTCCCCTACCGGTTATACGTTTACTATGCATGCGCAAGGGTTCTCTCGCACTCTGTTGTGCTCTTGCTCGCTCGCTCTAGATTTGAACTAATTTGTGGTCAAGCCGCTATCAAACTGCGGGAGACACACGGAACTTCCGGGAGACTCGGGATGTCTGATATTTACACAACTCACACATACACTGCATATCAAATCTGACGCCTTTTCAAACGGTAACGTATTTTCCGCTGTCGCAAACCTCAACTGTGCGAATCCGTCAGTGGAACCAGACGATAGGCTTAAATGTTTCCCGGCTTGACTGTTAAAAAGCAGACGATGGGCTTTCCAGTGGGAGGGGCGGGGCATGTGCATGCAACCGCCATCTTTGGCGTTACAGGTTTTCCCCTATATAGTTGTATTTGAGGATTGAGGAAGTGGCATGTCTCTATATAAATAGTCTCTGGCTTTATGCAGATGTATAGGCTACTTACATGTATGCATTTGGCAGACACTTTTATCGACAAAAACTTAAACTGTAGGGCCTACATTACTTTAGACATCCTTTCTATTGACGTAACTGAATCTTGTTAATATGCAACAATGTTCTGAGAATAGCTTTTGTATCATTTGTTGCAGAGGATCCTCACTTTGATATTTTGTTCTCTAACGCCTTGATATTCAGACATTTTAAATGTGAATAAAGTGCTCAAATACTTCAGGTCACTGAACACAATTTACAATGTGGAATATATATATATATAAAAAATGTATAATTTCAGAGTGCTGGCAGTATCAGCAATGAAGCATCAAAGTGTCTTTTGATTATGGTGAAGATGAGAAAGGAAATCTAGGTCATTTATAATAACAGCAAACCCACAGTTTTGCTTTTAGGTCTTTTTTGGGGTCTAAATGGAGCATTAGTAGATGTTCTATGGTAAGTTAAGCAGACGCCTGCTTCTTTAGATGAAGTGTGACAGAACCTGAGTGAAAGGTAGAGGTTGATTTGATCTGAGGCTTTATGAGACTCTTGGGGTCTGAATCTACTCTGCCAATTTCAGTAACAGACCTCCCATATGATCACTATCACAGATGTGCCAGGGTCCACAGGGTATCATGGGTAATTGTAAGTGAAATAGACCTAGCTGGCTTCATGATGGAGTAGCCCTTGACTCCACCGCGTGTGAGATAGAGTTTAGAGATGGGCCGCTGTAAGGAACAGTTCTTGATTTAGTTATCAAACCTGATGGGTGTGGGACAGCAGTTCACACTCCGCGACTTCCTATAGGCCGTCTCTGAAAACCTAGATTTGATTTAGATTTTAAGGACTGGGTTTGTTTTCGCCAAGAAAATCAAAAGAATGTGACATTTACATGCGATCTATCACAGATCAGTGCCAGTGCACGTGATTTCACCGGCAGAAACTTTTTGAAAATATGGACGGAGGTACTGAAAACGCAGACAGATGCATTATGGAGGATTGGGATTACACATAGTGTCAGCCATCTTTTTTTGGAAGCTAAGCTAGCAGGCCCTTGTTCTGTGGAGAAAGCTGAGTAGTAACTTTAGGGGTTAACCGGACATGTCTTCTTTTTCCCGATTCAGCCTTTGCTTTCTGCAGTCGTCATTCATTGTTTAAACGCACAGCTTTTGTGTCATTCTAACTGAATTCATTGTGATTGGTGGATCTGAATGTCGTGTTTACATGAACACTAAACAAGTGATCGGTTGATGTGCGTTTTAACATTGCTAAGAAAATTCCCGCTCTTCCGTGAGAGGTACGAGACCAGTGGTCTCCGGTTCTCCCGCATGACTCGAGCTGTTCACCCGCGGCCCTCACTCGTCCTGCTCGCCACACAGTAAACATGATGAACGGCAACTGTAGAACACAAAAGCCGAATCCCGGACATTTTGGGCGCTCTCGAAACACATTTTCGGGTATACTCATCACGGAGACTCACTAGTAGCCTAGACTTGTTGTTTAACTACTGTGCTCTGTTACCGGTAGGCATGGCCTCCTAGGGCAGCGAAGCAAGTGCATTCTGGGAGTTGTTGACTTTCGTCCACATAAGCCTCAAATATTCAAAAATAATTTCACATTTCTTCTACATAAATTACCCATTTGAAATACACATTCATCTTTCCAGAGGTGGAATGACCCTTTAAATGCAACCAGTGTGGCTAATAACAAGGGTTTCTGAATACAAGTAGATTAGAGAGCTGCAGTGGAATGAAATCGAAGCACACATCTAAAGGAATGTGAAGTAGTTAGCATGTATTTGTTTTTTAAAAGTTGATAAAAAGTTTGATAAAAGTTTTAAAAGTTAAAAACAATGGGGTTTAGTAATTGTTTTAATGCAAGAAATTAATACTTACATTATTTATAAAAATAAAAACTTTTCATTCATTAAACTTTCATTAACAGCGAGAATATATTAAATGGATCGAAAGTGACAGTGAAGATATACTGTTGCAAATGATTTCCATTTAAAATAAATACTGTTTTTTAAACTTCAAGAAGAATCTTTGAATTTTTGAGCAGTACAAGGACTTCTGAAGGATCATGTGACACTGAAGACTGGAGTAATGATGCTGAAAATTCAGCTTTGCATCACAGGAATAAATTACATTTTAAAATGCATTACATTTAAAACAGTTATTTTTAAAAATTTAATAATATTTCACAATATTTCTGTTTCAACTGTATTTTTGATTGAATAAATACAAGCCTTGGTAAATATATAATACTTTTCCCGAACAGACGATGGCAAAAAGTAGTCTTAAATAATTTTTCTATATATGAAAAAAGTAAGATGAATGCATAACAGGACATTCTACATTCTACATACATTCTTTGGAAATGTTGAAACTTTTCTGTTAAATTTGAATTGAGTTTGACCCTTAATCCATCAAACAGCAGCATCTTCAAAAAGCAGAAAATTTGATTTTCTTTAGACAGTTTTTTTTTTTTTTTATGTGCAAAGTACAGGTGGTTGAACAGCAGTTTGGTGTGACATTCAGACAGGATGTGATTCCTCCAGGGAATCTTCCCTTCGCTCGTGTCCGACACCTTGACACACCACAGCTAAACAGAACACCAATCATGCGTTTCACAACACGTCAATGGTATAGTTCATTTATCTCCATTTCTTCCTTGAATAAAGCTTGTTTAAGGACTACATGTCAGGTCTGTGACTATTTTAAACATGTCAGCCTTGTAAGAAAATATTTGATTTGATCAAATCTCAGACTTTTGCTGATGTTCATGACAAATTCTTACTTGCATGCCTGTGCAAGTGTCCTTGTTTTTGTAAGGTAAAAATCATTTTCAGGCAATTAAATTTAAAAAAAAAGAGGACAGTTTGGAGGAAATGTGTTTTGTGCAGATAACTGCTTTAGTGCTTTTTTTCATATCCCTTGCCATTTTGAACAAATTGCTGCGTGACTCTGTTTGGGGAAGGTAGGTGGCTTTGCCCGTACACTGGCCCGTAACTATATTACTTGTGTTCAGGACCGCAGTCGATCTCTGAGTGGTCCTTGACTCTGAAGTCTAGGTGAAACCTATGCCACGCGGAGAGACCGGTTTGATAAATGCATCCATTAGGAGTGGGAAACAAAAGGGGAATTTTAGCCCATGCAGTGATGAAAGTGAGGAAATTGATTCACTATAATTATTAAAGTCAGAAGGGTAATAATGTGCATGTGTTTTTCTGTATTCCCCACTGAAAAAACCAGCGTAGACCAGTATGAATTTCCATACTTGTCCAAGCTGGTTATTTTGTATAGTTCTGGTCAAAAATAAAGCAAAAACAGTAATGTTGTGAAATATTACAATATAAAACATTTCACATGATTACAATTTAAAACATCAATGTTGAAAACTGCTTAAAGTGCCCCTATTATGCTATTTTAAAGTCCAGATTTTGTTTTTGAGGTCTGCTACAACAGGTTTACATGCATCAAAGGTCAAAAAACACTTTAATTTTCTCATAATATTTCAATAATTCTCAAACGACTCAATGGATGAATCAGTCTATCTAATCCCTCCTTTCCACGAGCTACTCTGCTCTGATTGGCCAGATCACCCAGCCTGTTGTGACTGGTCTACCGCATCCAGCGCCCAGAAGCTACACATCAATTACCATAAATCATATTCACACTACATGATTTTAAAACGTCGGGCTGAACTCTGCGGTTCACACTACATGATTTGCTCTCTGATTTGCTCTCTCAAATCAGGCTTAAAGGAACACTTCGACTTTTTGAGACTTTGTCTTATTCACTATATCCCCTATAGTTAGATAAGTCCATACATACATTTTTCATCTCCATGCGTGCTGTAACTCTGTCTGACGCACCCACCGCTAGCCTAGCTTAGCACAAAGACTGGATGTAAATGGTTGCAGTAGCATACTAATCCCAAATAAGTGACAAAATAACGCAAACATTTCACTATTTACATGTGAGAGGTTGCATTATGAGAGGTTGCAGCTGGCCATTCCTCACGATAGACATTAACAAGTGTATGTCCATCAACAAAGCAGTGTGTATTTTTTCTAATTTATTGTGTTGAACATGCCGCCAGGATTAACTGCATCAATAATGGTGCATACAATAGCAGAGCACGAATGACTTATGTGACATTAAAGTTTGCAAAACAAATTTGATCTGACCTTTCTCTTTTCTCAAAGTAGAAAGAACTACAGACAATCTGCATTAACACAGTTTTAGATATTAGTGGGCCACAGCTGATTTGCAGAACTATTTCAGCAAGACAGTTAACGTGAGTTATCCAGTTAGCCAGAATATAAAACACAAAACTACTATTTTGAACACCTGGTGAACATCAATAATTATTCATACTTACAGGTTATGATTCTGGAGCAAGTTGGTCCAAGTAAACTGAGTACAAGCTCATTTCAAGAGCAAGCGTTTATCGATTCCAGTTAGGGTTGCGAGATTCGATAAGTTTGTATGACAACAACATAGGATACAGTAGGCCGGCATTATGCAAATTTCTTTTCTAGCGAATAGAAGCGTCACGCCGTGAGATTCGAATTAAAACCCACACAAGGCAGTGGCATTGTAAATAATCAGTCCCAAGCCCATATGCTATTTATTTTTAATTTTATTTTTTGTTGTTTTTAAATTGTTTTTTATTATTATTTTTAAATAAGCCTACACCTGATACATTTATAGACGTTCACTGTAAACAATAGCTACCATACAAAAACAAACAGCATTTCACAACCAAAACGGAACTATAAAAAGTCTAAAATAACCAAAGCTCAAATGTCAATAATAATCTACTGCATGCAAACACAAACGATCTTGCCACAGCGACCCAAAATGTAAACAAACTTAGGCTACTCACTCATTTTATTTGCGTTCCCCGGGCCTTTTCTTTCGGCAAATTCATCCAGTCCTTGGTGTTTAATTCATGGCTTCGTGTATTCTCAATAGAAAGTACTGTTGCTTGGTGCCCCGCAAATCAACTTCAGTTTTGAAAATGAGTTGGTGAAGCAACAGTGACATCTCCCATCGTTTTTCTTTTTTTTTCTTTTGACGTAGCGATGCGATGCAGCGTTTGCTCGTGCAGCGTCATTAAACGAATGTCAACATATGGCTGCTACGGCAGCCCGTGTGGTGCAACAAATAAGAAAACCACGCAATAAATTACAGAGAAACAAGAAATGACTAGGCTACATGCATATATATATATATATATATATATATATATATATATATATATATATATATATATATATATATATATATATATATATATATATATATATAGCCTATCTATCTATAGCATATATATATATATATATATATATATATATATATATATATATATATATATATAGCCTATATTGTGGCCACAAATTAAAAATTTACACCTTCACTCTAATTTAAGGGTCCGATCCTGGGCTGGCCTCCAATCGGCCAGGCGCATTTCCACGTGCATACCCTTCTGAGTCAATTCTTTCCTTGTTTTGGGAAACAATAACTTTATTTTATCACGCACTTTCGACCACTTTACAACTTTGCAGAACGTTTACATTCACAAACTAAGTGTAAGGGAATATTTGAAAAAACATAATAGGGGCACTTTTCTTTTCTTTAATGAATAGAAGTTCAAAAAAACAGCTGAATATAAGTATTGATTTTGTTCAATTTAATTTTGCTGAATGTAGCAACTTGAACATGAGTCCTACAGTGGCATTTGCAGTGAATTTGCAACTTTATGTTCCACAGAAGAATGTAAAGAAAGAGCAACTTTCTAAACTATTCGTTTAAGTGCTACACCACCACACCAATCCCCCCAATCATGGTTTTTATCCCAGAAGTCACAGGATCCTGCCTGTACAATCAACACTCTCCTGAACAGAAGCGGTACATCAATTTTCCAATGCCTGCGGCAGCTGTGGTATGAACAAGCACTTTTGTAATACAGCACAAGTGATGGGAATATGACTGTCCCAGAATCTGGCACTAAAACAAGCAAGCAGAACACAGGGAAAACCTCTGACTTCCCAAGCGAGGTCTAAAAGAGGGGTGTGGATAATCAGAGCACACATGTAAATGACCAGATTCAGGAACAATGCTATCCTGAGGCTATACTAACACAAAAACACATTATACACATTTTACTTGTTATTAAGCTGTTAGAGCTGTCAAACATTTTGAATGTTAATAGACTAAAATAATTCATTGTAATATAATTAAATGTACGCATTTTTAATTATTTTAATATAAATTACTTTGAATAAGTTATAATCATCTTTCACCCCCCAAGGAGCCCACCTTTACATCATTTAAATAATTATAGATTTAAATAACTACTGACGGCTATTTAAACCTCATGTTCTGTTATCAGGTGTTTTAATGAGAGACAATGCTGTGTTATTTTTGTTTTCTAAAATGTCAAGTTTGTGTTGCTCTTATTAAATCTTCATTTATTTATTTAAACTTTTACAACTTGAAGTTTTAATCTCCACAAAATAGTTGACTTGTATCAAATGCTTGACAGATAAATGACCCAAAATGCACTTTCACAGTCTTTTTGTGGATGAATAAATGTAACAACTTTAAACGATTGTCCTTCAGCTAATGGCATAAAGCTCTTTTACTTTTAACCCCTTCTCTTCCATTACGTTCTGGTATGTAACAGCCTATTTTTTTTTTTTTTGTTACTTCAATAGCGTTTCAGCCAAAACACTTTTTTTAGTCTGACTAAAGAGAGATGAGAAAAGTGTTTAAATGTATTTTATTTTATATATTTTGTAATCAGTAGCGAAAGCGGTTACACCATGAATGTTTTGCCAATCATTATAACACATTCAGGTCTTTATCTTCTTCCTCAGATACACCATCATATGAGAGTAACACCAATATTTGATTGCATTCAATATTTTTGCCTTGCAGTAAATTGCTGTACCATTTAAAATTGCTGATGATACTTCCTATTCTTTTGTTTTCTGCCTGCGGTAACTGTGAGTGAAACATCATTGAGTATCAGACATTGCCACTTTGTGGAATAAAGGTGAATTGCACTTATTTAGTCATTAAAGATTCAATTATTGTTGTCCCGAAAACATATCTTTATACTGTAACAAAAATTACAAAACATAATATGAAAACAGCCATTCTTTTATAATTATTTGTTTGTTTGTTTTTTAAGAATTGATTGAGTAAGGAGGAGGGTATGCGTTTGTAATTATACACTTAATAATTATCTGAGTAATAGTAATTAACTATGTACTTATTTTAGGGTTAGGGTCTGATTATGGTTTGGATTAGGGTTAATTGTGCCTAATTTATAGTTATCTCTACAGTTATAATAAATAACGTGTAACAAGGCACATTAAAACGAACTGTTGCCGCAAAATTGTGTCATTTTGTTTATTTGAGCACTAAACACATTCATATAAATGAGTTCCACTGTGCTTGAAAGAATCTTTAATCATAAAACGGTAGTAATTGTGTCCATAAATACTCCAGCTTGACCCTGTAATTAACCTCACCATGTGCTCTGTCTTAGCATAATCATGCGTCCAGCTGTGAAGGGTGTTTAACATTCATGTTTTCACTGAAACAAATAGTCCAAAGCCTTTCGATGTCATGGCAATTATGTTTCAATAGTATTGTGGGACCATGCCAAGCCAGTTCCTCCGGGTATAAGACACCATTCACAATGGATCGTCTCTCTTTTTAAAACTATTAAAATATAAATTAAAGTCCATTGTGCCAAACAGCACTATCGGCCGATGCTCAGGTAACCAAGGTGATAATTGTGGAACCTGTTTTCTGAATATTTTTGAAATGCTGAATAAATTCTGACATGCTTTCCTCATGCTCACAGAATCCAAAGTAAGACCAGCCTCAGGGATTAAACACACTGTGTGATTGAAGGTAAGGCTTTACCCAATCAGAAATGGTTGGAAAATTCTATTTCTGCATCCAGATATTCCCTTCAGAGAAATGACAACTCCTACGGCAGACCCCAAAACTGGAATATCACAACTGAACAGGCCCAGTCAAATAATCTCTATCGCCACAGCACTGATATTCTGTGCCTGCACGGACAGCCGTGGGTATCCAGCCTCTTTCTCCAACCAATCTAGGAAGGTGAATGAAAGGGGGGCAACAGTCACTAATTATGAGAACAACCAATTTTTAAAAGGACACGAAACAGAACTATGGGAGAGCCTGGGGTGTGAGACCACACGGCTTAAGATTTTTGTTGGAGAAAATGAAGAAGTCATGGCCTAGGGGTTTCCTCAATTTCAAGTCAAACTGTTGAGTTCTCTTTCACTCGCTAAGTTTTTGAAAGTTAAAAAGAACACGCGTTGTATAATTTACAGTGAAAAAACGTAAATTGACATTCCCACAATTCCCTGTGTGACACATTTGATGTATTTTTGTTGAAATAACTATGGTTCCTCATAGTTTTCTTGTTTTTTTCTAATCAGTTATATAGATTGACATTTTATGTTAAATTTAATGTGGTTAATTTTTTTTAATTTAATGTGCGTTACCATGATTGTGTTTAATGTTTGTGTGAGTGACACTATACAGCTTCTTTATATAAGTATTAATCTTCTTATGAAAGACTACTTGTAATGAGGTTTGATTGCTCATTAATTAATATCACTGCTGTGATGATTGGTTGTGTATTACATTGGGACAATATAGATATCAATTTATCGAAAGGTTGCTAAATCATCATTTTATCAGAAAATGAAATATGGTTTATTACTGTAAATTTTCAGTTAAGTCTGTAAAACCATTAACGTTCCTACCGTATTTTAACGGTAAAGTTGTGGCAACCACAGCTGCTGTTTTTTTTACAACACAGTCTCATGAAAATCTGAATATCTATACCACGAATGTCATTTCTCGTGGCATTTATACGCCAAAAATGGTTTTTGCGTGCATAAACTACGTACTTAAAAACCCTGGGGTGGGTTTAGGGGGGAGGGGGTGGGGAGTTCGTGCATATTGTATAGTATACGCCAAAAAGTGCGTATTATATACACACGAAAAAAGCATACCATTTTTGGCGTATAAAAGGCACGATAAATGACATTCGTGCAATAGATACGAACTTTCATGAGATCGGGCTCTTTTTTACCATAAAAATTACCCTTCTTACTTTTAACTGAAACTTTAATGCAGATATTCTGAGTTGAAGAAGAAACCTCTTTAGCACAGAAGTATCATCTGTGGATCAAGTGACATTTACAGTGGACGTTCATTTATAATACCCTTATAATACTTGCTTACTGTTTTTTGCTTACAGAATAATCCAGCCTGAGGTTAGGTGCATGGGGTTATGCTTCATGGATTATACTTTGTGGTAATCGAATCTGTAACCTTTCAGTCACCAGCCCTGAGCCATTACTCCATTTCACACTTCCAGTGCTCTTCCAAACTGTATAAACTCAGGCTGGGGTGTCAAATCCACTTATTATATCATTTTTGTTCGCACACAGCGTTTTGTGACATTCACAAGAGTTTGAGTTGATCCACCCCTGACGAGACGCCCAGCTGTGGGCAAAAGAAAAGAAGAAGAAAAATGAAAAAAAAAAAAAAAAAAAAAAAAACTTTGGATAACCTCGATTTCCCTCTATATGGCTGTTGAAACATACCCCCTGGCGATGTAAGAAAAATGTGATGACTTGTGCTTCAAAGTCATCACAGAGGATTGATTGATGAGGAAAAAAGAAAAAGAAAAGCTTTTTGACTCCAAGGCCCCCCATTGACCAAGGCAATATTGGAAGGCTCCCCATGTAGGCTATATTTCCTCTGGTACTTCTTCTGTAATGATGACAAATGTGCTTTGTTCATCCTTTTTATGAACAGAAACTGAGTGACAATAGATTCATATACCAAAACTAATATTTCAGTCGTTTACATCGATATGTAAGCTGTTTTTTTTTTCAATTAAATTATTCAAAACTAATAATTATACTATTTTAAAATAATCCATATATTGACATTTTCCCTTTGAATTATTTGAATGTCTTGCCTTGTTCCAATCAAAAACTGGCAGATTATAACTGATTGAAGCTCTATGCACTTTAGATACTATTATGCATTCTAATTAGGTCTTAAAAAGCCCCGTGGGGTCCCCAAACAGAACATGAGGGTAAAATGAGTTTTGAACCAGGTAAATCATATCACCGTTAATAGATTAAAACAGTTGTCACAATGTTCTAATCACCCCAGATCATCCGAGCTGTGCGTGTTTGCGCGTCCTGACGCACAGTGCTGTGCTGCGCACGCCGCCATCAGGTCCGCTCAGAAAGCAAAAGCACCCGGTCTGGACTGCCAGGACTTTTAGCTGAGCAGAAGCTCAGTCGCATCTCTTCATCAACGAGGATTTTCTACATAACATACACAAGTTCTGTAGCATGCGATAAAGGATTACATCGTGATGAGGAATGGTTTTGAGATTCTTTAAGAGGCACCACTGCGGGAGGCTGGAGAATCATCGGGTTGACAGTGAACAGATTTCCACGAGATTCCCACGGAGATCTTGAGAGCGAAATGAACAACCCGCCGCTGTGATCGTGCACATGGAGAGCGCGAGCCAAGGCGCGTGAACGCCTTGGACACTTTGGACACCGTTCTTACAGGATATTCTCAGAAACATTCGTCTGCATATATAGTTCCGTTTTTAATTGATCGTTTTATAGTTTGCATTATTTATTAATTTTCAGCGAAACACTAACAGACACATGAAATGTTGAACTAAGCGGTGTTTGAAACATCTCATAGGTGAGTTCGCAAGCGTGCATTTTTTGTCAATAAAACGCTATACAGTAACTTTTCCGTTTAAGTTTCACAGAAAAGCTATCTTGATAATAGCCTATCTTGCATCCATCTCTTTAAGTCAATGCATGCATGTGTTGCGGAGCATTGAACTGCGCCTATATTAATTATGTTTCAGGGGGCTTTTTAAAATCATTATTATTTGAATCAGATTCGGAATTGCATGACCGAGATAGGCTATACTGTATATGATAATCTGGTGTCACAGAGGTGCTGTGGTGATATTGAGTTCTGATTATGCAGGTAAAATAATTTACAAATGTGTGATTACCCTATTATTGTTTTTGTAATTTGTGCTAAAATGTGCATGAACTTTGAGGGACTTTTGGACAATGCAGTAATAGCAAAACATAATTTTCTTTAATTTTCTTATTCTGGAAAGAGCCAGAATAACTTTTCCATTTCAGACACGGAAAAGATCTCTTTGGTCTTACATCCAACTGTGCGGATGCATGCTGCGGAATTTGGGAGGGGGGCCTGATTATTATATTTCAGTGGGCTTTTTTTCAGATTGGGATTCTCTTGTTATCTGATCTGTATTTTCAGAACTTTTATGTTTACAGCAGACTATAGACGTGGATTTACGTGTGTTTCGGCCACGCGGATTTAAAAAAAATGGATCGATTATAATGGAATGTGTGGTGAAATAGAGAATACTGTAACTTTGGGAGACTTTTTGGCCATATGACGAAACATTATCGTTGCTATTTTTTTGTCAATCGGGGACGCTGGGTGCTGATAAATGTGTGTGTTTACACAGACAAATCTATCTGTGTTTGTGTGTGTGTTTTCTCAGTGTCCACTGCACTGACAGCTTCCTTAGTCTCCATACATCCTTCTCCCGAGTTGTAGGATGCAGCAGGAATGATCCCGGTCCAGCGCGTTAAAGCTCAGCCTCAGCTGTGGCACGTGAGCGCGGAAGCTCCTCCATGGCTCTGGATGGTCCCGAACACCTCCAGACTGTGTAGAGTGGGTTCTGCTCCTCCGGTACTCATCTCCTCTCGCCCTCCTCCGGTGATTCAGGCAGTCTCGGGATGGCAGATGTCCTGCGATCCGTTTGTGCCTGTGATGCGCGCTCCCGCCGCGGAACCCGCGACCATCAGTCAGTTCAGTCTGCCCAGTGTTCAGGTAACAGGGTTTTAGATGCAAAGACTCACTTCATGAGCGATTTCAAATTGGTCGTGAGATAGCGTTGGCGATTTACACAGTTTAGACGGACGATTTACTCTATGTTCAGTCCCTCAGGTTTTGGGAGACAATCGTTACTTTTCCAAGACCAATGCCTTTTAAATGAAATGTGTGGAATGAAACATGTTAGTCAAATCAAGTGGGCTTCTCTTAGCGGCGTCTTTTTACTGACTTTGCACATGCAACATTATTTGACTTAGGACAGTTCATTTTAGTCTTATAATGTCATTAAATGCTTTACAATTGCCCCAATGATAAGATGATTAAATGCCATTTATTCACGTTTTAGCTGCAAATGTACTGAAATGTAATTAAATTCTGGAATTGTTATTTGCAATAGTGCAAATATTGCATGATCTCTCATAAAAGGCATTATGAAAAGAATTTGATGCACTGACCCTGTGCCTTTACAATTTTCTTTTCTGCATTGACATATTATTGAAACAGGAATCTGGGAAGGGAATGTGAATGGCTCGTGGATATTTAAGAAGCCTCTTTGTATCATAGTGATTTATGATTTACTACTTGCTTTTGTGATGTTAGGGAGATGAACATTCTTGGGAGAATTAAACAGTCATGTGAAAAAGATGAATCATAAATATTACATGAATATAGTTTGTGAACTAGGAGAACAATGGCATTTAGATGATCTCAAAAGGAAACAGACTAAAATCTAAAATACTAAAACATTTATTTATTTTTTAATTATTATTTTGTTTATTTTCATGGTTCTCCTTTTGGCCAAAAGCCAGAGGTCATTACCACAAATTATTGCGTGAATGTGGTGGAATAATATTGCCTATTTAATCTATTTACTTTTTCTTTGTCAGAACAGAATAGACATTAATCTTACAGTGAAATCTTCAGCTATATGCTGACTGATGGTGCAGTAAATGTACAAAATATATTGTAAATCAGAGAACTAATTGAGTTTTAAATGATTGGTACCAAAAGAAAAGGCAAATACATTATGCACATGCATAATCATGAAGGTAAAGCAACTATGTTTAAAAAAAAAATAAATTAAATTATATTTAAATTAAATTATTAAATAATTATTTTTTTTATTAAATTATTATTATTATTTTGCATTGTTACAATTGAGTGTCTATTTCAGTTAATTCCTTTACGGCAGTTTTGTTTTACTTTTGATCTGAGCATTATGACTTGCTGTGATAATGAAATCAAAATGCCTTTCCAATAAACAGTTATAGTCAACTCGCAGCTGCTTGAATATGCTTAAAACTACAGACAGGAGGAATTGAGATGTGTAGGACATGATAACGTTTTATCAGCATCCCTTTTGGTGAACTGTTAAAGCTGAAAATCAAAATTCTGTGCATCATCTCCCTTCAGTACCTCTGTATCACCACTAGAGGCGCTATGTTCAGAATGACCCTCGCATCCGCAGCTGAATCCCCCTCACGACTCAAACTCGGCTTGACATTTAATCTGTGTGCCAGGCAGAGGCATGATCAACGCTACTTCACATCCCAAGAGTTAAGAACTTTGTGCTTCCTCATCATTAAAGAGCGGTTCAGAGGAGGCGGCAAACATTACCTCAATGACACTGCACTGAAACCAGAGATAAAGAGAGAGACAGAGACAGTGGGAGCCGAGAGTATATTATTTAAACAGACTTTGAGTTGCAGACAGCCTTCAGAAGTCTTTGATTGACTGCTACTGCAGAAAGGCACTGACGCAGAGCCGAGCATAATAGAATGGGATGTTATCCTGAATTCAGAGGACACATATGCAGCGTAATCTGCAGAGAATTCGACATGAAACGATGTCCACAACCAAGCTTCTTATTGTTATATGATGTGTTTTGAAGTACAATGACCACTTGGACTCCACCAGAGTCTACTGGGTCATGAAATATCTATATGAAAGGTTGTTTTGATAAATAATCAGGAACAGATGTTACACTCTAAAATTGTTGGGTTGTTTCAACCCAAATTTGGGTCAAATATGGAGAAACCCAAATGTTGGGTTAAAATGTAATTTAAAAAAAAAAATACTGTTGAAAGTGAAAGTTGAAGCTGGTTAAATTTTTAAATGACATTTTTAACCCAACATTTGTCCATATTTGACCCGAATTTGGGTTGAACCAACCCAAATTGGGGTCAAATGTGGACAAACCCAACCATTTGGTTAAACAAATGTTATTAAAATTTGTAACCCAACATTTGGGTTTGTCCATAATTGACCCAAATTTAGGTTAAAACAACCCTGCATTTTATAGAGTGTAAAAAGACCAGTTTATATTTCATATTTACTTCAATCGATTGTTATGTGTTTATAAGGTTGAAGGCCAGTTCACACAGCGATGCTACTTTTGAAGATGGGAAATTTCCATTTCACAAAAGGTTCTTCATGGAACCATCGATGCCAATAAAGAACCTTTGTTTTATAGGATTGTTCATTTGTTTTGTTTTCAACCTCTGTATAAGAACACAACAATCATTTGAAGTCAATATGATATCAAAATGATAAAAATGTTAAATGGTTATTCCTTGAACCAGTAATGCCAACAAATAACCTTTATTCTCATAATTGAAGATAATCTTGAATACTTCAAGATCAGGTCATCACATTTTTACATTCTTCAAAATAAAAGGCCAATTTCTTTCCACAAAAAAAGTTTCACAACTTTTTTGTTCTTTAGAAAACTATATAGAACCCTATGGTGCTTAACTCAGTTTCAAAGAACCCTTTATGCCAAAAAGGTTACATAAGAAGAAATGTCTTAGATTATTGCATTATGCTTGACAAGAAATTCAAATCTTTCTTATGATAAAGTACTTTCGTGAGCTGCTTAATTCATAACATTTTATTAAAGTTTAATAGTCCCATGATGGATACCCCTAAAGGTTCACGGGGTGCCTGACAGAGCCCTTTCTGTTCTGTACAGAACGTTGTCTTCTATCTAAGACACACTAACAAGAGGTGTAGCAGTTTGCACCATATTTTCTCACATAAGTGTGGATGTGGCTATTTGTAAATTGAATGTGTTTAGCTTTCAGTATAATTCGCTTCTGTTATTTTTAGATCTACCAACATCTTTTCAATAAGATGGATCTGAAAGATCTCAGTGGTAATTTGCACTTCTCTTCTGCTTGTCTATCCCAGTGGGAGATTCCATCCAGGCCTCATGTGCTGGGTTACCAGCCTTCTGCAAGTGTGGATCTACTTCCAGTGTTTCCTCACGTTTACCGGACTGTCCTGCCTCCACACTATGGCAAGGGCTGGGTGGAGAAACGTGTGCCTGACTACAAGGTAAAGGATGCATTCACAGTAATTGATCATATTTGGTTTTGGGGAGTGATCTGTCCATCTGTCCGTCTGTCCGCCTGTTCGTCTGTCCATCCATCCATCCATCCATCCATCCATCCATCCATCCATCCATCCATCCATCCATCCATCCATCCATCCATCCATCCATCCATCAGTCAATCCGTCCATCCATCCGTCTGTCAGTCCATCCATCCATCCATCCATCCATCCATCCATCCATCCATCCATCCATCCATCCATCCATCCATCCATCCATCCATCCGTCCATCTGTCCGTCCGTCCATCCATTCATCCATCCATCCATCCATCCATCCATCCATCCATCCATCCATCCATCAGTCCGTCCGTCCATCCATCCATCCATCCGTCCGTCCGTCCATCCATTCATCCATCCGTCCATCCATCCATTAGTCAATCTGTCCATCTGTCCATCCATCCATCCATTAGTCAATCCGTCCATCCATCCATTAGTCAATCTGTCCATACGTCCATCCATCTATCCATCCGTCCGTTGTCCATCCGTCCATCTGTCCATCCATTAGTCAATCCATCCATTAGTCAATCCATCCATCCATCCATCCATCCATCCATCCATCCATCCATCCATCCATCCATCCATCCATCCATCCATTAGTCAATCCGTCCATCTGTCCATCCATCTATCTATCCGTCCGTTGTCCATCCATCCATCAATTAGTCAATCCGTCCATCCATCCATTAGTCAATCTGTCCATACGTCCTTCCATCTATCCATCCGTCCGTTGTCCATCCGTCCATCCATTAGTCAATCCATCCATCCACCCATCCACCCATCCATCCATCCATCCATCCATCCATCCACCCATCCACCCATCCATCCATCTATCCATCCATCCATCCACCCATCCACCCATCCACCCATCCATCCATCCATCCATCCATCCATCCATCCATCCATCCATCCATCCATCCATCCATCCATCCACCCGTCCATCCGTCCATCCAAAACCTCATATCCACTTGTGGGCATGAACAACTGTTCATGCACAGGATTTCTGATTTCTCATTTGCAGTTTCATCTAAACAACAACACTTTGGCTCTTGAAACCACCTGGATCAGTCCAGAGGAAATGGGAATTTTCCAGCGTCAGGAAAAACCATTGCTGAGGACGAATCAAACAGCGTTGAGCATATGTAGGCCAGCTGCAGCCTCCAGGAATATCCACACTCTACTTTTGACACCTAGGAGTGTTTCAGGTAGGAGGGAGAATTTACGATCCTAGCACCCATTTTTCTACGATCCTAGCTAACATTCATCAGAGGGCTTTTTTTACTGTAAATAAAGCTTTCTGTTTATGATTTGTTCCCTAGACTATTTCACTTTCCGCTTCTAGTTTCTTTTTAAACAGTTTTTCCTTTGTAATGTTAATCTTCTTATTTAACTTGATGTAATAATATTGGAGGATTGTCAACTGAGATTTTACGGAGTGAAAACCGAAGAGAGGCTGTCACTCTGTTTTTGTGTTTATGTGTGGGAAGGGAGGAGGGTTGATTTGTGCTTATGAAATTAAACTGAAATTACTTCAAATTTTCAGCTCATTTTCAATCATAGTGTGGTTTAATCAAGTAGAGCATGCAGTGAAGACTGCTTAAGATTGTGTAATGAAGACCTATAATGAGAATGCTATAGAAAACGAATTATGCCATTTGATTCTGGTAACCTGACTGATTTCTATATCACGGGTATTAAGGTCATTACTGTTTTGCAATATATTTTGAACACTATCCCTTTTAAAAAGTTATGTGTTTAAACTGGTGTTTATCTATTTATCCCTATCTGGCTGTTATTATGCATTATAAATAAGTATTTTTATGCATCAAATTTTCAGTGCACTTTTTGTGTATAGCAGAGTTTTGCAAAAAAAAAAATGTACATACACATGATTTAATACTATCTGAAAAAAGTTAAACTTGCAAAGTTTACATCGGCATACAGTATACAGAAGTCTGAAAGCTGAGTTATCAGTAGTGTGGGAATAGTATCAGATCTAGTTATGTAAACCCTAATGCTCAAAATAAGTAATTGGTTTGAGTAGGGTAAACTTAAACAAAACAAATGAGTTCAATCAAATGAACTTTTATGAATATTTAGAATTTTCTTTTGAGTTCACAAAACCGACACATTTTAAGTGACTACCAGTGTGGGTATGGTGTGCGAGTAGTATAACAAAGCATCACCATTGTTTGATGCAGTGATGGCTTTGACATGTGTTGCATCGCCGTGATGCCTATTCCGGTTGCTTCTATTACTTGCTCTTCCATGAGTGCGACCAAAGGAGAAACCACAATGACAACTGGGTTTTAACTGAGTCCCATCTTCTTAGCGACTATCGGAGCTAGCTTATAAATGAAACTTTTGTCCTATAGGAAGGACGGCAAACACAGCTTGACGATCGACAAATGCCTTTGATGCTTTCAGGTATAGGCAGTGATGATTTAGACTGCAGATACACTCATGTGCCATTCAAACATTAGTCCTTGAGAGATGAAATGTTCACTCCTGTTGAGGGTTTTCAGGCCGCAAAGTCTTTAATGAGTGAAAGTGAATGGAATAGCAGCACAGAGTGTGAACTGACGGTAAATTTTTGACCTTTTCTTCAACGCTTTTACATCTTTAACACGTTTCAAACATTCCCTCCTTTCTAAAGCACACTTGAAGCGTGCTTTAGAATAGAGTGAAGATTTGAAACTTGTTAATAAAGATAATAGTCATTCTGAACCTATTGTAAATGTGAATGTAAAACTCTACAATATTTTTCCCCTTGTATCCTTCAGTTCATCTTGAGAATCTAGTCTCTCTCTCTCTCTCTCTCTCTCTCTCTCTCTCTCTCTCTCTCTAATATATATATATATATATATATATATATATATATATATATATATATATAAATTACATTAGTGCTGCGAGTGTGACTTTTAAGCCTTATATTGCTTAACAGAACTACAGAGTATGTATGTGTTCAGTCCACCCAACTATAAATGTCCAATATCCCTTATGTGTAGATTGTTCTATTTCTAGTTCAAAGGCAAACAGAGGCCATGGGTGCATTTATCCTGCCAGTAACTTAAAATACAGTATGCGTTGTGTAGAAGGGGATGGGTCATCCTTACATTCGCTATGCATTCTTTACAATATATTCTAGTAGGTTTCGGCTAGCAATGAGGTTTGAAAAAGTCTCTTTCTATAGCTGATGACAGTTGTTAGACATATACCACCCTGAATAATCTCTCTCTGAAGTTCAGACTTTCTCTAGGCGAAGCAGTAACCCAGTTTGAGTATCTCCGATATAAATCGCATCACATATATACAGTATATATGGTGAAAAATGGCTGTGTAGAGGTCTGGAACAATTTCGCCTGAACTGTTGTTTTAAGTAAGCACCATATCGGCAATAACATGGCAGATAAGAAATGGTGAATCTCTACACGTGAGCAGGTTGTCAAGCTTCGGTCTTGTAGCGTGTGCTTTTCCAAGGGTTTTTGTGGAATTGAGGTGACAAATATTATGATGGACATAACAGATGTGGGTGTGGAGGTGGAGACTGCTGCCATTTGTCAAATACTTTGATACTATGGTTCGTGGTTAGCTCTGTATGCATTATCAACCCAAAATCATATGTCTACACATAACCCAAAAAACACCTGCAGTCTGTTTCTGTGACTGAAAAAAAGCATTGAGATGAGAGAAGCTTTCTCATGCATGTATGCAAATCTGTTTGTTGTGACTGATGTTTTTGTGCTCCAGAGCATCTTATTATTGGGTTAACAATTGGTGTTTATTTTTAAAGTTAGATTTATGGTTAATTCTTGCATGCTGCTGTGAAGGTCATGTATGTGGAAACAACTTGAATATTTTATGTAATGGAAAGTTCTCTGGAAGCCTTCAAACTATCATTTTACATTCAGGAATAGTCCATCTTGGAGTTTGAAAGGTGCATCAAATTATGTTGGCACTTCAAAACTGTTCTTTAAACACGCAAAACTTTCCTTTTATAACTCTTTTGGGGGATAAAATAAGCATTCACCCCGTCTGTTGCCTGTCTGTTTCTCTAGGCCACAGGAACGTTGCCTGAGAATTAGAAAGTTGATCTTTGATCTGGAGAATTACAAAATCTACTTGATCTTTGTCTCCACCTTTGATGAGCTTAGATCGACATAAAGGTGAATGGATTAAACCATTTTTTTTTAACACACCTCTGCGTCAGTTACAGAGTGATAGTTATTCACCCTCAGCACAACAAAGCTTTGGGGGAAAATTGAACTTCAGAATGTAGATGTCTGTGTCCGGGAATCAGTTCTGGAGTGGTATTGAGAGTTGTTCGTACAAAGTCATCCTCACGGGCTTGAGCCGTTGATACGCGCGAGTCGAGGCAATAATTGGTGCCAGAGGGTGTGTGGCGTTCTCACAATCGAAGAACACTGAGGAAGTCCAATTTGTGTCTTCGCAGTTACACTTCCTTACCGCAGGGAAAAGGAAGTTCTTGACGTCTGCAAACACATTCACAGAGGTCAGCATCAGTTTAAGAGCTTTTCCCTCAGGTAACAGCGTACTTTATTAGGGCTGCTACAAATTCTCGTGATAAATTGGTGCGGCGCGCACAGCATTTGCCTTTTGTTTAAAAGGAGTGTGGCTGTTTTTTCTCTCATAGTGCTGATATCTGTCATACCAGTCTTTTCTTCAACTTTCTCGATTTTAATAAGCCTGGAACATAGTATTAGTCTCACTCGTCACACCCACAGTTCTTTATGTTGAATGTGGAGAAGACTAAGGAGATGATCATTGATTTCAGAAGAAAAAAAGAAGTTATAGCACCAGTGATTATTAATGGTCAGAAACTAGAGATTGTTCAGTCTTATAAATATCTTGGTGTCCATTTTGGAGAGTAAACTGAACTGGAAGAAGAATAGGGAGGCTGTTTTAAAGAAGGAAGTTGAGTTCTATTGGAGTAAGTAGGAAGCTTCTTTATGTTTATGTTTTATGAAGCTTCTTTATGGGAAACAGATATTAGTCAAATATACAGATTTACCATTAAAAATTACTTAATATTTTAGTTTTTACTGATTATTTTTTCCCTAAAGCAAGACCAAAGAAAAATGCGCTAATTAGAGGGTAGGTTCAGGAAAGAATTGTTGAAGGTGCAAGCCTGTAAACGCGTACATACAATCGTGGCATAATGAAAACAGAGCAAATCAATATCCGAAGCAAATAATTTCCTGGTATTCGGGCATTCTTCATCTACCCAGCACAGAATCTGCCGCCAGCCATGCGTTCCAGGCCCATCATTAATAATATGTGCTCTACAGTGTTTACATCTAACCAAAAGGAAATAAGAAATATGTCCAGTACAAAATAGAAGGCGTAATAACTCAGACATATGTTTCCATCTTCAGTGCAGTTTATCCCTCAGGGCCGTTGCACTCCACCTTTTGAAAGTTCCCATCCCTGCTCTGAGGTGCTACATATCGATCCATAACAGCACTACAGCTGGATGTCATGTACCGATAAACAAATATTTCATGTCGATTTCTTTGTCATGTGTTTGTCCGTTTTGATTTGCATCAGTGTGAAACTATCTATCTATCTATCTATCTATCTATCTATCTATCTATCTATCTATCTATCTATCTATCTATCTATCTATCTATCTATCTATCTATCTATCTATCTATCTATCTATCTATCCATCCATCCATCCATCCATCCATCCATCCATCCATCCATCCATCCATCCATCCATCCATCCATCCATCCATCCATCCATCCATCCATCCATCCATCCATCCATCCATCCATCCATCCACCCCCACAACACCTAAATACATGAAAATGATTTGGTTCCAGTATTTAATCAAAACTAAGCAATCAATCGAATTGTTACATTAGCTTTGCAGCAAATAATGAATATATAAAGTTGGAGTAGGAAAAATGCCTCCGTGTTTAGACAGCCAAACTAGTTCAGGCTTTATTTTAGCTCGCTCAGGGTCGTTCATTTATCATCTAATAGGTGGAAGCATTGAAATGCTTCCTGAGGGCTTTCCTGAGAAGGGCTCATTCTGTTGTGTGCATTTTCAGGTTCTACTCTGTGGTTTCTAGGCCAAAAAGTCATTTTTACTTTAACCCACCATTCCTCTGCTTCAGAGACCCGCTCCAAAATCTCATTTTTCATCTTCATGAATTTTAGCCTGGTCTTATTGACAGGACCTAATGGAACGTGAAAAGTCACTCTGGTTGCCTTGTCAAGAAATACGCAGCTTCTGGAAAATAGAGTTTAAAAGTTGAACAGGCGATTTAGAAGTGTGCACTGAAGCCAGAACGGCCCACCTTGAATGGATCACGCCGGAGCTCTCGTGGGAACTTTAATGAGGCTTTAAACAGCTTCACATGGAACTTTTCATGCTTTTATTTTGTGCCAATGTGAAATTCATGAGACTGAACATTTGAGAAACGGATGAATCTCATTAGAGATAAAAACATCAAAATGGGAAAGAAACATAATTAACCTCTGTTTACTTTAGCTGTACAAGAAGAATCCACTCAGTGCAACAGCGTGTTCCTTCCCATATGACTCAATCCAGTCCAAACAGAATTCTAGCCACATTGATTTGTCTGTCAGACTTTTACTGCAGACTACGTGTGAATACTAATTATACACTGTGGAGCTCCATATTGTGTGAAACAAAGACTTTCAGGGGGAGTTAATGTCTTTAAAAGAGTTTTTAGGTCATTTTCAAGGGCACAATCTGTTGAGCGGTGTCTCAAGCAATCCATATTTGAGCAAATTATACTGCACATCCACATGATTGCATTGGTCATAGATTACTCTTTAAACCCTTAAAGACCTATACGGCCACCAGCTGCAAAAAATAACTTTTGTTCTTGAATTTTAAAGAACTCCTGAACCGCTACTCCAATCCATATTGCTTTAAAAAGGCCCATAAAGAGGAGATTCACTGCTTATCTGTGATCATAAAAGAGGTCTCTTGGATTCAGAGCCTCATGGTGAGTCGACTGATGTCCAATTTTCCCAGATCGGCCATTTTGCCTTTTGGGCATTTTGAATGATGCTCTAAAATGTTGTATTTTTTAAACGCATGAACGAATTGTTATGAAATTGGGTATGGGTAATCAGTACGATGCCCTGAAGGAGGCTGAGAAGTTTCGAAACAACGCCACCTAGTGGTAAAATTAAATTTTCAAATGCTTATAACTCTGGCTGTGGTTAACTTATTTTCACGAAGCTCTGCAGAGAATGTGATTGCGCCATCAAGTTTTGATCATCATTGATTCATCAAAGAAATCTGTGCGGTTTGTTCCTCCGAGCCGATCATGAATGACTGTTGATGCTTTGTTACATCCTCATGCCCAGATTGGTTGAAACTATCATCTACTCAACCAATAGACATTCTTGGACTTTTGCACGACCAATTAGCATCTTTTTGGAAATTTGAACTGAGGTAAAGTGAAAGTAGTTCATATAGGCTACGTATGTGTGTGTTTATATATATATATATATATATATATATATATATATATATAAAGTTTATTTTGATTCAGTGTTTTATTACAACGATTCTAATAATTTACTTCCTAAACTTTTTTGTACACATCTAAATTGTCAGTAAATAAAAAAACACCAGCTTGTCACTGAAAATCGCCTATAAAAATGTTGTAATAAATGGCTATAACTTGCTTAGTGATTGTTACATGTAGTCAAAACTACGTCTGAAATGTCGAATATCCAAGTACAGCTTTCTAAAGGAAAAAAATCCAAACTTCAGGAGGAAAATCACTGGTAAATTCTGGTAATAAAATAAATAAATCTGGTAAATTCATTCCATTCTAAGACAAAATAAATGTAAAGTTGGATTATTTAATCGAGACACTTGGCACTTGACTGTTATAATGGGTTAGAAAAACAAAGAAAAGAACAGGCGGTGCAGGTGTTTCAAAAAAGGTCTAGGACTTTAAGGGTTAAGAGCTGAAGAGAAATAATGGAGCTCTTAATGATGTTTACTTGAAGTATCGGCAGATGTTTCCCTTAAAATGACTTGGAAGTAAAAGCAGACCCAGATGGTACAATTGTTGATATGTATTTGATCGTTTGAGTTTGACTTTTGATAGCACACTTGTTGCAGAACCTAATTTCATTAAGTGCAACATGTTCCTGTATCAATATTTGTGTTCAATATTTTGTGATCAATCAATACGATTTGAGGGACTTGTTTACAGTTTATGTCAAGTTTAGGCATAAAACTTATGTGCTTCTACATCAGTGTTATTCACCTATCAATTCCCTTTGATTTTAGGGATAAATCATGGGTAAGATTAGGTTTAGGATTAGGTATAATGTTAGGACGATGTTTCTGGACAGGAATGTTGTTCCAGGATCAACAGGATCAACGATTTTGGCCCTTATAAATATCCAGCCTGGTCTTTTGACAGTATACAGCTAAAAAAAAGTATAGCCTAAGAACATTTTGCTAATGTTCCCATTTAGTTCTAAAAAAATGCTCCATGAACGATGTATAAATACATTTTTTGTGCCAACATTTTGAGAAAATTCTTAATGACCAGATAACTTTGAACGAATGTCCTATTATTGTTACTGGAAGAACATTTGGTTCCGAGAATAAATTCTGAGTTCCCTGTTTGCTGGGTCCATATTTATCACAACGGTGTCATTTGGTCTGATATTTACACTTTAAAGTCACTTTTTACATGCATGTTATTCATAAAACCCATGCAATAACTTTAATTGATTGAAAATGTGTTTGCAGAGCATGCTTCTATTCTTTTGCCCTCCATTAAGGCAAATCCAGCCAACACAATTTCAAATCAATACATATTGGCACTTGTTCATATCCCAGCATTGCATTTTACCTGGGCCAAGACCCCTAAACCTTCCTGGATTTTAATTTTAAAGGTCCAAAAAAGCAACCTTTAAAGTGTCAAAAATCACTGAACTTTTGCTCTAGATATAGTATGCACGAGCAAGAGACTGGGTTGGAAAATCTAAAAGAGACTCAAGTTAATATTTAAAACATTCTCCTGCTTTTTGTGATGCACTGATAAACTAATATTTACGCTGATTTATTTATTATGTGTTGTTCTTGATTCACGTGTTACAGTATTATCGGGTTTAGGTAAATGCATCCCTGGCTATTTCTGTCGATGGAAAGGTTAAAAACCATGGTTAGAGCTCCATGGAAACAGTAACTTAAAAACAGTTAGATGATTCTTGTTCTTAGAATTATTAGTCAATGGTACATTGGTGGTACGATTTTTATATGCCTATATAAAGTCATTTCAAAGGCAGAGCACATTATTAAATTATATTTAGATCTCAAGGCAAATCATCTTTTTCCTAAAGAGGGCAGGTTGATGCAAATAAACTGAAATAAACATATGGTCATCATTTTTTATGTATTTTGAAACCTGTATGACTTTCTTTTTCGTTCATGGATCACAAAAAGGTTGAAAAGGTTTCATTGTTCTTTTTCCATGTATTTTAAAAGCATGGGGGAAGCTGAAGCAAAAGAATGTGCCACTTTTATAGTGCTTTTGAGAAACCCTCTCAAGTTTGGTCGAACTACTCCATTAAGAAAGTCATTGTTGTCAAAATCTAAGTCAAAGTCAAAATTGTTGTTCCGCCAAACTTCTTTCTCAACTCAACTCTCTTACGTCAAACCGTTAAAAGCCTCTTCTTCAGACAGTTACCTTCAATCCATATTTTCCCTGAAAAGAGGTGCTCAGCATTGTTATCTGGCCTTTATGTTACAGAAGAAGTTTGTGGAGACTGATGGCATAATTCAACAGAAGAAGTTGTAGTAGGTGGTCTGTTAACCAGGTAACTAAGGTAACAGTGGGAGGACAGCATAGTGAGATAGACCGAGACTCAAGATGATGGTAGTGTAGTCTGAAGCACACATAAGTGGCCGAAAGTTTCATAAGTGCAATCATTCGCCATTTCAGTGCCGCAGCAGGATGGACAGCTCCAGAGCTCTACATTTACCCTTGTCTTGGCCTGAATCTTTCTGCTCAATTTCTCTGAAACAAGACTCCCTGAGAGAGAGATGGGAGAGATTGCTAGAAACATGTCACACTTAGACGTCAACACACACACACACAATTCTGACTTTCCCCCCAGAATTGCAACTAACAAACTCACAATCGCAAGAAAAAGAGAATTGTGAGCTAACTTTTTTCCTCAAAATTGCACTGTAAAAAAAAATGTTGGTTTAACTTAAAAAAGTAAGTAACCTGGTTGCCTTAAAATGTTAAGTTGATTGAACTGGAAAAAGTGAGTTAATACAATGGAGATTGATTTAATCATCAGAAACTCAAAATAATAAGTTACCTGAACTAAATAAATTATTAAAGTTGATTTGACAAAAGAAAAAAAATGTTGTGATAACAATTCTTGAAAATATTTTTTTACAGTGTGTGTATATCTTGCAATTCTGATTTTATAACTTGCAATTGTGAGTTTATAGCTCACAATTCTGCAGAAAAAAGTCTGAAAAAATTCTGAAAAAAATAGTGATAAATTGTGATTTGCGATGCCGTTTTTTTTTGTTCCGTGGCAAAAACAATCTTCCATTTGCATATTTTGATCTTTAACGCTTTTCTTGTCTTATATTTGTCATTTTATCAACTTTTGACATATATTAGTGCCCAAATGGTTGGTTGTGGTGACTAAGGGAAAGTTTATAAATGCATATTTATGCATATTTATATAAAATAAAAAAGCTTCTTGGTTTTTTACTTGCTATATTCATATTTTTGTGAATATTATTATTTAAATATTATAGTATATTACCTCTGTTGAAGTATCTGGGATAAGGGAAACATATCTAAAAATACATGCTCATATTTCATATTTTTCTTTTTAGATTTAATGCGACTTTCGTATACTGTAACAAAAATAAACATTTCTGGGAGAGTTCACTCCTGTACAGCTCGAAGAATCACTCAGATATAGGCTCCTGTATATCATGATAAATGGCTGAGACGTCAAAACAAACATTGACTGTGGATCAAACGTAACTTGTGAAAGCATAAATCGTAAGGACTTCTTTTGGGCAGGGTTGAGGACACTTAGGAGCACCGCAATAATTGCTCCCCTTGAGACTGGGAAAATGCCCTCATTCCTGCAGCCTTTGGCCACCGTAGTATTTATAGTGTTTGTTAAACCTGTCAAAAGGCAGCACCCAGCGACAAAATAAAGAAATATGTTTTATTTTATATCATGAGTGCTATTTTCCGAGCAGTGTTACTTTTTGAGGATTTACCTCTGCTGAAGTCACATGTGTCACATGAAGTCACGTGTCATGGCTCTCGAGAGAAGCCCTCAGTGAATGCATAATTCAAGGTTTCTATTTCACGTCATGTCCGCGGAGAGCGCTTCCTGAAAAACGATGCATTGTTTATGTGATCTGTGCACCTGTCACTTCATCTCCAGCGGCTAGGTATTAAAGTGAAGCGTTTAGATCCACATTTATCATTACTATCGAGCTAAAAGGTTAGTAGAGTTTAATCCACAGTCCCCATACCCTTTGCTTCAGCTGTCAGATGACAGAGTGTTCCTCCCTCCCCAGCCCTCCGTGTTTCCGCCTCCTAAAGCGTTATTGCAGTATGGGAGAGTGGATGTGTTGGAGCGGTTCCATATGATATATTCCCAGGTGGCCTGATTTCCAGTGCGCTACATGTGCATGCTAACTGCTCTGGTTGGCTCTGATCCGCCCACTCTGTACCATTAGATAAAGTGTTTCAGCTGCTCAGCGTGGAAGAAACACCCCGCCTGCTCACTCCAAAGATCTCCTCAAGGTTTCGTTAAATAGCGTTTCCCTCGCTCAGGGGAGGCAGGCGCTGGAAACGGTGGAGATGAGACGAGCATGTGTGTGTTAGCTCACCTAGGTGACTAATGAGGGATCTTCATCATGGTTTTGACAACACAGTGAAGTTGTAGAGCAAAACTACCATCTTCGGCTAGGCATTTCAAAAACATCTGCAATAAAGAATTCAAAACCATGACATACGTTGCGCTCCCAAGTTCGAGCCCTGGCACACGGACCTTTCCAGATCCTGTTCCCCCCTTCTCTCTCCCACTTCGCTTCCTGTCTGCTTACTGTCCTATCATACAATCTAAAAAATGCGTTGTTTCAACCCATATTTGGGTCATATATGGACAAACCCAAATGTTGGGTTAAAAATGCAATTAAAAAAAGGTACAGTTGAAAGTTGGGTTAAAATTTGAAATTACATTTTTAATCCAACATTTGGGTTTGTCCATATTTTACCCAAATTTGGGTTCAAACAACCCAGCATTGTCTAAAAAATGCTGGGTTTCTTCAACTCAATTTTGAGTCTGATATGGACAAACCCAAATGTTGGGTTAAAATGTAATTTGAAAATTTAACCCAATGGCTGGGTTTGTCCATTTTTTGACCCAAAATTGGGTTGAAACAACCAAGCATTTTTTTTGAGTAATAAAGGCAAAAAACTCCCTAAATAAGAAGGAATTCTAAACCATGAACCAAAGCAAATCACATTGAAACCTTCATGTGAGCAAAAAATATAGTACAAATCTGGAAAAACAGCAAGGTATTTACACCACAAAAAATATTAATACTATATTAGTACTATTTCAGTCTTTCTACTTCAAAATGCCACATTTTAATTCAATGTGTCACTTTTATTTATTGATTATAATGTAAAATACAATATATGAGTTGGTAATGGCAAAATATTCAAACGTATACAAATACACAAGTCATTAGATGGTGTGTCTGGAGTGTATTCTGGAGTGTTAATCGCTGCGCTTTATGGGAGTCTGCTGTTGTTCATATTTACATTCAGTAGCTCTTCTGGATTACACATAGAATCAGTTTTATACACTCTTAGAAAAGGTTCTATATAGAACCGTAAAAGGTTCTATCAGTGCAACGTATTTGGAACCCCTAAACACTCTTAAACAAAGGGTTCCTCTGGGTTCTATATAACCCTGGGGTTCCATACTTGGCCAATAGAACCTTTTACCAAAAAAAAAAAATGGTTCTATATAGAAACATTTTGGAGTTCCATATATGAAGCGAGGGATGGAACCATTTCTGGTTCTAAATAGAACCATATCTTTAAAAATTCATAAACTGAAAAAAAAATCATGTGGAAACAGTTTTCTCTCAAAAATTACGAGTAAATTTCTCAAGTAATTACAAACGGCAAGTATCACATTGAAATGAATGTGACATTTTAAGGTAGAAAGACTGAAATGGTATTTTCTTGTAAAATGTACAGTACAGTAATCTCCAATCATTTTTATTAAAAAAACACACTGGCTTGCAATGTTTTTAAATGAAATGCTATGGAAACTACGATATACTGTATGGAGTTGGTAGAGCTTGCTGTACAGTAAGTTACACCATGCTCATGGATTTGATTCCCAGCAAGCACACATACTGATATAACAGCTTTGGATTGCCTGTAACTTTATGCACATTACACTTCTTTTTTTTTCATTTGCAGCAAAAAGCATTTGCCAAATGCATAAATGTAATGTGGTTGAAGCTGACTTTGCTTATAGTGGTCATAACTCCACATAATTCAGTTACAAACCACATTTCTTCTAATGTCTCTAATGTGCAGTGACTGACTCACATATGGTAGATATTTGTGTGTGAGGGTTTGGGATTGCGTTCAGATTTGATAAGGTTTCCAACACTTTGATAAAACTCAAAGGCAAAGCCCATGAAACATTTGGCAGCCAGTTAAACCCCAGAACAAAGACTATAACTATATGTAATTTGCCTTCATATAATTTCACATAAAAAACAGTAGTCAACATGAAAACACATGGATTTTAAGTTACTATAAAAAAGTAAGGGTACATTTTTTGAATTCAGAATCTGAAGTGTGTTTGCATATATAAAATAATAATGACAGGTCTGCACACACACATTGCATGTTCAAACCTCTACTGATGCACAGGATGGTACAAGAATCTGTATGCATGACTATGACTGTTTACTGTCATTATTTTATATATGCAAACACACTTCAGATTCTGTCAAAAATGTATCAACACTTTCTCATAATAACATGCATTTCTTTTTTCCATGTGTTTTTCATGTTGACTGACTACTGTTTATATGAAATTATATGAAGGCACAAAGTAAAATGATTAAAGCCATATAATATAAAACATCATAATGCATTTAAACGGAAGCAGCAATCGTCTTTTGTGAAACTCCAGCAAACACTTTCAAAAACCTGAACTAATATTGTAATTTTGATTTCATGGTGACTTTAAATAGATAGTTTGATTATGAAGAAGAAAATCCACGTCCACACAGACATTACTGATTTACTGGGACAATTTTTCATCCCAGTTCAAGTGCAACCATTAAAATAAGCATTAATTATTTTGTTAGATTGACCAGCAAAAGAATGGCCAGCAGTGTCATATCAGCGTTATAACTATTTATCAATCTGTATTTGTGTTTTCAGGTTGTCCCGTGGCCATTAAGCGAAGAGGAAGCTCTAAACGCATCGCTCTGGCAGCGGCAGCCATGATGGCGATGGATACTGACGTGACACAGGGACCATCTGTCTCTTCCGCTCACCCTCTCCACCTGCTCTCGCTCTCACCCATCAAGCTTCCGTTTCTGATGACACCTCATGCAGGTAGGAGTACAACAGAAAAAGCTTTTATTAGTGTCCTTGCGCTCAATGTGCTCATGAAAAAAATCCCCTGCGGTCGCCTATCAAACGCCACCGCTGTCCCCAAAGGATCCTATCTGCAGTTTTAGGAAGTCAAGTAACTTACTAAAGGTAGTGATTCATTCACTTAATTATATTTTGCAGTGACAGCAGCTCAGCTGTTTCTAAAATAGTGGGTTTTTTTTCAGTTAACATGGCGTGATATAACTGTCACAAGGTTTTGTGAATCATTCAAGTATGCATGATCATTAATATGTTATTAAAATAGGCATTAATATTGAGTAACTCACATTTTTGACATGTTATTGCCAGTTGCATTTTTGTGCATTTTCAAACAAAGCTACAGCAGAATGAACTATTGAGCTTACCCAAGCAGCAGAAGTGGCATTACTGAATGAATCAGACGGTCTGCGGTCCGTTAAAGGCGTCCTAAATCCAGTCACGCAGTATGAGAGACAATCTAATCTTCTCCGGCATTCCCGAACCACCCACCGAAGACCCCGAAAAATCTGTTAAGGACTTCTTGGTTAATCAGCTCAAACTTGCACCAGAGACTGTAGAGCACATTACTTTCCATCGCGTTCACCGTTTAGGACAGAAAAACATCAACTCCACCCGCTCCCGGCCCATCATCGCCAAATTTGAACATTTCAAGCAAAAAGCATTGGTTCAGCGACAAGGACGGCAGCTCAAAGGAACTCATTACGGACTCAACGATCAATATCCACAAGAAATCATCCGCAGACGTAAGCTACTTTTCCCCATCCGCAAGACAATGATCAACCAAGGTAAAAAAGCAATCATCACAGTGGACAAATTATATATTGATGGACAATTATTTAGAGACAAAGATACTACTCCCTGGCTTTACTAATCACTGAAAATAGCAATGTAACATATACAATCAGTTTATGCTCAATTTATATTCAATAATCTTTATATTCTTTCATTAAACCACTTGCACCACGCACGCACATTGTAGTCTAAATGCACCTAAATAGCCTTGCTCACTGTTTATATGTTCTGTTGTTGGTTATAGGTATCTATGTTTTCCCTGTTTTTTTGTCATTTGATGTTATAGATTTACACACACACACACGCACGCGCACACACACACACACACACACACACATCCATACACACAGATTTATACTCACACAAGGTAACTGTGAAATATACATTATAGGTTCATGCAATTGAAATTCTTAACTTGGAATATTCGTGGAGTTGGCTCACAAACAAAAAAAAATAAAGTTTTAAATTATCTAAATAATACACAAGCAGATATATGTCTAATACAGGAAACACACCTCTCACAATATACACAAAACAGCTTAAAAACTACACATTTTAACCACTGTTTTTCCTCCTACTATAATTCAAAACAAAGAGGAGTATGCATCTTAATAAACAAAAAAATACAGTTTAACCACCATACAACCATTTCAGATCCTGAAGGCCGTTTTATCATTATTAACATCTCAATCAATAATAATCCAATTACAATTAGCAACATTTATGGACCAAACTCTGATGATTCCTCATTCTTTACAAATTTCTTCTCCTCTCTCTCTAACATTTCCAATGGTCCAATAATTATAGGGGGAGACTATAACACTGTAATCAACCCATCACTCGACAGGTCAAAACATACAGGTAAATCTTGGCAGTCCTCCAAAACAATAAAACAATTCATGAGTGATTTTGGTCTTTGCGATGGTTGGAGGCTACAACACCCACTTGCCAGAGAATACACCTTTTACTCTAATGTTCACCAAACCTACTCCCGCATTGATTTCTTTCTAACCAGTAATTCAATCGTACCAAACATCTTAGAAACCAAAATACATCCGATTATTATCAGCGATCACTCTCCGGTAACCATCACGTTTAAAACTCCTGCAGTACCAAAGCATCCCACCAGATGGCGTTTTAATACATCACTCTTGAAAGATCCAGAATTTGACAGCTACTTCAAAAGAGAGTGGACATCCTTCCTTGAAATAAATGACTCTCCAAAGTCGTCAGCATCACTGCTCTGGGAAACATGGAAAGTAGTTTTAAGGGGGAAAATTATATCATATTCAGTACATAAACAAAAAAAGGAAAGAGAAAAAGAAGTCCAACTGGAAGAAAGAATAAAAGAATTAGAAATTCTACATGCAAATAATCATTCAGAAAGCATCTATAAAGAAATTAAAGAAAAAAAAATGTTGCTTAATGAAATAATAAACAAAAGAAACCAATTTCTGATTCACAGACTCCGTCAAGAAACTTTTCACCATAGCAATAAATCCGGAAAATATTTAGCCAGTCAAATTAAAAGAAATAAAGAAAAAACAGCTATAACCTCCATCAGAAACTCGGCAGGGAAGCTAACAAATTCACCAGCTGAGATAAACAAGATATTTCAAGATTACTATACAAAATTATACTCATCTGATCTGGATCCAAACCAAGAAGACATAACCCAATTCCTTGATAACATCATTCTACCAAAACTCAACATGGAACAAATAAACACACTAGAATTATCAATCACAGAAAAAGAACTTCACTCCGCATTGAAAAGCATGCAAAATAATAAGGCACCAGGTCCGGATGGCTTCCCTGCTGAGTTCTACGAACATTTTTGGTCGACTTTATACCCACTATTTAGCAGAACAATAACAGAAATAAAACACAATGCAAAGTTCCCTTCCCACATGAATACAGCACTTATAACACTCATTCCTAAACCTAACAAAGACCACACCTTCACATCTAACTATCGTCCTATCTCACTCATAAATGTCGACATAAAAATAATTAGCAAAGCATTAGCCCATAGAATTGAACAAATCATACCGTATATAATCCATCCTGATCAGACCGGCTTTATAAAAGGTAGACATGCATCTAATAATACCCGCAGATTGTACAATTTAATCCACTACTCATCAATACAACAGAAAGATACTCTCATTGCCACATTAGACGCCGAAAAAGCTTTTGATAGGGTCAACTGGAAATTTTTATTCACCACGTTACAAAAATTCGGCTTTGGAGAGTCATTTATTAACTGGATCAAGATTTTATACACATCACCATTGGCCACAGTCACAACGAACGGTCTAACATCACAAAGCTTTACACTGCACAGGGGGACGAGGCAGGGATGTCCACTCTCTCCATCCCTATTCACCATTTTTATTGAACCTTTAGCAGCAGCTATCCGTCAAAACCCAGCAATCAAAGGTATTGAAACACCACAACAAACACATAAAATCTCACTTTATGCAGATGATATCCTACTATATATACAAGAACCCCTAACATCTACTCAAGAAATAATTAAAACAACCCAGTCCTTCTCAAAAATATCAGATTATGCAATAAACTGGAATAAATCCTCCATCCTCCCTTTACATAAAACCAAATGGGATGTGGCACCCCATCAATCACCTATACCTATATGTCATGATCACATCACTTACTTAGGCATTAAGATTTCCTCCAGACTGTCAGAGTTGGTAACACTCAACTTCACACCACTACTAAAAAAAATAGAAGACGATTTGCTCAGGTGGCTCAACCTCCCAATCTCCATAATCGGCAGGATAGCGGCAATAAAAATGACGATTTTACCAAAAATTAATTACCTATTCTCAATGATTCCAACCCACCCCACACTCACCTGGTTTAAATCACTAGACTCCATTATAACTCGCTTCTACTGGAAAAATAAAACGCCAAGGATAAAACTCACTACACTACAAAAAAGTAAGGCTCAAGGAGGACTAGAAGCACCAAATTTCCAATGTTACTCAATGGCTAACCAACTGCAATACATATACAAATGGATTCACCCCACCCAATCTGATATTATATGGCTAGATATAGAACAATCACTATGCAAAGAATTAAATATAGCTGATATACCGTTCCACACCAAATCAATCAAACAACACACATGTTTTAATGCAGTAACTATAGCCACCACTCTGACAGCCTGGTGGAAATTTCACCAAATCACAAACTCTACATTAGCTCCATCTAACCTCACTCCACTATGGAACAACCGTGACTTTATAAGCAATAAAAAAACATTGAATTTTCACACATGGGCGGAAAAAGGTATCACCCACATTAACCATATTTTCAAATCCAACACATTTAAACCTTTTCCACAACTGGCCCAGGAGTATGGCATCGGGAACAACGAATTTCTAAAATACCTACAAATCAAATCTTCTGTCCTGACAAAAATAAACATCAGAGATACAAATTTAGAACTTCCACTGGCAATATCAGACTTGGTCAACATTTCCTCTCCAAAAAAACTTCTCTCTAAAATATACAAAATGATCTCAAATCAACTTCAGACCATATACTTACCAACAATAAAATGGGAAAACGATCTTTCAATAGCACCTGATGCCAACTTCTGGACCCAAATCTGTAAAAACATCTATCTCATGTCTAAAAATGCGAATCTTCAGTTAATACAATACAAAATACTCCACAGAACACATTACACAGGCAATAGATTAGCTAAAATGGGTTTCACATCAGAAGTTTGCACACATTGCAATCAAAATGCTACAGATACATACATCCATGCAACCTGGCACTGCACTCCAATCAAACACTTTTGGGAAGAGGTCACACAGGCACTATCCACTATAGTTGGCTGCCACATCCCACTGTCCCCTTCCCTTTGCTTGCTGGGGGACCTCACAATAATCACTGATAAAACTATAAACTCTAAAATACTCCTCATAGCGCTAACCATCGCCAAGAAAACTATCCTCATGAACTGGAAAACCAGAAATAAATTACACATTAACATTTGGAAAAATCTTATAACAGACTTCATTGCAATGGAATTCACATCTCCCCTTCATAATTACACATCGGAAACTAACCTCTGCCGTCCAACACTTTCTGACCTCTTACAGCTATGAATCCTTTCTCTGTTCTTAACTCCGACTCCTCACACCTTCTTAGCCAACCCACGAATATACATTTTAGTTGTTTGAAGTTGTTTCTGCCATCATTGTTATTGCTATCTTCATTGTTACTGTTATGATTACTACCTTCACTTTTTTACTTTTTATTTTTGTTGTTTTATTGTTGTAATTGCTGTTGTTGCTGTCCTTTGCTCTAACCGTTTTGATCACCACTGCCATCATCATTGTCCTTCATTATTAATATTATTATTACTATTATTATAATAATTATTATTATTATTATCATCAATATTGCCATTGTCGATGCTGTATTAGAATTAAGTGTCATTGTCAGCACTATTGAAAAAAAAAAAAAAAAAAAAAAAAAAAAAAAAAAAAAGGCGTCCTAAATGCGTTAAAATCTCCTAAAACTTCCCTACTTTTCAACCTGAGTGAATGAGTGAATGATCCAATGACTCACTTATAAGGATGAGTTGATGTTTTTGAATGGACCGGATGAGTGAATAACTTATAATCGTTTGTTTCATCACTGAATGAATCACTGTGTTTAAAAGAATCGGTTGACTTAATGATTCAGTGTCTCGTTCATAAAGATACTCAGTTGTTTACTTCCTAAAATAACCAGTGTTGTTGACTGAATCTGATGAGTGAATGATTCAATAATTCACTTTTACGGACTTGATTCACTTCTTGGTGTTTGAATGAATCAGTTGAGTTAATGAAGAAATCTGGAGAAAGAATCACTAAAACATGATTCAATTATGAGCCACTTTTTGTTTGTAGCTTGACTGTTGATTTATGTACTTATTATTTAGTGCAGACCAACTTTGCTCCTGTTTGGTTTGCACTAAACTGTCTTTACCAAACTATACCAGCAACACTCTCTCCTCATCAGTGCTTCAGCTTTTTTCGTCTGGCTCAAGTTTAAACCAACCTGCTTTGTGTTGTTTAGTCTGACCCACTTGGTATGATTCGTGGGTTCATAATGAGGGCCTCACTAAGCTTCTGATGTCCTAATTGGTGAATTGTAATTGCAAATGCCTTTGGTTATGCAAATGTCATAGTTGTTTAGTCCTGGGTTGTCAGAAATAGTCTGCATACTGTTTTATTCCATCACTTTAAACTTAGCACGCATGAAATGAAAGGTTTCAAAGTGCATGGGAAAAAAAGAGAGAAAAAAAAATTTGTGTAGAGTGCTTTCATGGAGACTTGAGAGGAAATGTGAGGGTTTTATGGGTGTTGGTTTGGACTTCCCCAAGCAATTATAAGAAATGTTGCCGCATGAGCACCCATCTACTTGCTGAGCTTGTTTAGGTGTTGTTTAGCTATACCGTGGTGTTCCCATTATTCTTCAAAAAGTAAGAGTTTCACTTTGCTGAAGTGGACGGCTTTAAATCAAGGGTCAGTGCTTAATGACTGGACTGAACTGAACTGAACAGACTTTTATTTTGGGAAACAGACAGAGCATGTCCTTTTTATTTTCCAGTCTTTCTATTTCTCTTCCTTCATGCATATTGATTAACTGTTTCCTTCATCTGTTGTTCAGTGAACTTGTTCAGTCCCTCTTGCTTGTGGATTGCCCGAGGTAAGAAAAAACATGCACAAGTGTCAATAAGAGAGTGTACATGATTCTGAGTGCAGATCTATATATTTTATGAGCAAGTGTGTGTATTTTTCACCTCCAGTCTTGTATGTGGGTGTGAGGGATGAATTCTCTGCCGTGAATCAATAGTAAATGTGGCTGTGGTTGTTAACATGCCCCGTATGGATGACATGAATCCTCCCCTTAATTTCTTCCTTTTAGCCAGACCTCAAAAGCAACATTAAATCAAGCAGGCCAGCAAACCCTATAAGGCTTTTAATATAGCTCTAACAATGTACTGTATATGCATGTTTGTCTGATGCAGTCAATCTTCATGTCTGGTCCACAGAGCATCAGCCCACTGCATTCGAATTGTAATTCATTCTGATCGCAATCCTTTAGTTAGGAATTATTGTCGTACAGTTTGAGTAAGGGAAGATAATTGAGGGGTATGGCTCTCTCTGGATGCTGTATTTAAGGATTGTAACTTATGTAAGACAGTGTTTATGTTTTTACAGTGGCTCATCACAGATTTCACCTTATCACATCTAAAAGTGCCAAAATTATTTTGTTTTTTTTTTATTAACATTTCAACATGTATATGTGTTTATTTATTTTATTGCGAGTGATTAAATATTTAAAATGTTGATGTTATTGGATGTCTATGGCTATGTACATGTAAAAATATATCAAATATAAATGTTTATGTTATGCATTTTTAATGTTTAGATTTTTTATCATTCACTTTGAATTGAAATCTCCATATTTAAGAGGTAGCACTTCATTTTACAGTCCTTTTCCCCATGTACATATGAACTTGTTAAAGTAATAATTCTAATAACTGGTTAATAACGATACCTGCCCCATACCATACCTTAATGTTACACGTCTGTTTATTTTTGGACTGTGTTCATTCAACCCGATCTCACGAGAAGTCATACGAATTTTACGAGGTGGCTAATTCGTACGACCTCACTCGTACGAATTAGTACGTTTTTGCTAAATTTTACGAATTGGCCAATTCGTATCAATTCGTACGAATGACCTACCCCTGACCCCGCCCCTAACCCTACCCATCATGTAGGTTTGGACAAATCGTACAAATTCGTATGAGTGAGGTTGTATGAATTAGCCACTTTTTAATCACTCGTACGAATTCGTACGAATTGGTTCGTACGAATTGATCTTGTTCAGTTTCCCGCCACTCACTGTTTCCATCATCAACGCCTTCATCAGTTCATTTGGTTCAGCTGTGTGTCGTTAATTATCTCATTAGTTCTCTTTGTTTGCCACATGTATATACAGTATATACCCTGTGTTCTCCCTTAGTGTTTGTCGGTTCTTGTTGATGTTGGGTTGTGTGTTTCCTAGTTCCAATGTGTTTGTTCAGTAAAGTCTTCCAAAAGTTATTCCTCATTGTGCATATTTCTCAGCGCCACAATTCGTAACACTTATATAACCCAGTACTTTCTTAGGTAAGTACACTGTAAGTACACGTACTGTAAAATAAAGTGCAACCATTTAAGCTTGCAAAAACAAATGTAATGCAGATATTGGTGTGCACTGTAGGGCACTGCATTAAACGCTGTGGACACTCGCAATGGCTGTTGTGAGATGCTGTCTACAGCCTACAGACACCTGACTTTTAAGTCAGCATCTTAACTAAAATGCATTCCCACTGTAACCTCCCCATAGATGGAAATCGCTATACAGTGCATGCTTTCATGTGAATTACGCCAAACAGAAGGTATTTTAGAATAATGCTGCCTACCATTTGGATCAACCTTCATGATGGAAGCATGCATATGATGCTTCCTACGTAGAGCTAAATAGAGCCAGCGAGGATGCGGATGGCAGCTGCAATGGATGCATGTTTTTGAAAGCAGATGTTGCCATTACATCAATGTGTACGAGTTGAGTTTAGTCACTTATTTACCGTGCTCTCTGTTAGTGCCAGTGCTGCGGGGGGGAGTCCTTTAATGCCAATGGAGGCGGCTTTGAGCTCTCTTCAAATGCCTGAATTACAGGAGTCCTACACATCTGTGCTTAGAGATTAAGCTTTCAACTGATGCCCTGAATGTGACTCCATTGTAGCCAAACCATTTTTTTCCCCCTGCAATTAAATGATAGAGGGAGAGTATTGTACGACTAGAATTCGAATGGTTTTGGATTACAGTATCAACATGAAGTTGAGTCACTGATTTTCTGTGTTTGTGTCAGAGGTGTTTATCTATTTATGTCGAGATGTTGCAGAGTAAGTTGATCTAAAGGGTTGTCTGCCAAATTCCCAAGGCTTATGGTGTCTATAGATGCCTTTTACTGATGTGGGAGAAGTTGTTTTTTGGCTCACACCTAAAGATGTGTTTCTCTATTCTATGCTTGGAAATCGACATGCTCAGTACACGAGGATACAAACCTCGGTGGGGGTGCACAACTGTATTGTTCTGCAGCGATAAATATGAAAAGACACAAAAATGGAAATATAAAATCTGAAAATGTACAAAATGCATAGCATCACTGCATAGAAAACATTACATATGAAATCAATAGAATATAGCATTGTTGCTCAAATCTTACTGACCAAACTTTTGATCGGAAGTGTAATTCTGTCTCTGGTGATTGATTTAATATGTGGATAAAGGTTTGAGTTCATGTTATGCAAATGACTTATAGAGGGGTGTGACCCACCAAAAGCCAAAGGTCAACATTTAAACAAGCCGGGCTGCCGAATGAGGTTGCAATTATGCAAAGTACATTGTGTCTGATAACAGCAGCATTAGTAGGTCATGATTTACATAAGAAGTGTCTTCACTGCTTGGGCATAGAGATAACACTTTGGAGATTAATTTAGAGTTTTCTGAGAATTCTGATAAACACCTTCACTGATAAATCTTCACATACAGTATCTCTCTCTATCTCTGTCTCTCTCTCTTGAGAAGTCCTGCTAATTTTCCTAATTATAATCGTATCTCAGAACAGTAGTGGGTCGGTCCAGGGGTCAAACTGGTTAGATGCCAAAACTACAGCCTTCCTCAGACAAAATATGTGTCAACGTTAATATTTTTTAAAAGCAAGCTTGGAGCTTGGATGTGCATCCCACAAATCTCCATCAACTCCAAGATGCTATCCTATCAATATGGGCCAACATTTCTAAAGAATGCTTTCAGCACCTTGTTGAATCAGTGCCACGTAGAATTAAGGCAGTTCTGAAGGCGAAAGGGGGTCAAACACAGTATTAGTATGGTGTTCCTAATAATCCTTTAGGTGAGTGTATATGGGCCCTCCTAAATATCTAAAACTGATACAGGTCTTGTTTGTGAAAGACATTTATACATTTATTTAGTAAAGATGCACACGTCTGATACACGTCTACCTATAGGAATACAAAGCCTATCACTGTGTACAAATCGCTAAAATCTTGAATTAATGATATCTTCGGAATATTCATGTTGGTTCTGTTCTGTTTACCCTAAAGGGATTATTGCTGCTCTAGGTTGCATGGATGCGGAGGGAGTTCTCGCAACCATACCGCCAATCCAAACTATATGCTAATTGTCAATCGTATTTGACAATAGTGGTCCTGGCAGATTTATTGTTTTTTCTTTATTTTTGATCGAAATAAATGCAGCATTTGTGAGCATTTGAGACTTTCAAAAATATATATAAAGGCACAGAAACCTTAGACGTGTCTACATTTTGTTGAGATTCCACTCAGACAGTGATTGGACTGTCCTCAGCTCTCAGCTCTCCCACCTCATGGACTCGTGGACAGCTTGTACTACTCTTGTTCACACTGATCAGGTCAGCCTTAAAGCTTTAATTGATTGAAAAGGTCACTGGAGAGCGATAAAGAGCGAGAAAGATGAGGATGATTAAAGTGGAGAGGTCTCTAGCTCAGCTTTCATTAATATTATGCACTCTGACTGGACTAAGAGAGATTCGCTAATGACTCTGAGGATACTTGCTATGAATTCGCTACCACATTTAGATGAGCAGTTTGCCCCCTGGAAACTCCCTGCATGGAGCCCTGATTTAGCAAATCTATCAAAATTGTCATTATACCTTCAAATTCATTCAATATTCATATATACAGTACATATATATATATATATATATATATATATAGAGCCGTTTTGTTGCTTCGTCCACCAAAGTGCAAGCGGATCTAGCAAGACCGGAAACAATACAACAGGCACGCCGCACACACTTGTTTGGGGTTGTGAGCCGGCTAAATAGTTGGTTAATGTTACGTTTTAAGTGGATGACGAGCGCAAGACGCCAAAAAGGTTGCCAATAAGATTCTGAATGGAAAGTTTACTTTTAAAAAGTTGCCAAATGGTTCCATTGACGAGACCAAAGTGATCTGTGTGTTTCGTCATTGTGAACTGAACTATGATCATCACAGCACGTCCAGTCTGAAAAACCACTTGATGATGGCCAGCACACACACACACACACACACACAGCTGATGCGAATTCTCCGGCCCCTCGTCAATATCAGGACCTCGTCAGTATTTCGTTCACCCTTTTATTGATGGACAGTTTTACATTGAGAGATTATTTGCTCCAAGTGAGAATGTTAGAGTAAAATTGAGCACAGTATATGCTAATGTTGTTTTCAATAATAATAAAAAAAAAACATTTGCAGAAAGCAAGCCGATCCACTTTTACCATGTTGATAAGAACATTAAAATGAGAAAAAAATAATGTGAGAAAAAGAAATCAAGAGAATAGATAAAAATGCCTGATTAATTGTGATTATTCGCAAGTTAAATATTACATTAATATGATTAACTGCGATTAAATATTTTAATCATTTGATAGCACTAATATATATATATATATATATATATATATATATATATATACGTATATATATTATTTATAACACTACAGTTTGAAGAATTATGTGGTATCACCATCATTTTGATGTTTGGATTCGACAGCACTGTTGCATGTTGCAGTATACTGGTGTCTATACTGTTGCATTATACTGGTGTCTATATCAAAATATTGTTAAATAAAAACATAATCTTATTTTTTTTTCACTGAAACCACAAGCCAGACTATAAAAAATGTGATTAGGAATGGTATAAGGCTGCAAAAGCGTGTCTACATTTCAGTGTTCTTTTTTTTTCTTCAGGTTATTGCCAGCGTGAGCATCACTCATCACTAGACGAGTGATGAAATGCGATGATGTGCGAATGCCACATTTGAATGTGTGCCATTCAGCATCACACTGTGAATAAAAGATTTGTCACTCTGTATTAATTTCCATGTTTTGGCATCACACTCACGCACAGCAACATTACCTGTAATTTGTTTCTGAACAACTGCACATTTGTGTCAGTGGTGGCTGATCTTGCCACAGCGCTCTCGTTTCAACACGTTTTATTTAATGATTAAAGACAGGGTCGCATCACTAATTTTGCTGGTAATCTGATTCACTTGAAGAAAATTAGCACAGACAGATAAAAACTTGAATCCTCTTCATGACTTCAGGATGTTCTTTAAAAAAAAAAAATTTCTAGAAGTAGAAACGGTACACTGGTAATTATCCAAGCCCTGGTTTGCCTTCTTTTAAAAGCCTGTGTGTGATGTGTTTGCAGACTCTTTTCACAAGTAAGAGCCGATTTATGTCACAGAGCCTTTGATATCTCAATTCGGCTTGCCAAGCAGGATCTCATAATGTTCTTATTCCAGGGCATAAAGACTAGTATAACTATCAGTACTTTAATACTGTGATAATGTCTGTTCATATGAAGTCTTTTTAGCACTTATTACACTGATGCCATCATTATGAAACTTATCCTTTAGATAAAATAATCAAATGTGATGAAGTACCTTTCATTTGTGAAGTTTTCATTTATTAGATAATATAAAAAGAAATAGGTATTCCCACCATTTTCAGAATCTAATTTCCAGCAAAATATGCATATTGCCACACAATCACTCATTCCATGGTATACATTTGGGTGTTTGTATCTTCTAAACTTCCAACAGAGTCGATAATTACCGTTTTCTCTGAAGGAATATGCTATTGCTTAATTGACAATTCGAGAAAGCCCTCCTGTAGATCACTGAACAGTTGAAGACTTTACAGATTTACTGCAAACCAGTTTCCCATAGCACTCAGATTTACTCACCAACGCCCAAATCAATTTAGCTCGTCAAGTTCCCAGCTTCTCCGAGCCGCCGAATAAAACCCTTATCGCTTCTCCGTTCCTTCTGTCTCTCCTTTTTAATGTGAGGTCATATCTTATCTGGATAGATACCCTCACAATTTCTAAAATAGTGAACTCCACCAGTATCTTATCGTTTGGACGGAGAAAAGAAAGCTATTAGAAGTGCCTCCTGGTCCGCTGAAAGAGTTCTGAACTCTTCTTAAGACTTTTGAAGAGGGTCACTCCTCTCCTCTGTATCTGTCCCTTTGTAAGCCTCCACATTAAAATTCCCTTTCAAATTTTTATCATCAAAAGGTGAAGGAAAACCTCTTGAATCTTCAAGCTGTGCCTTCTGATTGGTTGTCAAAGTAGATGAGGGTCTAATCTCTGTGGGTGATGTCCTAATCTCTGCCCTCTGTTTAGCTTTTCACTCCGGTTCCTCAGCGGAATATACTCAAGTCCGCTTCAAGGAGAGTCATGAACTCTCCTCTTCACGGCCCGCTTGAATGTAAAATCACGCACAACAGCAGCATGTCTTGACTTTTTGGATTCTACTGTATATTTGTTTATACCGGGCTATCATCTATGTGCTCATATACATTCTAAAGGCAGAATCATGAATAAAAGCAAGCCGGCACGGTAGAGGTGGAGTTAATAGCAGGTGTTATATGCAGGAATGGACCTTTATCTTTGCATAATGTGTCATAGTCTAGGTTTGTGCATCATTTTATTCAAATAAAGCATCACGAAACACGTCTGTGATCAAGTACAAGGATGCTGAAGTGTTGAATATTGTATTAAATGACTGCCCTACTCTAGAATGAACTAACATTTGTGGCTTTGGAGGCTTGGGTTCTCACCAGGAGTCTCTTTTGACTGTGTGCTGGCGGTGAATATGAAATATCATGCAACCAGCGTGTCAATAGTTGAAAACCCCCCTTCATCTGTGATCAAATTACTGTCATTTAAATTAGGCTGGTTTTTCCTCACATCATTAGCTTCAACCCTCACACTAGTTCTGTGCAATTAACTGGGGAGCTGAAGGCAGACTAATTATATTAATTTTAATTATGTAATATGTCATCATTATTATATTTTAATATTTGTTTCAGTGTACTTGATAAGTAGCATGGGTGCTCTGATTATGACAGACAGGACTCTTGGTGTGGCGATGCTTAATTTAGTACTGGTGTGCTGAACCTGAACCAAACTCGACTAGTTAAAGCTGCTTTTAGCGAGGGTTGCATTGGGATTTTTAAAATGTATTGTGTGATTCTAGTGCCCATCAGCTGAAGTTATGAGTGTCGTTCCAGGTCATTCTCACCTCCGGCTGTTAGAGACCTTTTTGCAATTTTACACATAAAATGTCTTTATAGCTGACAGATATCATTGAAATAGGTGTCCTGAGAAATCAGCCCTGTCTCAGTGACAGAAATAGACTCTGTTAACAGCCAAATGAAGAGCGAACGGAGCAGCCCACACTTTTTAATTCAGAAACACTCTTTCCCTATTAAATTAGGCTATCTTGTGCGTTGGAGCTGCTGAGATCTGACATGTCAGTTATCGAGCTGGTGGAAGTTAAGAGTTAAGAGGCAGAAATTGCTTACAGCATGGTAGTCTGGCCCCATTGGTCTCTTTAGATATTGTATTGGAACGAACCGGTACTTTTGTGTCTTTAACATGAGTACCATTGTGAGTACTCAACCCGATCTTGCAGCAATCTTTACAAATTTTACGAGGTGGCTAATTTGTAACAATTTGTACGATCTCACTCGTACGAATTAGTGAGACTTTTTTTAAATCGTACATATTTTACGAGTTGGACAATTCGTATGAATTCGTAGGAATGACCTACCCCTGACCCCGCCCCTAAACCTACCCATCACGTGGGTTTAGACAAATCGTACGAATTCGTACAAGTGAGGTTGTATGAATTAGAACAAATTAGCCACTTTTTAATCACTCGTACGAATTCGTACGAATTAGTCGTGAGATAGCGTTGGAGTAGGGTACAGTTGTTTACCTCTGAATGTAATGGAGGAGAAGGCGCCATTCTCTTTGTGCTTATGAAGTTTTTGTCTTATACTGTACACTGAATCTTTTTTGAGATCTGGTGAATGAGGCATTTGAGTATAGTTAACTCACTGTCATATTCAAGTAACCAGTTCGAGTTTTTTTTTTTTTTTTTTTTTAATCTTTCATTGTCCAATTTTGGTAGGGGTATGTGTGAACTGTTTGAATTTGTAATAAATCTTTTTTCGTGTCATTTGGTTCATTCAATGGAACGAAATGAACGAGTTGACTCGGGAAAAGATTCGTTCTTTTGATGAACAAGTTCATACAGGAGAGTCACGAACGTGCATCACAGAACAGAGCAAGGCGAGCATTTGAGCTTATAAAACTTTTTAAATGAGTGATCGTTTCGGTTGATAAGACCCTTATTCATCGTCTTGAATCGTTTAAAGCCCTTTGAACAGTTTGCAGTTTGCACTGAAACTGTCTTTTGGACCTTGAACCATTTGGTTCCCAGTAAAGTGCATTATACGGAGAAAAATCCTGGAATGTTTTCATCAAAAACCTTAATTTTTTTTCGACTGAAGAAAGAATGACATGGACATCTTGGATGACATGGGGGTGAGTAAATTATCGGCAAAGGTGTTTTTAAAAGTGAACTGCTCCCTTAAATCACATTTCTTCCCCATTCTGATGCTCAGTTTGAACTTCAGCAGATCATATTGAGTTGCTGTTAGCTAATGATTAGATATGTAATGAGCAGTTAAACATGTAAGGTGTCCAAGTGAGTGAAAACTAACAATTCTGAGGGAAAAAAGTCTGAATTATGAGAGAAAAAGTTGCAATTACCATTATTTATTTTTTATTGGATGGAGGAAACAAGCTTCCATACTTTTCCATACTTTGCTGAATACTAGTTTTACGTATAACTGTATTACTGGCCGCAAGCTTTTGAACGTTATTGTAGGTAAAAACATTGTATAACTGTGTGTAACTGCTTTGTGTTACTATCCATCAAAGTCCTTCTCCTGAAAGAGATCGTAGATCCCCCTTTAAAGCAAGCAGTGTCCATAAAATCCTTTTATACTCTTTGTTTTCAGGCTCCTGCAGTTTCTCTATGTATAGCAACACTCATTCATATGTAGTTTCGTCTCAAGAGTCAGTTTGCCGTTTATATTTAGTCTGATTTTAGCAGCTATTTCAACTCACTCTTATGAATGGAGCAGCCAGCGGTGACACGCCAACATCCTTCTGATGTTTAATTCACAGGGCAGTCAAAAACAAAGTGCTGAGATAGTGCTTCCACTGAATTCTGTTCTGATGCCAAATTTATCACAGTATTTCTGGCAGGCCTATTGTAAGCTCAGAAGAGCTGGTGAAGTCCTCCAGCCCTCATAAACAGATACCGAGGGCACAGAAACAGCTGTATTACATCTCTTTTGTGCTTTGCATCACCTACAAAGGTCTGAATATGCAGAGCCAAAGTAGACGTTGTTCTGAAGCGATAGGCTTTTGTGGGCTGTGACAAACAGCACTATGTATATCTGCTTCTGAACCCACGCACTCAGGTATCAGACACAATGTCCTGATTTGTATCTGCTCACTTTGAGTGCTTCTTTAGTCGGCCAGGTGAATGACAGCTCTGCTATTCTCTGTTTTTAGACCTGTGCCGGAAAGAGCTACAGTTAAGTGTGAATAGAAGGAAAGATAGAGAGACATGAGGAGAATCACACCTAAACAAAAAGCCTTTCCACTGATAAGTTGTTCATGACACGCGCTCGAGTGCGTGAAAAGAGCGTGTTAGAAATGCTCTCCCAGGTGCATTATGAAAAGGTCATCTGCAAATATGCTTTTCACGTTGTGGGAAACAACCTCAACTGACCTTTTCCTATGAAAGGAGCTGAGGTTAGTGAGACTCATTGCTACAATATGTCTGTGATGTCTTAAATACCTTGAGGATTCTACTGATTCATGTTTGGTTAGGTTTTGGTTAGGTTTTGTTTATATATATATATATATATATATTTATATGTTACACGTATTCGTATTGAACCGTTTGGTACGAGGCTTTCGGTACGCATTTTTGAATCGAATGGTTCGTTGGAACATTTTTCCTGCCGAGCAAAATTTAGTTATTTCAAATGTTGGTGCGTCGCGAGTGGCAAGTGCGCTCATAATGTAAGAGACGCTGGTGTGACCACAACATTGCCCAACATCAAATGGCAAATGTAACGTAAGCGGAACGAAACTGAGCTACTCTTTATTGTGTGGTTGACGGACCGTTTATCAGTTTGGCCCAATTCAGCGCGAGCCGATCTTGATCATCAGCACTTTTACTACACAGCAAAATCCAGTAAAGAAAACATTTGAAGTAATAACATCGCTGCGAGATCTAGTGAGAAACATTCACATTTCTCTGTTATTTTTAGTTTTTACAATAACCACGGATAAACAATATTCTCTCAAAAATAGAAACATGTTCATACATGTTGCTCATATATTATGGTAGCCCTGTTTCTGCTAAATATAGTTTCACATGTGCCATTAATATGTTTATAAGCAACTAAAAAAAGTACAAATGTCCGGGCATGTCAGAACATCTCAAGGACCCCAAAAACACCTTGGTCCTCAGAGGGTTAACGGATCAAACCGCGCTGACGTGGAAACCAGGAACAAACATTGTGCCATGAATGAACTATCCAGTGTCCACAGATCAGCAACATTCACCATGGATTTAATGTATAACACTACTAACTGTAACCATTGAAGTTTGGCAGGAATAATAGGCTGTAATGCTTTCAAGTAACATCACATCGGTTTTATTTTGAATTATGAATTTTGATTATGAATACAATTGCTGCCCTCAAATGTAAATCTGAACTAAAATAAATCTGTGTTTATATTACATTTAATTTTGTCCAAGGAGCTGTTTTGCTTTATATGCTCCTAAGAAAAGTCAAGTATAGCTCCATCATTCCTCAAATTTTATATATATATATATATATTAAATGATGTTAGTTTTTATAAAAATATAATTTAAAACATTAAATCAAGGACATTTCTCTGGCATTTCTTTCTTTTTGCTGTATCGGAAACATACCGAACCGTGACACAAGTGCATCGTATCGAACCGAACCATGAATTTTGTGAACCCCTAATATATGTATATATATATATCATTAATATTTAATGAAGAACTTTTTAAAATACAAAAATATACTGTATATGCGTGCCTATATTTGTATTGTTGCCTTAATTGCTTTTTTAATGTTTAATTTATTCATGATTGATGCACCACTAGCTAAGAGAAACAGTTCAAAATCTGTTATTATTTATTCACCCTTATTTCAACCCGTATGCTGTTATGTTTTTTGTGTCTGGAATAAAGAATCTCAAAGCTCTTTTCACAGCGGCCACATCTGTCAAGCTCCAAAAAGAACCAACTACATAAAAGCTTCATAAAAGTAGCCTGATGACTCATGCTCTCTATTCCAAGTCTTCTGAAGTTATTCAGTATCTTTGTATAAGGAACGGATCAAAATGTGGGTCATCATTCATTGAAAATCTTCCCAAACTGATTTTCTTTGTTTTTGTTTTATTTTTTGTGAACTTTAATGTTGCAGCTCAAAGTTTGTCTATATAGTGATGGTGAATATATTCACCATCAAATTCCAGTTTAGACTTACCTATTAGTTTAAGCTGGTTTAGTGTGGGTAGTACTACAATAGCCATAACATTTAGAAGCCTGGTGTCTACCCGACCACAACATATGATGGTGTTTAGGTTGACAAGCTTTTATATACACTATTATTACAGATTAACTTAGAAACTGTCTGCAAAAAAACTAGTTACATTAGAGTGCACTACCTCATAAAATGTGCCTCACGGTGGTCGCAAACTTCTGTACGGCCTTTAGCTAAACCCACCAGCTCGTTTCATCCATTTTTCTAGGGCGAGATCATTCCCTCTGCCACATGAGCACTGTCCTGAATTTCCCAATCAAACCTGAGTCTGATAGTCCCTCTGTTAGCCCAACCACAGATGGATGACTATGTCATAAGAGCCAGCCATCAGGCCATGATGCAGTTTAAATAATATAATGGTTGGTTTAAGGTCAGGCTGAACTGGGCTTTAGAGCTACTGTTGCATATAATAGGGCCACAGTTGCATTATATTGTAGAATATTGCAGAATCTTCCTTTTTGAACCACTGCCAGCACTCGGTTGATTTAGCACAGATGCTATAATTCAGACAAAACGCTCAAGATTTTAGGGGAGGGGGGGTTAGTGTTAGCAATAGGCTGTGGAACTGTGCCATGAAATAAAGCTTAGTCCACTCATGAGGCACAGCAGATGTCTTTGGTTAAAGAAACCAGTTCATAATTCAGAAGGTTGCTTGAAAATGAGACTATTGAATGAATGTGATAACCACAAGATTTTTAGAGTTATGTTGTAAAGGCACGGAACGTTTTGCGAATGGCATACTTGTATAGAAATATGCACCTTTTCTTTGCCAAAATAGGCAGTATACAACCAGAGTAGACTTTTTTACTATCCCACGATGCAATGTGCTTGACTTGTGTGTATATATAGACTACATATATTCGTACAGCACTGTATGCTGTTCACCAAACAATATTAAATTTTCAACCATAATTCAATTTTTCATCAAATGTTTGTGCATCATGATGAGGAGTGAGAACTCTTGTAAGAGCCTCAGATGCAGTGTCATTGAGCTCTTCTTAAAGTGATAGTTCACCTAAAATGTACCCATATACTCAAACCATTTGTTGTATATATTTCATTCCTTTGCATTACACAAAAGGAACTTTTTTTTTCTAGCTATCGTATTACATTTTTGACAATATTCCTTAAAAAAACAAATTTCAGCTCATATTTTACTTTAAAAATGATAAAAACAAAACAACAATATAAACAAATAGGGACAGTTATAAATAAATAAATAATAAAATATATAATAAATAATTAAACAAGAAATCAAATTTTTGCTTAAAGGAAATAAAGCATATTTTTACATTAATATTGTTAGGCATTGTGATATTATTTTCTGATAAAATTAGTTATTTATTTATTCAAAACTAAATATATCACTTATAAAATCAAAATCAAAATTACAAAATATATCACTATATCATTTATATATCACTAAAAACTAAAAGTTATTCCAATGATGCTTGAATAACTTTTGTTGGTATGACTAATAATGTCAAAATGCATATTTGATTGTGTTTAGGTGAACTGTTCCTTTAAGAAAAGGATTGTGTTTGTGTATGCCAAATCAATCCTCCTTTCGTACACATCCTTCTGTTTATAAGATATGTAGATTTTTCAAATGTTGTAGCCTAGTCTTCCATTAAGTGATTTTCTCACCAAAATGGCCTTGTACCTGCAATGTTAACACTCTTCTGTAGACCTTTGGTAAATAATTAAACAGTACTTTGTGTGTGTGTGTGTGTTTTTGTTTTGTGGTGCAGTCGACAGAAACGCATGCCTTTAATAGCAAACCCGTCGCCACATGTGGGAACAAACCTCCTGTGCTCTTAAATCTGATTGGTTATAACATTTTAATTGCGCTGAACCAAACATATTTATCACGCCAGTGTTTGTTAAGATGGGACACTGATTACTAGCTAAGGTCTGGGTGTGGGGAAATTAGCAGGCACTAGGGGCTCTGTGCACAGATTGCACTCCATCCATATATATTGAAGATGCTGGGAGCTTTCATTGCAGAGAGTTCAGGCATCTTCGGCTCATTTTTCATGTCATTATTTTCATACAACAGAGTGTCATTTCCTAGAGAACAGAACATGTTCTGTGCCATAGCATTCCCTGCAAAGCATTGAAGAACACTAAAGGATCACTAGATGTAGGAAAGCAGGAGGCAATGAAGGACCGTGTGGAATGGATGTACATTATTAAGCACTGTCTGTGCAGAGCTTTGGAATGAACAAATCAAAGTGAGGATGTGCTATCATGCTTCTTTATGTTGACCTGCACGATAACTGAAGTTAACAAGAAACATTTGAACTTTAATCCTGTATCTTATGTAGCGAAACCGCATAGCTTTTTTAATGTGTTGGGTAAAAGGTCTCTTTTGCTTACCATGGCTGCAATTGATTAATCAAAAATGCAGTCGAAATTAGGGCTGGGTAATAAATATCGATTTCTCGATATTAATCGATTCTCATTTTTACGAACCGATATCGATTCTTAAATCTCAAGAATCGATTAGTCGTCCTGTTTCATTTGAATGAATGGGACATTGTATCGCGGCTGCGCGCATCCAAAAATTCGCAATAATCTTTGTCTTTTGTTACTATTGATGTGAAACAAAGTCTCAATTTTCAAATTACGTCCATTTTCTTTAGAAATTCAAAAACAAAAATAATGTTTTGGCGCTGTGGTATGAGATCGCTCTGGCGCAGCTCTCTTCCGGCTTAATAATACCAGTTACAGCGCCAAATAAACATGAATGAGCATCTGAAAGTGTGTTAAAAGATAGAGTACAACTTATTGAAATCCGTATCATGTCACATTGATTCGCTCAATCAGCGTTTCAACCGTGGAAAGACGTCAACAGCTTGTAATCAATGTCATGTATCCTCATATTTACCTCACATAAACTCGTTAGTCAGCTAGAAAAAATAACTCTAGAGAGGAGCATTTTGCTAAATATATACACCATATTACATATGCATTATAATCTTAATGTTCTTCAATATTTAATGCATTTGAATAAATCTGGCAAGTTTTTATGACAGCCACCGTTTAAATGTTTATATTTCATATAATCTTCTTATTATAAAAATAAATAAAAGTGTAATTTAAGTGTTTGTATAGCTACAAAAGAGTTAATTATTACCTTCATATTAGACTAATGAAGCCAAGTAGGCTACAACTAGACTCCCATAGTTTACAGCATTAGTTAAGAGATTTGATTTCCTTGAGAAAATTTGCCATTTATTGTAACTGATATCCACGATAATCAATATTGAATCGAATCGGAATCGAAATCGAATCGAATTGCAAGCTTGTGAATCAAAATCGAATTGAATTGTGAAATTTGTGTCAATACCCAGCCCTAGTCGAAATACTACAATATTATCACAATTTAAAAATGACTCCTTTCTATTGTAATATATTATGAAATTTGCAGTTTTCAGCGTCACATGATCATTCCAATATGCTGATTTGCTGCTGCTTCTTAATATATCTTTAAACTTGTGATATTCTTTATGTTTTTGTTTTTGATGAATAGAAAAAAACGGCATCAATATAAATGTCTTTAGTTTCTCTTTTGTTCTTAGATGCAAACAGTCTTAATAATGGCATAATTTTCTGGGATTAATTGTTTCAAAAAGGCGCGTTTAAACTTGTAGTCATAAAAGCATTTCCATATTTAATCCCCAAATTAAGATTAAATCAAGATAAAGGAAGTATCACGCGTGTGGTTCAGATGCTGAGTCAAGAATCTCCTATTCCAAACATTTACAAAATATTCCAAACACAAAGGTTCACACAAACAAAACACCACGTTACATTCACAAGAACCAAAAGACAGACTGGGAAGAAGGAAACTAAATACTGATACAAATCAAACATAACAAGGTGATCGCAGGTGATACTGATGAAGACGATGAACATGTGGATCATTGAGGGAGTGAGTGATTCAGGTGTGGAGACAAGGAGGATTCTGGGAATTGTAGTGCAGACTGAGACTGTGACAGGAAGAATATTTAAGTGTATAAATACTGATGGGACTAACGCCGTTACTTTTTTCAGTAACGAGTAATCTAACTAATTACTTTGACTGTCACTATAACGCCGTTATCATTGCCGACACCCCGTTACTGCCCGTTACTCTAGTCGCACAATGAACTTTTTTTTTTAAACTTCATGATAGGACTCGTGCGCGTGTTGTCATGAGAGAAGGGAGGATGAGATAACTCATTGGCTGATGTATAGTAAGATTACGTCTTCAGCCAATCAGAGAAATTGGGTAGGTGGGAGCAGTGTTGCCAGATTGGGCGGTTTCCCGCCCAATTGAGCGGTTTTGTAATCTTTTTTGCGGGCAAAAATGGGTTTGGGCGGGTGGATAAAAATTGGGCTGGTTTCGGATCAGTTCGGCGGGTTTTTGTAGCCGAAACACCGGTACTTCAGATCCTTCTTTCAGCGACTCTTTACTCTCACTCACTCACTCACTCACTCACTCACTCACTCACTCACTCACTCACTCACTCACTCACTCACTCACTCACTCACTCACCCAGGTCTAAACCCAAAACGACACTCCCTCCCTTCAGCTCACTTCACGCACGCCGGCGGCACCTCCCCGTGCGCACAGGTCTTGCGCGTAATGGCTTGACATCAGCTACATTCCGTCCGCCCGGACAGTTGTTTTAGAAGTTTGCTGGAGCTTTTGTGTTAATCAATTCAGATTATTCTTAATAACAACTGTTCAAAGCTATTTTCAGAAAACTCAAACTCCTTAGTCCTTACTGTCTGACGGACGGGGAATAACCTCAGGCAGTTCGACATGTTTTTGTGAAATCGCTTTGAACATGTTATTCAGAATATTTGTAATAATACAATTATTGTTTGTTGTGTTCTGTTCTGCGGCCCAGCCCTGTTCTATAATCAACTCGATTTTCATATAGCCTAATGTTATTCATAAGTATGCCTATGCATGTTTTATGTTGCTAATTGTAATAATTTAAACTCTAAAGTGGGTTATTTTGTATGTCCATATCAACTCAATGTTTTAATGTTACTGAATGGTTTTGTTGGTTACGGGGGCGAGAAACGAAAAAGTAACGCAATAGTTACTTTTACTGGTAACTAGTTACTTTTATAGTGGAGTAACTCAGTTAGTAACTCAGTTACTTTTTGGGAGAAGTAACTAGTAACTATAACTAATTACTTTTTCAAAGTAACGTTCCCAACACTGTGTATAAATTACATTTGTTTGCCAAGTACCATCGAGGAAGAATTGAAAATATTGATGGTATCCTTTTTGTTTAGAATTCATTAAGAACATACAGGAAATGTGGTCCTAAAATTTCACCTGGACCCCAGTATGTTATAATCACTGGGTGTTTGCATCTTACTGCTAAAGAACTAAAGATATATTCCCAGTCAAACTCTATGACTGCCTGTCAGCCTGCCTGTAAATGACAGGTAATTAAGAGCGAGGAAGTCATATGTCCCCATTTCAGTTCCTACTCCTCTCCTTAGATCTAGATTATGGTATGACTGAGCTTGACAGACACTCCCACACTCACACAAGTCTAGATGAGAACCGCAGGCATGTGTTTTTTTTCTCTCTGATTTGAGATATATTGCATTTCTGGACTGGATAAGGATCCTTTCTGATTGAAAAGCCATTCGACAGGCTGACACTTGCTAGAAGCTGATCTGTTTTCTAATCAGGACCGATGCCAGCATAACATGAAATCCTATAAGAGAAAAAGAGGGGAATGGAGAGACGGGGATAGCGGGAGGTTGAAAGAGGACAGATTTGAATAATTTGTTATTGTGAAAGAGGCTAAATTTTGCTCCGAAGCGAAGGCAACGTGACATTGAATTGCAAAGCCTGCCAAAGCCCTTTCCTTGTTTGTAGAGGTAAATTTCAGAGCTTTGACCTGGCACAGACTTTTAGGACAAAAGACAGGACTGTATCACAGCTGAGCTCTCGAATAAACAGAGACATGGTAAAATCTTCTTGATACAGCAGCTCTCTTAAGAAGACAAATGAGTGGAGATTAATGAAATGTCACTGCATAATGTCCTGAATCAACACAACTATTTGACACAAGTGTCGTATTTTAATTCAGACCCTCTCAGGGCTCTTTTCAAATGGAAATGCATATGCATCTGCTCTGCCTCTTCTCCATCATCTATAACAATGGCTGCTTTTCAGCATGAGAACAACAAAGGCTTCCTATTCAGGCATTACTATGATACTCTAACTAACTCCAGTAAACATAAACCCCTAAAACTTGACCTGTGTTGACTAGACTAGTAAATGCGAGCCGAGAAACCCTAATGCCTATAAGCCTAATACCCCTGACAATGCAATTTTGTTTCCACCCTGTATTAAAGGGTACATATCATGCTTTTAAATCATTAAATTTTACTTATAAATCATACATTTGTGGTCTATATAAAGCATAACTGCAATGCTTGGGTCTGAATTCCTCATTATTATAGCTCAACAGGCCCCTTTTCTACCCCTTTTCTGATGTGCTTCTGTGAGCAACCCGTTTCGAAGCGTCCCCTTTAAATAAAAAGGAGTTGCGTCTTTCCCCGCCCGCTCTCCAGGTCGCTGAGTTCACGGTCGGTTCAACTCCCTGCGTTCAGCCATTATTGTAGTTTGATAAGAGATATACGATTACTATAGTTTCAAAGAACATTTTTATTCACACGTCAACAACGGAAGACTTGTCCATCAAGCGTTACATATTCGAGCCAGAGCGAGCGATTTGAAAAAGACGACGACGAACCTGCAGAACAACGTCTTCATATGGATGCAGTGGTATGTAAAGTTAAGTTAACTATGTTGTGTCATTAGTGAAAGTCGACTATTTCTCTTGTTAAAACAAGCACTCTGACAAGATAAATGACTGCGGTCTGATCTTACCACTAAAAATCTGTATTGATAATAATATGATAACTTACGTTTAGAAAAGCATCAGCAAACACAGCAGCTAAATGATAGAAGGAATTTACCCCTCATTCAGACGAAGTCGATCGGCAAACCATTCTTTATACTGGCGGAGGTTGTTGAAGTGGGGATCCTTGAAGTGCTTCAGGTCACTACATCCAACAACTGAACATTTTGACTTGCCCTCTCGTAACTTCTGCATCATTGAGCTTGGACTACAAAATCGGAGCGAGAAATAATAATGGCGGATTGCTCGAAGTGTTGGACGATGTCCTTATTTGTCAGTTCCGCTGCAAATCCTGTGACGTTATTGTTCAAAAAACGTCATAGAAAACAGAAAAATCTGAACAGGTTGAAAAATATGACCAAAACAGAATATAAAGATATAAACGAAGCACCTGAAGAGAATAATTTCATCTTTTCTGTACTTATAAACACTCCAAATATACAACAAAATGCATTTAAGGGCTTAAAAAGTGGATTTTGCATGATATGTCCCCTTTAACACACCTTAGGAAGTTACTTTGGTAATTAGATGAAGCTGGAATGGTTGAATACGGTTTGTTAGGCCAGGTCTAGGACTTAAATGAAAACATTTAATCAAAAGGATGATCTGGAAATAGGGTTGGGAATCAACTTTTCTCATGAGCTGTCAGGTTGTGTGCGCAAGCTAAACATAATTTAAAGTAGTTAGTTCATAAACTTGACTTGACTTTTAACCTCACTGGCCACTGTGGCGAGTGGTTTTCTAAAGTTACGCGCCACTCAGCATTTTGACATGCCGTAATTTTGATATCCATTCCACGGGGAAAAACTGCCATGTACATACTTTGATATTATCTCATGATTTGGCAGCTGTATATTAGGCTGCTGTCACTTTAAGACCTGACGCTCATATCCATTATACGTACTGTTACACATGCGTTTTCTTTCTCAACTGTTTACATTCACTTAAAACATATTAGCCAATGAATGTTTAACCGCAATAAGCAGCTAAAAAGAACTTGTATTGTACTTGTACTGAGAGGCGGCTTTATGTGCGCACACTATGGGTGTGAGTGATAATGAGAATAAATAAAATTACGTCAATACGTGCAATCCCATGCTGAAATTCAAGCCCTGTAATACCAACAAATGAAAGGAGTGAGTGAGGCGGGTTTGTTTGTGTCAACTAGCTGTGGAAAATGAGTATTGCTAGCGTTTCAGATATTTCGGTATATACGTCGAAAAATCTTTATTTCTGACAACACTACATTACACCTAGTTTATTATTTCAGATGTCTTTTTAAAAGACTACTATTAAAAAAAAAGATACATATCATATATAAAAGGTGTGACTGTATAACACGCCACTGCTGAAATCCATATATATATATATATATATATATATATATATATATATATATACTACAGTATGTGTGTGTCTTTGCATTCTGGACATTTCTGGACAATGCTGTCTTGAAATATGTCCAATATATGTCATTAAAATACTTCCTAGGTAAACAGCTGACTATGTTTTGGAACAGAGCCATTGTCTTACTTCTCTCATACCCTTGATTCCACTGCTATCTCTCTTCGACTCCACAGAGACCCGCAGCAGAAAGTTCCTGCTTCATTTTTAATGAATCCTGGCTCAAAGTTGCACATACTCTCCTCATGAAGTCTGTTTCTCTACACTCCCACATTTACCTCAGTGCTACACAAACTCTCTCTCTCACAGTATCTTGACCTCTCTCCATCCTGACTCTTCATGCATATTATTAGACCTCATTTTCCAACAGTCTCTCACTGTACTGTAAATTATCACACTCTCTCTTCTCAAGCTGCTCATCTTCTCTCTTTTCTTCATCACAATGTGTGAAGATTATTCCTCATATAGAGGGCTTCTAAAACAAAGAAAATCCAGTTTAGTTTACAATTGTCACAAAAAAAGTGGTTGTGCCATGTGTTTTAATAGCCTATTTTAATGACCAATAGGCTAAATAATTAAAGTCGGCATAACCCTTTCTTCCCGTTTGTTATGTATATCTGATGGAAACGACTTCTTGAACATGAGAAAATGTAGGGCGGGACTTGATATTGGTCGTGGTGAATTAGTTGGATGGTTGCGGTTTGCTATTGGTCGATCTCATGTGATTAACAGGTTGTCCTGTCCCCTTGCGCCACTAAAGTCTGGTTTTTAATTTCGGATTGTATTTAATCTTCTAAAACCTGTAAGATTGTCGACTTTTTTGGGGCCGCCAAAGCAAATTTTTTTTAGTCCCACCAAAGCCTTTTTTGATCAGTGGGTGACGTAGAATAGAAACTGCTGCGCTTGATAGGGCACATAACGAGCAGAGAGAGCACGCCGGATGGCACGCGCTGTCTTGCTCTCTCTCCCTCGCGCATATAAATCAAAATCAATTTGACACAATAGTAAAAGGTCGGAAGACCGCAGTTTCAAGTGGAGCATTTGGAGATTTTTAGAGATTAGAGACTCTAGGCTAACACTCAATGAACAATATCTCAACACTAAATTATAAAGGCCGGTTTCATATAGGCGCCTGTCTCAAATACAAGCCGGTGCAGTTCGACGATTTGGGAAAATAAAAGCTGGGACTGTTATTTGAAGTTTTATGGTAGATAAATCATTTAAAATAGATACTGGAATATTCCATAAAATAGTATGAATGGTCAATTTTGATTTCATGATGACTTGTTGATCAGTATCATACTCAATCATGCTGTAGGTTCTGTGGGTCCATAGTATTATGGGCCATTTACATGACATCTGTTCCAAAGTTTAGGGACATTAAAATAGAAAACAGAAATATTATTCCCCAATTTTATGTATTTTTGATCAAATTAATGTAGCCTTGGTGAGCATTTAAAAAATATTAACTAACCCAAACTTTTGGACAGAACTTTATGTAAAGATTTTAGAGTATATTTTATTTCAAGGCAACCTAGCCGCGTTTATTTCAAGTCAATTAGCCGTGTTTCCATTAACCTTAAAATCGCGCAAATTGAATTTGCGAATTGAAAATACGCCAATGGAAGCTCCCATATATCGCAAAAAAGTTTTTTTCACAAAATACTTCATACAACTGCAATGGAAACAGTTTTATTGACTGTTCTGAAACAGTTTTCCCACTTTGGAAAGTCTGAAATAGTAAACACAGAAGAGGTGGAAGCACAGTTTTCATAGGCGTTGTGTATAATTGCTTCAAACTCAGAGAGTCAAAATACACCCACGATATTTGGGAGAAAATGACTATGTGTACAATGTGCTTGACACTTATGTAAATGATTCTATATCACAGCCAGTGTCTAAATCGCACCTGTCACCGCAAACATCACACGCCTACATAAATATGTTTTATGTGCATTAGAGGCTGTATTTTTAGGCTTCCCTCATCCTGACTCTGAAAGAACTAGTACTCTTGCCACATTGCATCTTATTTCAGCCAAGAAACACCCACAGGAAGAGGCCGTCTGTCGACATGTACAGTGACCAACCCCTGTTCGGTGTTATTAAGGGCTGGGGTCTGTTGTTTGCTGTTGTAGTTGCTGTGGAGTGGAAAATAGTGGATAAAATATACGGATAAAATGCACTTACACTTCTTGACGTGTCTGTGTGAGTTCATGAGTTAGTGTCAAGCACTTTACGTATAGTGTCAAGCATGCTGGTATGAAGCAGGTTGAACGCTAAGGCTGATGCGAAGTAATTAGGCCTTCAGAGATGTCAATTAGGCCTTTAGAGAAATCAAGACTTCAGTCTGAAGCTTTCACCTGGTCACTGGTTGAAAGAGGCTGGCGGTAAATTTAGCATGTGTGTCAGGTAGACTCAAAGAGGTATTAATGTGTCAAGCTAAATATATTTGCTAACGGTCACTGCGATGTCTATACACATCACAGAGGCTTTACCTGATAACCGAACGTGACATGAATGTTCAGAATGAGAATTGAGAGTTGTAATGGGGGGGAAGACTTTCAGTCAATAACCGTCATAAATTGTGCCTTTTCCTCACACAAATCTATTAAGACTTCGAATATACACTGCAAAAATTAAAGATGCTTTATCTATATAATTGTGGCAAAAGATTACAAGCAATATTATTAATTAAACTTAACAAATTAGAATTGAGTAATGATTAATCAAGTTATTCCTTAAAAGTTAACCATTTAAAATGAGTAAAGTTTACACCCAAAAGACTTCGAAGATTAATTAAGAACTCTTCATTTTATATTGCCAACATCGAAGACACCTGATGTTAACGAGCAGAATCACTAAAGGAGAAAACCGTAATTTTAAAACAAACCTAAAACAAACATCGATCATCATAATGGTGATTTCAATTTGTTTTTTTTTGGTTGTTGTAAGTTTTACTCATTTTAAATGGTTTACTTTTAAGGAAGTAATTTGATTAATTATTACTTTAAAAAAAATCTTCTTTTGGAGAGTTTGGAAGAGTGAATGTCTGAATTTTTTGGGGAAATATTCTTTTAAAATGTTTTAATGGAAACTTTTTTTTTTGTAAGCCACTTTGGATAAAAAGCATCTGCTAAATGCATAGATATTTTTAAATATTTAGGACCCATTTCAGTGTACCTCCATTAAACTGCCCAGTAGAGGGAATTAACGAATATATCAGAACAAGCTTTGGCATATTTATGGATCTCACAGTCCTGGCAGATGGAGAGAAAGGAGTCCAAAAAGGCTGATATTGGACGGACGGTGCTCGCAAACAAAATACAACAGGATCTGGATGGATCAAATGCACTGGTACTGCATAGATCAGTGAGTTTGGTGTGAAATGTGCAAATATTTAGTGCGGAAGAAATCTGTCAAACATGGCGCGTTCTGAATTCTTTGAGTGTCTCGGTTCTAATTGTGTTTAAGACATGAATTTTTAATGCCTTGTTTTTATCAACCCCGTTTAATCTAGATCAATTTACATTCACATCTTACATCTGAGCTTTATTACCCAGCAAAGGATGTGTCGCTGAAAATTTTTCAATAAAGCGAACACCTAGAGCTTAAAAGTTGCTTTTCAGGAAGTTTGTGCGGTGCAGTGTGTTCAATGGCGAGAGGATGAGGACTATTGATTACAAAGGTACCGAATCTGCCTACAAATAATGCATGACCTATCTGCTGAAAAAGCATCGATTTAATCTGGTAGAGAAATGATATCACTTTATCAGGGGGAATATTGTGCCACGGCAAGCATTAAATACTTAAGTATTATGAAACAGCACATTGTGCTTTGTATCTCACAATCTCAAAGACCCGGTGAATTCAATACCTGTCTATTCAGTTTGCATATGTATTGCAGTGTATTATTTTAAAGTAGGCCTGTATAAAATTCCAGATATGTGTGCTGGTAAAAGTGGGCAAAATGGCAAATATATATGCAGATATATACTATAAAAATGCACAGGGAAATATTGATGACTCATCTTGCTGTTGTGGGCATTTCTAAATTTGAGAACAAACTTGAGAAATTTGAAAACAAGAACCTAATATCACCTTTATCTGACTAGCATTCCTTTGTGAAAAAGTACACATTTACATAGAATTTATTTCAGAAATTATATACTTTAAAATAATGTACTTGAGTGCAAAATGAATGTAATGTTTTCAGATACTTAAGTGCATGTTAATATGCATTATATATAAAATGTATATGAAATGCAATAGCTGAACTAAGTCATTTTTTAATATAATTTCATTAAAAAAATTCTATTGTCTATGAAATATGGTTAAAGTATACTGCTGAATGTACTGACAAGTATTATGGTAAACTAAAATATATTCTTATGTAATTTCTATCCAAACTTGTGTCATGAATTTGTATAATTTTGCGCAGTTAAATTTAGTAGTATTGTGTAGTATAGTTGAAAATATAATCATGCCCTTCGGTAAGTTAGTCAACATCAGAATAAGTGCTTGTTTAAAGCGTGACAAAAGATTATAAAGAACAACGATTAACTTAATTTGACTTTCTAACAAAGTGTACTTTTTAAATGTATAAGTGTTTCATAAATGGTCATGAATGTGTACGTGGTCTTTAGTATGAAAGTATATAGTTTTTTATGTACTGTTAAACTTCAAGTGCACATTCAAGTAGCAAATCATATTACACAGCTATGATGTAAACTAAAGATTATTGGCTATTTTCAAACAAAGGATGAGCCACCCTAACTTCCTGTTTGGATGGAAAATACAACCGTTTTTAAGTTTGCTATGCATGACCTGGCACTCTATTAGAAGATGCGTTTGTTATGATCTGAAAGAGTACGCCAGTATTGCCAGTCTCTTGCCTGCTGGCACTACAACGCTTGTACATATAAATGTTTGTTTTCTCAACATGTCAGCGTTACAGCGTGTTACATCATGAAAGTGTCCTGATCACAGTCTCTTTGATTTAATTTTCTACACACCTCTGAGAACTTCAGACACTCTTCAGGATCACTCTCTCACTTAGTCTTTGTTTCCACTTCATTTAAGTGGATTATGTGTTTGGACTCAAGGCCAGCGTTCCAGACACTAGTATCAAGACCCACTCGGCATACTGTGTTCATTTAATCTCTGTGTCCGTCGCTAAATGAATAACACTTGTGAAGTTTTCAGCAAAGTACTTTGGAATCCTTGAGCATGCAGTTGAGTGCAGAAACCCAACAAAGAAAAATGTTTAAAGTGACAGTTCCTGCTGAAAATGGCCGGTTAGACTGACATGAACTTCCTGGCTGGTTTATTCTGGCCTGGCTGATGGATCCTTTTAGCAATGCTGTTCAACAATAAAACCTTTGCTGCCTCTCTGACCAGAAAGTCAATGACTAACAGGCATCATTTTGGCCACCTTGAAAAATACTGATCTCATAAAGCTTCTCAGGCACCTTGGCATCTTGTCAATTGAACATTGTTTCTCAAATGAGTTTGTCCTTAAAACAATGTTTTTAAAATAGAACATTTATCTTACATATTAGTCAAGAATTCACTGTTTTTCTTTGTTGAATGAGGATCCAATGAGTGATTTGTCTAGTTTTAAACAATTGACAGATTAATTTTTCACCATTGGACACAAATCTTTAAACCATCAACAACAGAAGGTATGAAAAGCACTTTCCCCTTCCCTTTAAAAGTTGGAAGGTCTATTTATTTTGCTATTTTAAATCTTTCAATGCCAGTGTTTTTTTTTTAAGTTGCCAGTCACCGCTAGCCTTTTTTTGATCATTTTACCAACATTTTCATGGCCTCCAGAATATTTTTTTCTAGCTTAATGCATTCTTTTTTTGTATCAACACATCAATGTGGGTAAAAGTAGCGAAATTGTGGGCCAAAAGCTGAGAAAATCCCATTTTTATCAGACTACATCCAGATCGGATTCAGAACGAGATCAAAACATAGATGGAGTAGATTCATCAAGACCCCCAACCCTTCACAGTCCAATAGCTCGTCCTGGGTCGACATTTCATTCAGTAACATTAGGCAGTTTTGATGTATAGGCTGTTTAATGTTGATGATCCAACCCGATCGCACGGCAATTCGTACGAATTTTACGAGGTGGCTAATTTGTAACAATTCGTACGACCTCACTCGTACGAATTAGCAAGTTTTTTGCTAAATCTTTCATATTTTACGAGTTGGCCAATTCGTATGAATTCGTACAAATGACCAACCCCCGACCCAGCCCCTAAACCTACCCATCACGTGGGTTTAGACAAATCGTACAAATTCGTGTGTAGGAATTAGTACAAATTAGCTACTTTTTAATCACTCGTACGAATTCGTACGAATTGGTCGTGACATAGCGTTGGCTGATCTTGTTATTTTACATGTGCATCTGCTTACATGCTATCGCTTGTTTCTGCTATTTCATGTGTTTTGATCAGGAGATTCAGAACTCGTTCAGAAGATTTGTAATTGCGCCTCGTACCGTATAACATTGAAAACATGGAAAGCCGTAAGACATTGAAATTTTAAGGTCATTTTAAGACATTGAAATGTATTCGGACATGCCTTTCATGTCTTTCTACTTCTATTGTAGTAATTGACACCAAAGGCAACATTTTTCAGACACAACTTAGTTAATTTTTGTTTAGACTTTTAGTGGTTTGTGCAAATCTATAACCCATAACAGCAGAAATGTAGATGTCCATGAGCTGTCTAAAGATCCTGTATGACCTTCAAAACAGATGTTCTTCACAGTTGGAAAATGCCATTTAGTATAATTGACTTTACTTCCCTCTCGTAATCTCTATTGACCCAGCACTTCCAAGGGACAGGAGTACATCCATGTCCTGTTATCTAGATCTCGAATTAAATCCAAATTCATTAGTAAGACAAACAGGGCACATAATGAAGAGCAAGTAAACAGCCATATCACAGAAAGGACCTTGCATGACAGTCTTTGCTGCCTGACTTATATATACCACATAGTGTTTTTCCCAAAACAAAGTGTGCTGTGATAATAAAATATTTCAATTTATATACAAAAGAGCGGTCGTGAAAGCCTACCAAGCCAGAACACCTGCTTAACGTTGACATGCTTGACTTGTTTCGCTTGTACTTCTTTGCCTCTTTCGATACAACAATTTAGGAAACAATCAGGGATTGTCTCAGCTCAGATGTCTGGCTAAACACTAATTGTTCCAGGATTTCCCAGAAGTTAAACCTCTTTAGAGTCACAAAGACCGTTGCGGGAGTTGCGGGCCTCTGTATTTGAATTGTGTCTGAGCTTCTGGTTTCCTCAGCGCATTGTAAGTCCACTTCTATAAAATGCTATACATGAAGCTCGTTTCAATGTAGCACATCAAGTAAAAAAATAAAAATTAAAAAATAGCTGAATACTTCATTGCAATTTTAAGAAAAGTTAATGTTCTTGCACTATTTGATTTATGCAGTGTGTAGCCGAGGCAGAGTTAGACATACTTTCTATGCAGAGCAGCACGGGTTCAATTCCCAAGCTGGAATAAATGTTTCACCTCGTTTTTAATAAATCAGGTAATCAAGAAAAATTGCAAATATATGCCATCAGTGAATGTATAAAGAGGAGCAGCATCTCCTTTGGTTTAATTTTAGTTAGTGACTTGATTAACACCCTGAAAGCAGTGAAAACTCATTTCAATAGCAGCTTCACTTTTCAAAGAAAGTATTTTTACAGTAATATGCCGTGGAGTCACCTTTATACCATACTAGAATCTGCTTGCCACACTTAAAACAATCTGGTTACAAGTTACAGTAAAAACGGGTTAAAAACAAACCAACTTGGCTTCACAACTACTTGTTTTTACTAATCGAATAGCTGTCGACATATCATTGAATCCCTAGCTCATCTAATTGTTGGATAGTGTTCTTACAAAATAGTTGTTTTTATATATAATACGCACATCTTTTGTTCCATTGAACTGGATTTATTACATTAGCTCCCCGTTGGGTCACCTGATGTGTTTGCGTGAATGCGTATAGCATTTGGAACTTGAACCAAAACTGAGATAACATTTGTTGTTCCCCTGTTCTTATTGTTATTTTGATGCACTTACTAGACCTATTGGTTCAATGCTCAGAGTTTTAATTAGCCTTTTGAAGAATTTAGCTTTCTTGTTTCAAAAGGCTGAGCTGGATTGCCCATTATTTGCCCCAGAAGTAAAGTCTTCTGAATGTTTGTTCCAGTGGGTTATCTGAATCAAACAGTAGGTATTGATTTGTGTTTCTTGTAGACTTTGATTTCCTCTATGCTGCCCTCTTTTATGTAAACTGCTGAGTCCAAAAAGGCCAATTTGTTCTCTTGCACATGTTCCCATATGCACTTAGTGTATACTGTATGTCCATTTAGTGGGTGCGTTGTGCATTTGTACTCCTTTCTTTGATCTCAATCCAGGTGTCACCCATCTATTTGAACCAATACATTGATGATGCCACGGTTAGAGGGATAGTTCAGCTAAAAGTCATGCAGGTTTGGATTGGGTGAATAAATGATGACACGATTTTCATCCCATTAAAATCCAAAAAAAGAAGCCCCAATGGAACAATAATTCCCAAAAAATAGACATTGAACTGCCTGCATTTTGAGTCCCTCACTTTCCCTGATTCCCTGTTTCCTTGGGTTTTTGTGGTCCTGCTGCTCCGTGTAATTCCCAAATTAATGTCACGCATCTGAGGCCCTTTGTTTACCCGATCTTTAGACGGATCTGTTTGGGGAGATTAGTAAGGCCAGGGGGGCAACCTTGGCGCGACAGGTCTGATTGGCCTCCCACAATGCACTGCTGAGTCGTGACATCCTTCAAAAACTGAGAATGGTAGATCAGTATCTGAAAGCATAGGTCGACAACTCTTGCCAGTGTGTGTACATGTGCGTTCATGTGTTTATGTGCAATTTTGTGATTGTATAAAACAGTATTTCAATCAGTTTTTGCCAAATATAGAAATAAGACTGATTAAAGTGCCACTTGATGAGAAAATTACAGGGAGAGATATTGAACACAGGGCAATGCCGAAGTGCTGCAATGATGAGAGCTTGTGAAATTGTGTTGTCATTTTTATATGACAGGGCAATATTGCAAACAAGAATTCATCTTCAAAGTTTAGAAGCGGACCGTCGTCGCATGACAGCCTAAAAGAGGTAAGAGCCTCACTTTGGCTGCCATGACAAACTAGAAATTTGGATTGACAGCATTGGTTGCATCTCCACAACTTCAGAAAGTTGAACTCGAGAAATCCTTCAGAAGCTGTATCTGATAGCGTATATCAATTTCATGGATATTATAACTGGGATTAGTTCGGGCTGCAATAATGAATGCAATAATAGTTAAAAGCAAAACCCATTATCCAATCAAAGGATCGTAGGCTGATGATGTCAAATATAAAATTCATTTTGTTTTTAGTGGGCCTACACCCAGATAACCTAAATCTCTCAGGCACTAAACTCCAACCCACACTGGTCTTTTCATAATTATTCCCAGAATTAATTAAAGAAAGAGTTTAAGCACAGCTTTTAACATTCAACTCATCTCTCCCAAAACACTCTTGCCCTAAGGCCGCTCGGTTTAACTCACAAGACGGAGTTCTTGATGCCTCCCCAAAAAAAGAATGAAGCCTTCGGTTCGGTTGCGTCTTAAGGCCGACGGGAGTCTCCGGAGTTAAAATGCTCGCAATTCTTGGCAGATGCGCCGCACGTCTTCGCTCATTGATTCTGATTTGCGTTTGATGTGCCGTGGGACTCAACTAGGTCACATTTTATTCCTTTGTTTCTTTGATACGAGATGTTTTGGCAGAGAGAGGATTGAAATGGAAGGGAGAGGCATCCAGTGCTCGGAGACACCCAGTCTGTCGTAAATAACGTGACTCACAAAAATGGATTATGAAGCATGAGTTTTGAAGCCGTAGGTTTAATTATCTCACAGCGTGTGATGTTATTGCGCATTATATGTAAATAAAAGCATCATTATTGTTCCCTAGAGTTTGATAGAGCGAGAGGCAGAAAGGTGATTTATATGGTGAGCACATTAAAACCTGAACTACAGTGACATCAGAGCTGAATGTTCAAATGCCACAAAAGGTGTTTTGGGACCAGACAACTTTAAACTCTAGTAACTTGAAACGTCTTTTATAGAATGATTTCTGAAGGATCATGTGACACTGAAAAATGAGTAATGATTTTATGTGACGCTGAAAACATTCCAGGATTTTCTCCATATAATGCACTTCAATGGGAACCAAATGGTTCAAGATCCAAATGAGAGATTCATTGCAGCTTACAAAGGCTTTAAACGCCACCAGACGATGAATAAGGGTCTTATCTAGGACCCTTCGAGTCTCAAAAATGACTCAAAAAAAGATTTGTTCATTTTGATGAACGAGTTCGAACAGGAGAGTCACGCTCGCTCATCACAGAACAGAGCCAGGCGAGCAATTGTGCTTATGAAACTTAAACTTTTTTATTTATTTTTTAAATGACCTATCGTTTCGCTTGATAAGACACTTATTCATCGACTGGTGTCGTTTAAAGCCCTTTGAAGCTGCACTGAAACTCTCGTTTGGACCTTGAACCGTTTGGTTCCCAATGAAGTCCATTATATGGAGAAAATCCTGGAAGGTTTTCATCAAAAACCTTAATTTTCGACTGACTTAATTTATTTACTCCTTTAAAGTTACACTTCATTCCGATGGTCTTTCTACTATAAGTAACTTTGCTACTACATGTCAACGAACTTTTATTAGAGTATTAGTAGACTGTATTGTGTATTAGACTGTTTGAAGATTGTTAGGTGTTAGTGTTCAGGGAGCATCAAAATTAAGCATTAAGCAGACATTTAGTTGACACGTAGAATAGTGTTTTTTGCTCAGTACACAAATTTAACAGATTGAGTCAGATACGGCAAAAAAAAAAAAAAAAAAGATACCAGATTTTTCTAAAAGCAACTTTTATGGTTAATGTGTGAATGAATTGCTATAAATATGATTCGATTTTTTTTATACTAAATTTCATAACATGATGATCAACTATCTTGTCTTACAATAACGTGATGAAAGTTTTCTTTTCCCCAATAATTACCAAGCCAAATTCGCTCATCCACTTTGAATATGATTAGATAGCACCTTCATGGTAGCAATCTTGTTTAAAAGGGCTGGTGACGTGATAAAAGGTCCATAAAGATTGACCAGCTACCCGGCTGAGTGAATATAATCAGAAGTTACAGAAGCGTGTCCGATGGTGAGGCCAGAGAAACGTCTTGGTGGGCAGATACGATCAAGTAAGGGGCTTCAAGGTCTAGTTTCAACAGTAGCAATACATTCTCATTCATAATGAAGAGGCCATTCTGCTTCCCAAATAAATAAACATTTATTATTCTCTCTGTCGCACGAGCATGACAGGAACCGTAAATTGATACAAATTAGTGGGATACACAATGGGTGCACTGGAGTTCACCTCTTTTGACAAATGCACAATATGATAAAAGATGTGGTCTGTTCGGAGCTACGCTATGCTCATATGTGGAAATGGATATGTGCATATTTCAGGTCAGCATGTTTGATATTTACAGATTCTCGCTGCAATATGCTAAAAGCTTTTCACACATTGCTTTGGCAGTCACTCACATGGATGAGACTGTATTTTTTCTATTCCTTTTGTAGAAAGACATTCTCAGACAGTTGCATCTTAATTGTTTTTGTGTGGTTGAAAAAAAAACTATGGATAGTAGTAAGGAGAAAATGTTTAGACGCTTAGAGCTCAGTAAGCTGCCTACATAGGCATTTTTTTTTGCCCAATGTTGCCTTGTAAAATACTTATTTTTAGCACACTGTATACCTATGTCTTTTTAGGACAACCAAGTTAGCATCACCTTGGATTTTTGCTAATGCTTTTGAAAAAAAAAAAAAGTTATTATAATAGTTTAAAAATACACACATTTATGAATTCTAAAAATACAATTTCAAGAAAATGCTTAAGTTAGGCTATAAGCAAACTAAACCAGTTTCATGACTTAAACTTTTCCATCATGACATGATCTTTCTCTCTTTATAAAAAGTTGGAAAGTTTGAGTAAGAATATTTTGCAAGAAGTGAGTATATGAGTTTACCTGTAATATGCCGTGACGATGTTTGATGTCCCCTACAGCCTAGTCTCATTTAGCCACTTGTTAGCAAACCACCTTTTTTAAGACACTTAAAAGCTTAGACAAATCACATGTGGGGTTTACTGATGTATTGCGTGTCCTTGAATTAAAAGTAAAAGGACCCATTCAAAACACAATTGACATCTGGACGATTAAACGGGAAGTGCAAAAAATGAAGCATTCCTGCAGCTCAAATGTATTAGGTCATATGATGCTGTTGTCTGTGTGTGTTGTGTATTCTCATGCATCATTAGCCTAGCAACATGCTAATGATAAACTCAATAGGAATCAATTATGAGTCTCCCGTGCACAGCTATGTAGAACACTTAAAATTGTAACTTACCTGTGTGAGGTTTCATTTCTTTTTGGACGCTGGCTCTACTGTAGTCAAGACGGCTCACTTGGTTTTCGGAACGAAGCCTTAGATTAGCCTGAAAACATTAGGGTAAGACTTCAGAGCAAATAAAAAACACCTAGGCACTTTAAAATAAAAAGTTGTGTGTGAGTGTTTTCGCAGCAATGCAATAAGAAGAACCGTTTTTGGTTCCCAAAAACATTTCAGTGAGCAATTTTCAAAGGAAGCATTATTATTTTAGAGTGAAGAGCATTTAAAGGTGCAAGAGTCTGAGTTTTTGCAGAACTACGCCCCCTCTGACGACAAGCGAAACTGCAACCAGAGGTGTGTACACTGGACACACGTACACACACGCTTCACTAACTGTTCATAACCAAAGGAGCATCAGCGGCACAAATCTAGTTACAGTCATAATGTCTTCAGAAGCAATACAGATATAAATCTGCAAGTCATTTTAAATATATGAAAGCAAAGGCATTTGAAAAATTACACACTTATGTGAAAGGGTTAAACAGGGTTAGCAGAAAACTTCGTTTTTTTTCCATGTTGAACTGTTTTATGTGTTTACTGTATCCACTTATGATTGTATTATTATGGAAACACGTTCATGAACAATATAAGTTATTACTTTGTATAGGACCCGTTTGAGCCCTAGAGCAGACCGGAGATCTCTCCGTTTGTTGAAAGCCTTCCCAACGTTGACTCTCGCCTTATTCCGACGCCTGGCACTAGCGAAAGTTTTCTATTCTTTGTCTTACGTGGGGTTTGCGTTGGGGTTTAGAATGAACTACAAGCCGGTCTTTTTGAATCCATCTTCTACTTTTGTGGAAAGTTGACTAAAGTTTTGTCGCTCGAGTTGTCTTCGCTGATACGGAGAATGGCGGCAAATACACAAACCTGCCAGACATAGCCAGGCGAGCGTGAACGCGCATGACGTCTCGCCCAGTCTCAAACTCCGTCCCGAATCCCTCTTATTTATTTACTGTACAGGATTATGGAGGTGATCAGTGAAGGGCTCATTCAGCCCATCAGGCAATTGTTTAAGCATGTATGGGTTAGAAAAATGGGTATTTTTAACATGAAATGTTGCGCAATGCACCTTTAAATATTCTAAAGAAACTTTTTCCACTATAAAGAACCTTTTGTGGAATGGAAAGATTCTATGATGGATGTTAAAGGCTCTTCACCAAAGAACCTTTATTTTTAAAGTTTAGCAGTAGTACGCACAGTTCTAGACATTGCATTTTAACCTTAACATTCACCACACATCACGTCGACTGTAAAGGTCTCTGTCTCTCACCCATAGCAAACATTTTTCATATACAGGTCATTCGGAAAGCGTTCACTTGCTCTGTCTGATGCCTTCATAACAACAGATTACAAATGATGTCCTCTTGTCACCCTCTATCCCATCAGTTCTGACATCAAAACTCATCAAAGTCTCTTAACCTTCCCAAGAGTCATATCAACCAATCGACCCTGTTTCGCTCGGTTCAGGGCAAAGACACGTTTAGGACGCCTCTACATCTTTTAAGTGCAAATTCGTCCTTTTTTATCCTCAAAGTGAAAGTGTTTAAATGGACAGTTCACTCAAAATTGAGATAGTATACTCAAACTCATGTCATAATTTAGCAGTGTAAAAGCAGTACGAGGGCCGAGGCAGTGAACGCTACGCTCTCGCTGTTGATTTTGCTGGCTTTAATCAGTTTTCAGGTTTTTGATCATGTGTTTTTAATTATTTAATGACTACGCTGGAAGACATCTTTTTACTGAGGCCTGAGTGCCTGTTCTCATTAAACAATCTCATCTTTATATATACGTAAGACAAGCAGCTAATTCAAGATTGATGAGATATGTGTGAGACGCGTCCTCAAGAGTACCGAAACAGCACGAGCAACACAACATATGCAGCTTTGAGTGAAATAAATGAAAGCTAATGCCCAGTAACCTAGAGACGAGTCAGACATCATGAAGTGTAGTAATGATCTATAGCTGCCCAAGGTTATCAATCCAGCATTTGTGTTTGTGAGTTTCAGATCTCTCCTGGATCTGAAACAGTGGCAAGAACAGCAATTTTGTTTCAGGGAACAGATGCAAATCATGCGTTCATGCACCATTACATGTTTTAATGAGCAAATCTCATCATCATCTCTTCATTTAATCTTTTCAAAAAAAGTAATTGACAGTACACGACTGAGAAAGAATGCTGCGTCCTAAACAGTATTTGAAATTAGAATTAGTGTGTCTCAAATCGTAGTATGTTGAAATTAAAGAAGTAGTTCACTTTTAAACAAAAAAACGTTTGCTGATAATTTACTCACCCCCATGTCATCCAAGATGTCCATGTCTTTCTTTCTTCAGTCGAAAAGAAATTAAGGTTTTTGATGAAAACATTCCAGGATTTTTCTCCATATAATGCACTTCATTGGGAACCAAACGGTTCAAGGTCCAAATGAGAATTTCAGTGCAAACTGCAGACTGTTCAAAGGGCTTTAAACGATTCCAGACGATGAATAAGGGTCTTATCAAGAAAAACGATCGCTCATTAAAAAAATAACAAAGTTTAAGTTTTATAAGCTCAAATGGTCGCCTTGCTCTGTACTATGATGCGCGTTCGTGACTCTCCTGTTCGAACTCGTTTATCAAAATGAACGAATCTTTTTTCGTGTCATTTGGTTCAGTCAACGAACGAAATGAACGAATTGACTCGGAAAAAGATTAGTTCATTTTGAGTCACGAACGCACATCACAGAACAGAGCAAGGTGACTATTTGAGCTTATAAAACTTAAACTTTGTTTTTTTGTTTTTTTCTTTAAATGAGCGATCGTTTCACTTGATAAGACCCTTATTCATCGTTTAAACTGGAATCGTTTAAAGCCCTTTGAACAGTTTGCACTGAAACTGTCTTTTGGACCTTGAACCGTTTGGTGCCCAGTAAAGTCCATTATATGAAGAAAAATCCTGGAATGTTTTCATCAAAAACCTTAATTTCTTTTCGACTGAAGAAAGAAAGACATGGACATCTTGGATGACATGGGGGTCAGTAAATTATCAGCAAAAGTTTTGTTTTTGTTTTTTTTAAGTGAACTACTCCTTTAATATCCCAAAGATACCCGGATGATCTACTATTTCCGGTTCGAATTTGTATCCATGCACATTTTGAAGTCCACATCCATTTAGATTTATTTGTCTTTCAATTGACACTATTTAACTGGTTCGTTTTTAATTTGTGGCGTAAAAGGGCAACTACAGACAGAGAAAGGGCAACATCATTTCCAATCCCGAAAGCTTGATAACTTCAACCTTTTTTTGTGAAGCAGAACATCACAAATGCTTTAAAAATGCATCTGCTTTCGTGCTCTTGGAAATGGCACATACATATTCAACCTGACAATCTGTCAACCCCTCTGGATTTCAGCAATGCCCAGCCCAGAGCTGAAGCCAAATGTAATTAACCTTTATGAAGAAGCAGAGTCTGTTGAGCAGAATTCGGACAGACGCTAGAAAATTAAAGGTTAAATATGGCCCGGTTGATGAGAAGAGCCTCAAGCTTTTCCAACATTTTCAGTGTTTAACAGTCAGAGGAACTTTTGATTGAAGCTTTGATGAATTTAACAAGTTAGAGTGTAAAATTAAACACTCCTTTGATTCCCAATGATGAAGTGAATGTTAATTGGTCTTCCTGTTGGTTTGTTTATGACAGATTTGAGATTTGGGAATTGATTCCATAGCCTTATAGGCTTGTGGAAACCGGATAGCCAGACTGAATTGTACTGCATAATGTTTGTGTATTTTGCAGTGTCCTTGGCATCATCTCTGTAATAGTATTACTTTTCACAGTTGGTCAGATTTAATAGGGAATAACATGGTTTAATGCAATCCCTGAAGTATAAACAGCTTATTTCAGCTTAAGCTGGTCAAGTTTTTTTTTTTTTTTTGTTTTTTTTACCAAAACCACCTTAAAGGCACAATATGTAAGATATTTGGATTATACAAAAAAACCCACTGGAACAAGGTTATACGTTTTGTTCACTTATGTTCTCACATTATCCCAAGTGTATCCAACAATGTTTAAAATCCAAAGAAATCTGCTATTTTAACCAGTGTAACATGTCAATGCGTCGCCTGTAAATGACGTCATGTCCACGCTACACTTTATTTCCATAGAAATCATGGAAACACCAAAGACACTTTAATATTTTATTAGACAGCGGAGTAACTGTTCGGATAGCTTTATTGACAGAAAACGTAATCATTATTATAGTCTTATTGTTTGAATCTTTAAATTTCTTGATTTACCATGAGTAACATGTTTGTACCATGCCTCACAGACAACACTATTTTGTCAAAGGGCAACTCCCATGATCCCACACTCACTCACTTGTTATTGTTTTGAAAAACTTGCATAGTGTGCCTTTAAGTTTGTTTTAGTTGGATTGAATTTATGGCTGGCCAGTCTGTTTTATCAGTAATTCTCTGTCTTTTGCTCGTATGTCTCTGTGGTTCATGCATAGTAAAATCTACTTACATGTTTTCTTTGTGGCATACAGGAACCCGTAGAAGCTGGGAGAGCTTGTTGGGACCAGTCCTTCCCTCTCAGATCACCGCATTAACGTCACTCTCTGCTCCAGGAGTGACTCTACTCACTGGAAACTGGAAAGGGCAAAGACCGACAAGTGAGATTACACACATGATATATAATACAATCTTAGCATTCTCACAATTGCATTTCCATTGTGCCAAGTTAACTAGGGTTGCCAAGTCTTCATAACAAAACTCAATGGCCAATCAAAAATAGCTCAATGACCATATTCCAAATATCAAAACCAAAGGTAACACTTCATTTTGATGGTCTATTTTTGAACATTCTATTGCAACTACACTACTATGTCGACTAACTCTCATTAGAGTATTAGTAGACTGTCTGCTTAAAGGAGTAGTTCACTTAAAAAAAAAAAAAAAAAACTTCATCCAAGATGTCCATGTCGTTCTTTCTTCAGTCGAAAAGAAATTAAGGTTTTTGATGAAAACATAATGCACTTTGCTGGTAACCAAACGGTTCAAGGCCCAAAAGACAGTTTCAGTGCAAACTGCAAATTGTTCAAAGGGCTTTAAACGATTCCAGACAATGAATAAGGGTCTTATCAAGCGAAACGATCCCTCATTTTTAAAATCAATAACAAAGTTTAAGTTTTATAAGTTCAAATGGTCACCTTGCTCTGTTCTGTGACGCGCGTTCGTGACTCTCCTGTTCGAACTCGTTCATCAAAATGAACGAATCTTTTTTCGTGTCATTTGGTTCATTCAACAAACGAAATGAACGAATTGACTCAGGAAAAGATTCGTTCATTTTGATGATATACATGCATACATACATCTTACTTGCCTTTAGAGAGGAGTTTATTTCAGCATCATATAAAATCAACAATAATGATAATAATATGAAAGCAAACACAGCTCTGGTATCGGAAAAGTATCGTTATCGGCCGATATCCAAAGTTAGGTACCAGGATCGGATCGGAAGTGAAAAAATGTGGATCGGTGCATCCCTAGTTTTATTATATGCATATATACCACTGAATTATTTGCATGCCTTTTACATGACTTTATAATCAAGACAACCTTTAGCAATCCCCTTTCACATCTCTGAGCAGGATCTATTTCTCTCTGACGTTTCTTTGTTGTTTTATCCTAAGCTGCTTTAGTATGCTGCCCGCTTCAGTTGAATTTCATGCAGGACAAATGATCAAGCAGTGCATTTGATTTCCACTCCACCTTATGCTTGCCACATCTAATTTCATACATTTCCATAGAGACAAAGTGCAAATTATTTTTGGGGCAGATTGAGTTTAAGTGTGTTCAAACTGTCTAAAGTGACTGGCTTTGTGTTGTATGATGGTTTCTACCATTACTGACAGTCTCAATATGTAGTTTTTTTTTTTTTTTTATTGATTTGCCTGCCAGCTGTTATTTGTTTTTTTTGGAACAAGATTTACGCTTGTCAATTTCTCTTTAGAACGTTGCAATGTCTTTTGATAACTTTTTGATGTTGCTTTTAATGATGTTGCTTGTGATTTTTCTTTTTTTTAATACATTATTGATTTTCCGAATGTTCTGTCAATTTCCATCCTGAGCATCAACACTTTCTGTATACTGTATATACACCACCATTCAAAAGTTTGGGGTCAGTAAATTTGTCTTTTATGCTTGGCAAGGCTGCAGTAGTAATACTCAAAAATATTATTTATACATGTACTGTATGCTTGTTTTATATTGGTGAGGCAATTACATAGACTTCCATTGATTTTATATAATTCTAATTATATTTAGGCCTAGCCCAACCCCTAATTCTAAACCTACCCATCAGAGAAACATGTGCAAATCACTACATTTAAATATAACAATGTTTTGGCTTGCTTATACATTTTTTTTTTAGTCGTTGTCATAATATTTCACCCACACAAGTATAGCCAAATCTCACTTATAATCAATAATCTTTAATTTTCATAATTGAATGATTAATATTGAATTAGAAAAATACAAAACAACCTTTTAACTGTGGTGGAATTGCATGAGGAATAGCAATAAAGCAGAGAAAAATCCTGCCATTCAGACATGAACATAGCCATAATTAAAAGCATATATTCATACGTGCAAATGAAGGCACCCCTCTCGAAGGGACAATGAAACATAGATCTCATATAAACTGATTTGCAGTGTTTCATAATGGGATTTCATTGATGAATTTGGATGCCACGCCATTGATTAGTAGATGAAGTGAGTATTTGAGTGCTTAATTAGAATCTCTGACATCCATTTGGAGGGAATTGTCTTTTAATCTTTTTATTTGAACTATATTTACTGTTGGGTGCAGATTGTTTAAAGAAACAGTGTGGACTGAAAATGAGCAACAAGGGGATATTGAGCATTTATCTCTGTCTTCAGATAAGATACTGGAATTAAAGAAGCCATCCTGCACAGACGCCTTAGTTCTCCACCGCGGTCCAAACCCAGAGGCTAAAGCTGAGGTTTGTAATCTGTCTTTCTCTCATTAGCTATTCTTAAACTGATATTATAGCCAACATCCTCGTGATTACCATTGCCATTCAGTTCATTTGTTGCCAGACATTGATCCTCATGAAAATTGTTTTGGATTGTCTTAGAGGGAGAAAGAATATCGAACTGATTTGTGGAAAAGGTCACACTGCAGGCAGAATCAGATTTGGAGTCCAATTAAGATTGAGTTAATAATCGCTTTTGTTGAAGTGCGCCGTACCGCAGTGTCCCCATAGGTGACGGCTTTTGAAACCTTCTCAGCCGGATTCATTAGTGAAATTCCCCCAGAACGGTAATTCATTTGACCGTAAAGAGTGTGCAAGACCGCCAGCCCGACAGTATGTGGAGAATCGGTAATCTGCAGCATTCGGTAATGCAGGGACTGGGTAATTGGTTGTTTTCCGAGTGTGTGTTCAAGGCTGAACACATCTAGACCATTTATCAGGTTGATAATCAACACTATATTTTATTATTAGCCTTGTAACCCATGTTTGGGGTGAGATAATTGAGGTCCACTTCGCCTACGTGATTACAGAAGAAAAAAAAAACACCTGCTCTGTTTCAAAACATTGCTGCAAATGAACTAAAATGAGAGACTTGATTTCATAAGTGACTGAAAATATACAGCAATGTAAAAAAAAAATACAGAATTTACGGATATTTTTTTTTTTACGATTTTACGGAAACCCTGAACCGCAACTTAAAAAAAATAAATAATATAAAAAAAAAAAATAAAAAATTCTAGCATTAATATGTATATATTAAAGTAGAAATATTTTGATATTCAAGTCGAAATATTTTGATTTAAGTTGAAATAAATATCGAGAATAAATTCAAAATATTTTGAGAATGAAGTCGAAATATTTCGAGAATAAAGTCGTAATTTTTTGAGAATAAAGTCAAAATTATGTAAAAAAAATTTTGTTATGAAATTCGCTCGTGAATTCGAACGGCTTCTGCCATGGATCTAAGTATAATTATAAAAATTCTATAAACTATATATATTTATATAAATTTAAGCATTCCTCATAACAAGACTCACATGGCCATTTTGGTCACTTAGACAACATCATATGCTCTTTTATGTCTTTTATGGTGAATCTTTCCTTGTGTGTGTGTGTGTGTGTGTGTGTGTCCAGGATGAGCCTTTTAAAGTCAGTATGGACGAGGACATCTTACCCAAAGACAAGCGGCCAGTTGCAACCACGCCTATACCTGGATCACCATGGTAACTACCAGTTTTGTCTGCACAGATATGATTGTACAGCTCACCATTAATCTGATGCATCTTTATTGATAATAAATGACACTCCACGTGCAAGATAATGACCAATCGATTGTTCTCTCACAATTGTCTCAGTGTCAACCTACACTTTAAAATGCCACAATTGTAGTTGCAGTGTTTTTCTCCTGTGTTTTGAAATGCTTTAATAGCCACTTTGTTCTTATATAGTGATATAAAGATGTTTGTTATATCTCCTCTCATTCTGTCATAAATGTCAGCCGCTTTAGCACCATTTAAATGATGCATGCTGCTGTATAACGGTTTGATGACAGTAATACATGCTTGGATAAAATACAGCAGTGCACATGGCAAACTTCCAACAGATGCTGTGACATCCAATCGAAAACCTGCATTAGGACAATGTGTTATGCAAGACATCCATGTCTCTCTGCCAAAGCAGTGTGGGCTTTCCGTCCTTGCAAACAAACACACAAACATACACATACACACACGCACAGACATCTTTGAAACCCAGCAGGCATCATGGCTTATGGCTTTTAGCTTTTGTTGACGCACACAAACTGGCTTGAACTGGTAAATCTTTGCTTTATCATGTGGTTTATGACACCAGCTTTGCAGAATTGGAGCTGTTGTGTGATTATCCAGATATAGATGCGGGATTAGATTCTTATGGTGCATAACAGCCCATTTTAAAGTCAAAGATCAAGTGAGATCACATGATAATGACAACATGGCGAATGTACACTCACCTAAAGGATTATTAGGAACAACTGTTCAATTTCTCATGAATGCAATTATCTAATCAACCAATCACATGGCAGTTGCTTCAATGCATTTAGGGGTGTGGTCCTGATCAAGACAATCTCCTGAACTCCAAACTGAATGTCAGAATGGGAAAGAAAGGTGATTTAAGCAATTTTGAGCGTGGCATGGTTCTTGGTGTCAGATGGCCCGGTCTGAGTATTTCACAATCTGCTCAGTTACTGGGATTTTCACACGCAACCATTTCTAGGGTTTACTGTGAAAAGGGAAAAACATCCAGTATGCGGCAGTCCTGTGGGCGAAAAATGCCTTGTTGATGCTAGAGGTCAGAGGAGAATGGGCCAACTGATTCAAGCTGATAGAAGAGCAACTTTGACTGAAATAACCACTCGTTACAACCGAGGTATGCAGCAAAGCATTTGTGAAGCCACAACACACACAACCTTGAGGCGGATGGGCTACAACAGCAGAAGACCCCACCGGGTACCACTCATCTCCACTACAAATAGAAAAAAGAGGATACAATTTGCAAGAGTTGAAGACTGTAAAAATGTTGCCTGGTCTGATGAGTCTCGATTTCTGCTGAGACATTCAGATGGTAGAGTCAGAATTTGGCGTAAACAGAATGAGAACATGGATTTAACATGTATGATATCATGCTTTTTATTTAAAGGTGGGGCTGGACTCTGGAGTTTATCGTCTGCTGCTTTAAATGCTCTTTAAGATTTTGATCGGATGTCAGTGTTTTTATCGTTCATTGGCTGAGGGAAAAAATAGTTATGAAAGTGATTCCAATGATAACGTTTCTTTGTGCCGTCGTTATAGTTGTGATGTCTGCAATTATTTTATATTTAGAATGATTTTTACAACTATCTTTATACTTATCGTCCTTGGTGTTAACAGGCCTTAAAGGGATACTCCACTTTTTTTGGAAAAAGGCTCATTTTACCACTCCCCCAGAGTTAAACAGTTGAGTTTTACCGTTTTCGAATGTATTCAACCGATTTTTTTGATTTTTAGAAGAATATCAGTAACCAGACAGTTTCTGGTCTCATTGACTTCCATAGTATATTTTTTTTCCTACTATGGAAGTCAATGAGACCAGAAAGTGTCTGGTTACTGATATTCTTCTAAAAATCAAAAAAATCGACTGAATGGATTTGAAAACGGTAAAACTCAACTGTTTAACTCTGGGGGTGGTAACATGAGTCTATTTCCAAAAAAAAGTGGAGTATCCCTTTAAGAATGAAGATTAATCAATGTATGTCAATTGTCCCATTTGTCTTTTTTATTTTAGGATAAACTTTGAGATGGTAAATTGCTCCAATAAAGTTGGAAAGTGGCACAGTCACAGTGTTTGGAAGAATTGAGCTAGAAATAGATTATAGTAGACCTAGTTGAGACAGAAAAGCATGGGGAAAATATAACACACAACAACCTCTGAGCAATAAAATGGTCCTTTGTGTAGAATAAAGCAGGGCTCTAAATTTTGTAGTTATTATTTTATATGGAGGTTGCATGGACTTGATTTAAAAATTCAAGAATCTCTGCAAGGAAGGACAAATGAAGCATGCGACTAGCACCAACCATATGTTTGCACTATGATTAACTGCATATGAGCAGAGCGGATTCACCGTTTCAAAGATTTTTTTAATATCATTGGGTCAGTTTTATGGTACAGGAAGGCACTGCCGATCTCCCTGATGCGATTGGGTAGCAAAATGAAATGTCAGGATTGGTTTGTCATGGTTGGCATGAGGTTGTATCAAATTACCTCTCAGACTACTGCAGAATCCATGAATACTTTATCCGACTACCCAGAATGAGGCCTGAAATGGGTCTACAATTATCACTGTAAGGTATGAATATCTAGTGCGGAACGTCTGAAAAATTGGTCACTTTTGGATTTATGACCGGAATCTAAAACCTATAATAGGTTTGTAGATACTTGATTCTGGACATATTGCAGATTTTATCCATTTTAAAAATATCTTGTGAAACAGCTTAAGGATGATTGAAAATAATAATAATAATAATAATTCAGCCCATCTGGTTTTAGTGGTTCTTAGCTGTCATGTGTGAACATGAATCCTCTCTCTCTAGTTCACTTTGACGTTTGATGCTCGGTGTTTTTATTCATCAGGATTTCTTAGTCACTTTGTGAGAATACCACTAACAAGCTGTTGGGTTGTGTTTCTCTGTGTGTGTGTGCGTGTGAAAGTATATAAAAGCATGACAACACCTCTCTTTTCTCTAGGTGTGTGGTGTGGACAGGCGATGACAGGGTGTTCTTCTTCAATCCCACCATGCATTTGTCAGTATGGGAGAAACCCGTGGATCTGAAAGACCGTGGAGACCTCAATCGAATCATCGAGGACCCGCCACATAAACGCAAGAAAGGTGCGACTCAATGATTCTGGTCAGAAATAGTAGACTATTCAGACATACTTCACATACCATGATTTGGGACGCTTTATATCCAATTTTAGATACAATTTAGGATAGTGTACGAATTAGTATGCGGGCAATGTGTTTTCTGACCTATTTAATGGCACATTTATTCGTAATTGAAATTCAAAATGCACAAACAAAGATAAATAAGTGGAACTCTTTATATAACTGAACTTGATTATCAAAATTGTAGCAAGTATGAAATATATAACGAAAACATCATCATCTTTAGAAACCGCACCGACAGAAACCATTATGGAAGATTCAGTAAATGTGGTAACTGTGTTTCTAATTCAATCTCATCTCAAGTTTTGGTTTCCATAAACCTGTAATAAGGTAAAAGTGTTTACATTTTAGATGCTTTAAGTATATTGATTTGTTTTTCACTTGTTTTTCAGTGTGTATCCAAATTCAAGTAAATGTAAGTGTCCAGTAGATTGGGGTTAGTAATATTTTTTGCAATGTTTTTGAAAGAAGATTTTTATGCTTACCAAGGCTGGAAAACATATAAATGTGAAATATTATTGCAATTTAAAATAAAACTGTTTTCTAATTGGATATATTAGAAAAATTAATTTAATTTCAACATCATTACTCCAGTATTCGGTGTCACGTGATCCTTCAAACATTCTGATTTTCTGCTCAAGAAAAATTTTATATATTATCAATGTTGAAGGCGTGATTTCAGAAAAAACATTATTTGAAATATAAATTTTGTATATTATCTTTATAATGTAATACATTGCTGAAGTAGTTTTAATCCATCCCCCTACCCCCCCACACTTTTGAATGGTAGCGTACAGTACTTGTGTTGGCAAGTCTTACTGTAGCCTCAAGGTAAGAGTAATAGAGTTGCTGAATCAGTGAAGTGTAACTCATGACTGATACAGGAGCACTGTAAACAGATGAACTTGACAAGGGATGAAGTTTAATCCTAACAGTGTGATAATGATGCTCAAGCAAAAGTTTAATACACACACCAAACTGCAGAAGTGGTGTGTTCTCATGGATTACCTAAAAGCAGTAATCCAATGAAGCGGCTCTGCAAATATTGAATTAGTCTGGATCTTGTCTGGAAGTTATTATATGGTTGGCTTCCTTTCACAGAAGGCTTTTCATCTTTATTGATTTAGTTTTATTGCCGTTTCATGGAGATTATTTATTGATGACCTTAATCTATTCGAGTTAATTAGTTCTCATTGTACTTTTCAGATGAGCAACCTGGCATGATCCAGGTATATCAATGCAGAACCTCGACCAGCTGGTGTTGTGCGCATAAATAAAACTATATACTTTGTATGATACATTAATCTAAAGCTTGATTGCTTCCGCCAATAGACGATTCAAATTCTGCTGATGAAGATGATGACGAGGATGAAGAGGAACGCAGTTCAAAGACCAAGCGCTACAAGTAAGTTGGGTCGAGCCATGTCGAATATGACAACAGATCTATCCTGAGTCTGGTTTAACTGATCGGGCGGATATAGTGTCAGATGTGCTGTATGTGTCACTTACCTTAATAATCGCAGCTCAACAGGAAGTCTCTGATTTGTGGTGGGCAACATCTGCAATCACAGCTTGATGCAAATTTTTCAATCTGTTTCTCTTGGTGATGAATTCAATCGAACAGTTGGGTGTTTGATGTATGTCCAAATGTCTACGTAGAGACAACAACGCAACCCTGGGGGGGTATATGATATAATTTAGTGATAGCAAAAGAGGAAAAGTAACTGCTGAAATGTATTAACGCAATATTTACTATAATTATCCATTGACAAGTCTTAGGTTTATACTTTTAATAGTAATAATAGTTGCAGTCTAACTTCATGAGATATTAACGGCATTAAAGCTGTTGTGTTATGTCTCCATCGCTTTAAAGACTGGACCATCCTGACGAGTGTGATGAAGGAAAAAATGGCTCATTACCGTTGGAGCTCCGGATCGGCCATTTCAGAGACATGCTTCTGGAAAGAGGGGTGAGAAATTCAGTGATTTTTAGGACAATAATGAAACTTCAGTTGTAAAGGATTAAGAGATAAAGGTTAATCCAATAGTTAACCCACCTGTGAAAATTCAATGGGCCATAATAATCTTCCAGATGGAGCAGTTTGTGATGAAATGGGTGATTGACATGCGTTTGTTTGTGTGTGAGCGTCAATCATCCCGTGTGTCTTGAACAGGTGTCTGCATTCTCCACCTGGGAGAAAGAATTACACAAAATTGTATTTGATCCACGGTACCTGTTGCTGAGTCCAGAGGAACGTAAACAGGTACGGCATGAAGCTTTCACATCAGCCTCAAACATCAATAAAACTTCATAACCTCTACACTTCCACTAGAGTACAGTAGTTTTAAAAGTACTAGTAGCTGGTGGTAAGAACTGTACTAACTGTATCAGATCATTGAGGATAATATTGAAAATGATTTGCACTATATATTATGTAAGAAAATAATGCACATCCAAGCTGGTAATGCAGCCGCGACTTGAACTACTCCTTCAAGGATGTGTGTGTGAATTACCTGAGTCTGTGATTGTAAGTTTATCTGCATCAAGAACAGTGCTGTTATTACCTCGCTAGTGAGAAATGTCATCTAGCTTTTAAGTTGCTAGACTATTTTACTGATGAAATCAGCAAACGCCACTAATGACACATTTCTGTGCGAGTGTGTATCTGTACTATATTTGAGTCGCAGAAACGGAGTATGTGCTTTCCATACATAAATCAAATGTAATTTTGTGGCAAAAAACATAGGAATAATTTGTCAATTATATCCTATTGTTTACTATATTTTCTTGGTCGGTGTCGTTGTGAGTTTTGGTTCTTTTGCTGTTGTAGGCTGTAAGAAACTTTGAAATAACTGAAATCATTTGGCGAGGTGACATAAACCCGTAATGCGGTCAAGACCTGCCTGGATCTACTTTAGCCGTGCGTTTCGCTGAAAATAATTGCATAGCTTAGGGCATTCGTCAACCAAGCAGAATCATGCATTTCATCATGCAATTATTTAATATTTATTTATTTTGCCAACAGATTTATGATCAGTTTGTCAAAGCAAGAATGAAAGAGGAGCACAAAGAGAAAAAATGCAAACTTCAGCAAGCGAAAGAAGAATACAGAAAACTGCTTGAGGAGTCAAAAATCACAACCAGGTGAGCTTATACGGTATATGAGATGAAATAAGTGTGACTGCTTTTGCTGATGCATTAATAAAAAAAATTCTCTAAAGCAGATTAGACATTCAGCAGAAGTTTTAAATAACTGATGGTCGTGTATTTGATTATAACCTTGTTACTTGTTAAAGGTCTCTGACAAAACTGAATTCAAACATGCCACAGGGATTAGCTCTCGGCTTGAAGTTTGCCTCTGCAGGTTGAATAGAGACAGGCTTTCACTTTTACTCTAGTCTTCATCCGATTCATTTATAATGAATGGAAAAAGAGAGATGGGAAACCATACACTATTAACATTCACATTTCCTGTCCTTGAAGCAAAACAATGAGTTTTTTTTTTAAAAAAAAAGATTATCTTAAATATTTAGCTGCTATGTAAAAATATGTAACACAGTCTCATCCCAAGACGTCATATAACTGACGTCTTTTCACCATACGTCAACATCCGCCCTTAAACGTCGGTTACATGACGAGATCCCGGGCCGTCATACAACTGACGCTTTACCTTTAACGTCAGTTAGGTGGCGGTTTAAGTTTAGGGTTAGGTTTAGGTCTGGGGTAGGGTTAGGATCTGATAACGTCATCTAACCGACGTTTAAGGGTACCCTTAAAAGGCGGATGTTGACGTATGGTCAAAAGACGTCCCAAGACGTCAGTTACGGTATATGATGTCTTGGGATGAGACTGCGCTGAAATACGATATAGATCTATGTATATGTTAGTGTTAAACGTTGCAAAATTGCAAGTTCACACAAGGCAACAAAACATCTAGTTATTATCCAGAACTACATGCTTCGAAACCCCAAGCAATCGCCTAGAAATTTCTCTAATAACCACCCAGAATGCACTGGCAACCACTCTATCCTTAGCAAATTATTTAATTAAAGATTTCAGATAGCAAATGCACCAAAATGAGTGGTTTCCTGGTAAAATCGCGCATTATTGGAATGTGTTTTCAACTCTTTTCCAGACTCACGACTGTATGAGTCGCCTTTCAAAGTCTAGCCATGAAAACCACCGCAATCGCAATTGAGGACCATCACACTGATGACATAAAACATTTGATGACCGCCAAGGATCTCATTTTGATGTTCTCTTTTGTAGGTCAACGTTCAAAGAGTTTTTGGACAAGTACGGAAAAGATCCTCGATTCAAACAGGTTCTGAAGAGGAAAGACCAGGAACTGTTTTTTACCCAGTTCATCAGCACATTGAAGAAGCGGGACAAGGAGAACCGAATGCGTCTGAGGAAGATGAGATGAGTGCTTGTGGACTCCACACTACTGTGAACTGATTTCCTGTGACTGTTTATCACAGAGTAGACGGCGATACCATCTGCCCATATGTCTGATGACCAAATGCCAAGGGCAGTGTTGCTGTTTGCTTTTCAATGAATGACTTTCAAACAAAGGAACAAATACAAAACCAGCTGGGTCTAGGCAGCGGTTTGGGGATTAACTCTGCATATCTGAATGTGTTTCATATTGAAGCTCTTAATCTCCAGTTTGAGCAAAACAAGGTTCCTAAATCACAACACTGAACATGAATACAGAGTCTGACTCGATAGAAGCATCTAAAGCCATTGACCTGTGTGCACAGGTGGAAAATGATTTTTATAGAAATTGTAAATAGATGTTGATTTACTTGGCGCTGTGTTGAAAGTGACCGTAGAAGTGAAACCATTTTATCAGAGTAAGGGAGCGTTTACACGACACCGTTTTCAGCTAAAACCGGAAACTTTTTATGCATTTTGGCTGTTCGTTTTTGGTCAAAGTGCAAGATTTTGAAAAGAATACGGTTGTTGTCTCTGTCTAAACTACAAGGACGTACATTTGTGAAACCGGTGACGTCATACGCATGTGTATTATGTGTTCAGTCTATAGGCGCGTTTGTGTTATCGCCAACTACTGGCCTGGCATGAATAAGACAGTTTCGCAGATCCGTGTGAACGGGGATCATTTTGACAACTTTGGAAAAACGTTTCCCTTTTTAGTATATCGTTGTCGTGTAAACGTACCATAAGACCAGATTCAGACAGCATCTGTGAGAAGTGGTGTTGTGTGTCGATAGAATTTTTCAAATGTTGTCTAACGGTTTGTTGTAATTAAATTTGTCATGGTATCGTAAAATGAAAGTGATGCTTTTTACAGAAAATTCATGTACAGCTCTATGAAGCGTTGAAAATTAAAGTCGGAGCAAGTGGATTCTGATTAGAGAGAGAGATTTCATCGAAGGGACTGTAGATGTTTAGGCTGCATTCAATTCATGTAGCTATTTCATTTGCAAGTATGATTAAATAAATTATTTTATTTATTCTGATTGAATCGCAATTTTACATTTTCTGTCAGCTTTTATACACACTAAAAACCATTTCAGGGCTTAACAATATGGATTTTTATTTTTCTTCTGTTGACAGCTATTTTACTGCATTGATCTTTGTTTCATAAAAAAATATATATATACATTGTTTTACTTGCAATATAAGATTAAGATTATAATGTATAAAGACTTAATATATATGCCATTAATTCTTACAAATACTACATATTTCAGCCCGATCTCTTGACCAAGTCGTACGAATTCGACGAATGATTAAAAAGGGGCTAATTCGTATGAATTAGTACGATTTTGCTAAATCGTATATATTTTACGAATTGGCCAATTTGTATGAATTCGTACGAATGACCTACCCCTTACCCCGCCCCTAAACCGACCCATCACGTGGGTTTAGACAAATCATACGAATTCGTACGAGTGAGGTTGTTTTCGTACGAATTAGCCCCTTTTTAATCATTCGTCGAATTCGTATGAATTGGTCATGAGATAGGGTAGCATATTTAGATATCATTTTCAGCACATTTAGACTTAAGTCATTCTTGCAATTTCAACAAATAATTTATTTTTGCCAGCTAACATTACAGGGTTGACATGTTCATAACATCCCAGGAATTCATATGTTTGTTTTCAAGACATTAAAACATAAGTAAATAATCTTTGGATTTAAGAAATGGAGACAAAAATAAAGTAAAAAATAAAAAAAGGGAAAGTGACCTTTGCAAAACTTTCCAATGTCATCCTGATTGCTGAGACATGAATATGTATGAAATTATGTTGACATTTCATTATATTTTATTTTTTATTTTCTTTTTTCAGTCTCCAAACATTTGATTTTATTGATAATTCTTTTTGTTGATATTCAAATAAATTACATATACTGTGGAAAATTAAAAAAAAAAAAATTCTCAATTAAATATCTATGAGTACATGACCTCTAGAAAATTGTCCCATACAATCTTCTTGGCCACAGATAACAAGTTATTCATGTCCAGTTTCCTAATTAACTTTGACATGCCAGAAGAAATGTCAGCTAAATAAATGTTTCATTTTGTGTTCCTTGATGTGTGACCAATTAAATGTTGATAGGAAATTTTCACTTGTTGCTGAGGACATTTGTCAGCAAGACACATACAAACAATTAACATTTCTCATGCACCAAGTTTAAAAATAAATCCAGGGGCACACTAAGATTTTTTCCATGATTTGGTCGTCAGATACGGTAAAACCTAAAAATTTCCTCTGATAGTAGACCAAAATCCAAGTCTTTGATCACTAATTTGACCTGTTCGCCGACAGCCGTTCAATGACCATTGCAATCTAATTTTCCCTCCAATGAAATTCTGGAAGTGTCAGAAGTTTGAATCGCAGTTTTGTAATGTGACTTTTACAACAAATATAAAAATCAAGAACCATTAGGAGCGCAGAACCTGATGACACAATTTGTGAGACAAAAACAAAGCACCACTCCATTTTTTCCGGTTTTCTTCTCAAGAGAAACAACGATTGAATAGACAGCTGTATATAATAAAGCTTTTGTATATAAACTTTGGGTGTTGATTCTTCGACTATCACATTTTCGATGTGTTTTTTGGGGGGATCACTGAAGCTCTTTGGTTTAATGTGCTGGCCTGTTTTCAGCTGCATTGCCTACAAACACAACAAAGACTGTATTTCATCACAAGAACCCTCATTATTTCAACACCAGAGACAATTGAGACAAGAAAACCCTGAATATTTAATGAATGTGATACTAAGGCTGGAAATAAACCTGACTTTTTTTTACCCATAGCTCAATGATTATTTGAAACCCTTTTCACACAGCCATGCACTGATGCTGGAGAACCATCTTTCAGATGTACTCAGTCCTTATTCAGCCAGTCTTGGATCGATGGGGTCAAGGGAAACAAGTTCTATAGTGAAGAGACCAATGACGTATGCAGCTTTACAGATAATACAACACAAATTTCCAGCATGGTACAAGTCATGACTTTTTAACAATGAAATAGAGTGGGCATCTATGTTTATTCAGTTATAGGGATATTTCACTCACAAATGAAAATTATGTAACTATTAAAGCACAACTCTTAGTATAGCGCTTCTACAGCAGAGGGACACCTTTTTCACTCCCTGCAGAAATAACAATACGCCACAGCTATTTCAATACCTTTAGCATAGATGTCTCTCTTGAATTAGTCTAATTAACACTAGCATATAAGATTGGTTTCTGAAGGATCATGTGACACTGAACACTCTTAGAAGAAATGGTTCTATTTACAACCACACTGTAAAAAAAATATTGTTGGTTTAACTTAAAAAAGTAAGTAACCTGGTTGCCTTAAAATTTTAAGTTGATTGAACTGGAAAAAGTGAGTTAATACAATGAAGGAGATTAATTTAATCATCAGAAACTCAAAATAATAAGTTATCTCAACTAAATAAATTATTTTAGTTGATTTGACAAAAGAAAAAATGTTGTGATAACAAATCTTGAAAATATTTTTTACAGTGCAGAAATGGTTCCATCCCCCGCTTCAAATATGGAACTCCAAAATGGTTCTATATAGAACCTTTTTTTTGGTAAAAGGTTCTATTGAACCCCAGGGTTCTATATAGAACCCTGAGGAACCCTTTTTTTAAGAGTGTATAGAACCTTTTAGGGGTTCCAAATATGTAGCGCTGATAGAACCTATATAGAACCTTTTCTTCTAAGAGTGAAGACTAGAGTAATAAATCTGAACATTTAGCTTTGCATCACAGGAATAAATGCCACAGTGTCAAAACTAAAACGACCCTTTCATTTTAATGTAGGCTTAATTTCTTTCTTCAAAATATTTAGTCCATCAATACTTGAAGTACACCAGAAAATGATATTGTGTTAAATTAAAAAATGTCAACTCCATTAAAATATATCCCCTTGCATATTCTTCCACCATATAAATGTATTTGCCCTCTGAATATCTCCTCTCATAGCATGAACAGTGGAGCCGTCCACACACGGGGAATGATGGAGAATTTGGCAACTGGCATTGAGGCCCAGGGCTCGTTTACTGGGTGACGGAACCGGAGTGTGTTCAGGCCGTCAGTAGTGCTGCATTCCCTCTGTGCCTCACACAGGCTGATTGAACAGACTCACTGGTGAGGAAAAGTCAACAGCCCTTCTCCATCAGTGTCAACTCAATAAAACACAGCTATAAATAAGCACAGGGACGGCAGACAGTGCGCTGGCAAACTGTTTTATGGGGGAGTAAACTCCATTATGGCTCTACGGGACATCCATAGTCTCTGGCTTCATTCCAAGCGTGCGTCTACTCCTATCCATTATTGAAACCGCAGGTGACTGGTGCAGGATCAGGGAGGAAAACTCAGGGTGAGGGGGAGAGATCACTATATAGTATCTGACCTTACTGGAACTGCAGAGGCAGTTTTTCACTCTACAGTATGTTCCAAGAAAAGACCAAAAAACTATCGAAATCATGGTCCACCTTCAGTGCGCTGTTAACTTAAAGTGCCCCTATGCTATTTTAAAGGTTCCTAATTTTGTTTTGTAAAAATGCAAAGAGGTTAGCAAATCATAACTGAGGTCATTTGTGTATTGAAGTCTTAGAGGTAAAGCAAAAAAGTTCAGGAAGAGGTAGAAATATACTTAATTTCCAAAAAGTGAATATGGCCACTTGAAGTCACTAAATGTTCAACAAATCATTAAACAGACTCATATCATGAGGAATCAAAGCTCCCTTGATCGTTTGAGTTAAAAAAAAGATCAATGTATCATGAAGATATTCTGTAACTTTCAAAACTATAACATTTCTCCCTAGTGAAACAGACTGAAAGTAAAAATGGCTCACTCAATCAATACATTTTAACACATGAAGTCCTTACAAAGAGGCTGTCCATGTAGGATGGAAAAGAAAAAACTATTTTATATAACATTAAACAGCAAACCTACAGCTTGCAAATACCAGCATGTAATTACAGCTATAATTACTTTATGTCATTACATTTGTAATTACACAGTTGACCCTCCCCTCACACCTTAACCAACCCTTAAACCAACCCATACCACCACACCTGTCCCTAACCTTACCCGCATCACACCTCAATAGCAGCATAAGTGTTTTACAATACAACAGGAACACAACAATACTTTGTACTTATTGTTCAATGTAAGTACATAGTACTTAAAGCCACTTAATATAAAGTGGGACCCTAATTTCACATGCAAAGAGAGTGTAGCAGAACAAAAATTGCCGATTTACTAACTGTGAATATATATAAAAAGGATTATTAAAAAACATTAGTTGAGGTCAAACTAGAACTAACTAAACAACCCTGCTATGTGAATTGTAAAATACAGCACCAACAGAGGTCTAACTCACATAGTTTTAAATAAATCCAACATCTGGCTCGGTGGAGGAAACTTAGGGAAAAAAAAATTGACGTGGCATCATCTGCGACCGGTCTGGAGTGCTGACGCAAGTACATATCTCTTGATAATTGAGAAAAATGACTGCTTTAGAATCAAACCTGTCTCAAGAGGTATAGAAAGGGAGGAAAGGACAGAAGAAAAAGGTTAAAATGAGAGCATGCCGGCTGGAGCGAGCGCAGGTGCAGCACTGTTGTGGTAATGCATCACAATCAATATCGATCAAAATGCAGACCTCAAGACTAATGAAAGGCAGGAATTCTGGAAATGCAGACATTATTTTACAATTTGGCACTTTTAAATTACAATGGATATGACACAATAGCAGAAAAAATCGGGTTTAAAGTAAATCCTAATTGCTTAGATAGAAAACAGAACCCATTCTCTTCAAAAAGCCGATTTACGATATCATGACAAGTCTGTATACCTATGGAAACCTGAAAACCATTATCAATGCAATATTCATGAGAGTGCAGTATCACTCTCCTGTTTACTCAGACAAACAAACAACAATAAAAAATAATAAACGGTGCAATATTAAAACCATAAACAATAAAGCAACGGTATAGGAAAATCCCAATTATTTGTACTCAAAGCTGTATAGCTCTTGGTCTTTCGACTCCACATTACATAATACATATTGTTACACAAAAAAATATCACAACAGACACAGAGACATAGGCAAGACATAAAAACTACCAGAGTGATATATGTAAAGCTGCTGGGCAAAAACAGTGGATATCAGTGTTATTCCTCCCAAGTCAAACATTTGCTTCTACATCTAGAAGTGTCCGCTTGATTGTGGGTAAATACATCTGTACCTGCGGCCATTTTTATGAAGCATCTGAAGTCGGATATATCTCGCATTTATACCATTCCTGACACAAAAGTTTAGCCCTGTGGCAACATGAATCCATGCTTGAATTCTAAAGTGCAAATACAGCATTGTAAATAGATGTTCTACCTATCTACCTATTTATCTACCTACCTATCTATCTATCTATCTATCTATCTATCTATCTATCTATCTATCTATCTATCTATCTATCTATCTATCTATCTATCTATCTATCTATCTATCTATCTATCTATCTATCTATCTATCCATCTATCCATCTATCCATCCATCCATCCATCCATCCATCCATCCATCAACAGATATTCTTAAAGCCCTGAACAACTCACAAACACACAATTTTGACTTTATTTCTCAGAAATGCTAGTTTATATCATGCAATTCTGACTTTATTTATTCACTAGCTTCCATTCAGATCTGCAAACCAAATCAGATTTGTGCAAACACAAATTAATTTCTGGATCTCATAGAAGTCAATTCACCATGTTCCATAATTATTTCAACATCAAATCAAACAATCCAAAATACTCATTCTGTGTTTCCAAACTTTGCTAAATCTTTATCAAGCTGCTGCTTCATAGAAGGGCTAATTCCAGTTTGCTCAATGCTAATTAGAGGACATTCAGTAGTTCAATCGATATCAGAGTAAATTCAGGCGATACTGAACAAACTGCAATATCAATAGGCTACTAAAGATGACTCTGACTATATCTTAAAAATAGGCAGGTCACACAGCAAGTGAGTGATGGTACACACACAAAAGTGATGGTACAGGCAAAATGGGTGTTCGTATCCAGAAAAAAAAAATATATATATATATAGCTATATATTTACCATTTACGGTTTTAGTATACCACAACCATATAATTGCCGTTAAATAACTTGAGGCTGTGCATCCCTCATTCATTATGATGTTCATATGCATTCATGCTGTGCATATTTCAGTTTAGTTGGCGAGTTTAACTGGATGTTGTCTAACTATTCAAATCATTTAAACATTTTCAATTTAAATAATTCCCACCACTGATTAATATGTTGAATTCATGCAGTATATCTCTGAATATTTACAAGAGTCTAGAAGAGGAGCCAAACCCCATGGCCTTCATGTGGCTCGTTATGCAGTGATAAATTAAAGACCTGCAACTTAATGTCCCTTAAAATGAAGATGCTTTGTGTGGCTGACTGCTGGTATTATTCTAGCTGACAGTGCATTGGTCATTTAACAGACTGCGCCTTTGTCGTTTCGCGGCTGTGTGCAGCTTTTGCCAGTTGCCGTCTATTTGCATATGCAGAGCAAGCAAGGAAGACAATCTGTCCCAGACCATTTTATAGTTGTAACATTAATGGTGAATTGCACCCACTAATGAAAAGCCATTTAATCTGATTTTAGTAGTTTAACAAAGAAGTCGAGACACTTTGTGGCGTCATGGGGCAGCTTCTGATCTCATACACCTCTTATGTCTAATACATTTCTGTCATTAGAGCTGAACACTGAAGTTGTATAGCCCTAGTTGCGTTAAACTGATTTTTCATTTTCTTCTGCTTGGGAAACCTTGAGTGTGTCTATGGTAGAACTTATATCATACAGTGTGAATTGTACTGTCTGAAATTTGGCACATTGATTGAATCTTTTAGATTTGATTGAATCTTTACTCAGAGTTCAGCAAAGTTGAGCATTTATAGTTGTTTATGTTCTGGCCCAGTGTGTCTGTGTGTGTCTATTCGAGCTCAAGTGAAGGCATTGTGCTGTTTTCTTTGTAAAGCACACATAGAATGTAGGCTGACAGACTATTGATATAACCATTTGTTTTTCTCTCTTTCCTTTTTTTCTATTGCTGCTCACCTTAATGGACCCGTATTCCAGTCCATGGGTGAATCAAGCACCATTTTTGCTGTCTACTGCCTGTGACGTTTATCTACACTCTGTAATGGTCCATCAAGCATCCCAATTCACCGAAGAACATTTCCAAGCAGCAATCACCCTGAATACATAAATGACACACAATGGACAGAGAGATACACAATGAATCAATGGACAGCAACCCCTCTTTGTCGACAAATGGACATTCAGGAAGCTGTTAGACCGCTGAAAAATCACTGGAAATTTAGTGAGAAAGAATACTGGACAAGCAATGTGCCAATTACTGCAGCTTCATAAATGCCTGCTTACATAAAGTATGTGCTGGCCAGAACAAAACAATATATATACAGTGTGATCCAAATGTTTCTGGAATATTTTTTTTTTATTTACTGTATACCTGGAAATCATAAAAAAATAAATCTTTATGTTTTTTTGAAATTAAGTTATAACTTTTCACCACAGTTTTATTGGGTTTTTTTTTTTTTACACACTATCGCTTTCATAAAAAATGTGAGAACTGCAATATGATACAAACAAGTTAGTAAAAAAGTACATAATATTCTAAATAAACTATTCTTCCACCAACAAAATATTTCATTGGCACATTAAAGAGGCCATACTGCCCATTTACAAAGTCTTGATTTTGTTTTGGGGTTTTTTTTACGCTTGGTTTTATGCATGAATGTTCAAAAATCACATTATTTTTCACATATTTGACATTGTTGCACCTCTACCCGGTTTGTCAGTAACAATCTGTTTAGTTTATGCCTCTATGAAACCCCTCCTTCTGAAAAGTGCAATTATGCTCTGATTGGTGTCGTGATTGGTCAACCACTTCAAGCATGTTTCAGAAATGTCACGCCCCTTACCATAACAATGAGTTTCAACACACAATTTACGTAACTCAACTTTATGCCCGTAATTCTGCATATGCTTCTTTGGGTGGGAATTATTTAAATGAGGAATATTATGATGTGTTTGTTCCCGAAAAATAAAAAATAAAATAAAATAAACCAAGGCATTTCAGGGAGTCAGAAACAGTGCTTACTTTATAAATTTGCAGACGTTTTTCAGCAACATTTCACATTAAAGAAAGTTGAAAATGTAAAAATAATAGGTCCTCTTTAATTACCACCATTTCACAGTGACACAAGTTTAGCTCATTCAATCAGAATTTAGAAATAAAAGAATCAGAATCATATCTTAATCAATCAACAAGCCACTTAAGTCTATGAGTTAAAATCTACAAAGAGTGAAATCTGATTTGTATGCCAAAACTGTACATTTCTTAAACGGATGCACATTTTAAATACTACAAGCGAATACTTCAAAGCATTGCAGACTTACAATTTCATACAGACAGCGTCTCTTTTTGATCAATTGTTATGTGTGAGATTCATGAATCATGACTAAATTCATTTCTCAGGAGAAAATTGTACTGTTATTTCCCTGCAAGGCACTCAAAAATTTGTCTGCAGCAATTTGTGGTGATGCAACAGCAAATCGCATGCTGAGTTTTGAGAAACGAGCGGGGTTAAATAAAGGTTCCACTCCTTTAAGCCGTCTAACCGCATGCGGTCTGGTAACTAACCGAAGAACAAGAGTTTGATTTAAAAACAAAACCTTGTTGCTGCCTGTAAACAGGTAATCCTTGCTCTTCCCTTTCTGAAAGCCTGTGTGAAGTAAAAAGGTCTCTGGCTTCTCTTGGTCTCTTAGCTGTGGTCCGTAATGGCCAATCTGGCAGGGTGGCAAATGGCTCCCTGACTCCTGAAATATTCACCAAATCCTCAATTAGAGCTTGGTGTCACCTCTCCCATTTGTCAGTGCCTCATTTGGCTGGGGTTTCGCTCTCTCTAGCAGGAGATGTGCCACTTTCGATGACTAATTAATCAAGTCTTGGCACTTTTTCAGGCGGAGAGGAAAAGTAATCTTCCGTCTATAGGGAATGAGAGTAAAATGTTTATCCATACGCTATTTTAATCTATCATTTACAGGTGATTCACACAAGGACGAGGCTGACCATACGCTGCTTTCTCAAGGGGCTCATTAGGGACCAAAAAAAGAGCTTGCTTCATATGTTTATTTTATATTAATCAACAATATTTACTAGAATGTGCTAAATGTCTATGTTCCCAAAAAGCATATTTGTAGTACACACTTGAATTAGTCCATAAAATCTGAAACAACCAGTGAAAATACTTTCTTTTTATTTATTTTTTATTTTTCAATCAAATTTTTACCCTTAAAAGGGTTTGGGAGTTTTTTTTTTTTGTATTTCCTAGTTCGGGCAACAGATACAGTCTCTATATGATGATATCTAGGTGAAAAAGTTTGTATGTAAAGGGATTTATCTGACCTGAGACAGCTAGCAGAGGGTCGGTTTAGCCAGTCTGTCTGCTTCCTGACCTGAGCCCCAGAATTGGTTTAATGTTGAACAGAAAAGCGGTCAACCAGTTGCCCTGCTGCAAGGACTCTACAGCTGAACCCGAACAATGTACAGATTTCACAAAGCTACTCGCATCCAAATCAGAATCTAAAGCCCTTGCACTCTTAACCTCACTTAAAGTTTGGATGCGTGTCTCTAGGTCTGAAATCTTCTCCATCAGCCTGAGTGTCTCCCTGCATTTATCACATGTAAATCCTATATTGCTGACAGGCTATACTATACATGTGACATGAAGTGCAAGTGACAATAACAGGAGAAGCACCGAGTTTGTTTGACTGATCCTATCCTTACCACAGTTATTTGATGGATTTATAAAAGGCACTCTTGAGAAAAAATGAATACAATTTTTTAAATAAATAAAAAAAGACGACAGGCACGGATGGCGCGTTAACAGCCTTGCGAGTTAGTAGCGTGTTGTGCAAGCTAGCAAAATTACTATTTATTTTTATTTATTTATTTAATATGGACATAGCAATAACATTGGACAAACCAGATGCATTGTTTAAAGTGTAATAGCACATGTGCTAATAATACTAACGTGTTGTGCTAGTTATAACAATTTAGAGAGAAGCTAGCGATGTCAGATTAATTCGCAGTGATGATGAGTAATATATAATTAGTAATATAAACAACACAGAATGATTGTAAATAAAGATTTAAAACAGAAAGCAATACGCAGCTAACAGACGCAAAACACTCAGCAGCATGTAGACAGAACCCGTTCTCATGCCAAGGCATCATATACAGACGCTTTTGACAATGCGTATACATGCAACGCACATGGCACCCTTTAGCGTCAATATGAGACACAGATATATATATGGGCCAGAAGGGGCCTCCTAGTGCACTCTGAGAAGAAAAGGTTCTATATAGAACCTTAAAAGGTTCTATCAGCGCTACGTATTCGGAACTCCTAAAAGGTTCTATACAGAAGCCTTTTTAAAGGTTCAATAATAAGAACCCTTTTAGGTTCTTTGCAACAAGGAAAAAGGTTATATATGGAACCTTGGTACCGCTTCATTTTACAGTACAGTGGAACAGGGTTAGGTTTAGGGGTAGGTTCAGGGTTAGTATTAGTTATTACCCAGTAATTGTAGTTACTGATTTACATGGGTAACTGGACTGTAAAAGGAAGCGTTACCGGAACCTTTTGGGTTCATTCATTGTCATTTGTTTTGTCCTTTCCAGATTAAATATTTCATTTTATTGACAAACATCAAGACCCTAAAATGTATTTATGAATGCATGTGAATGATCACACATTTCAAGATATGGGGGTTAGAAAATGTATACAATTTGATGTAGTTAATCAATAATCACATGAAGAGTGCCACTTCATTTTTTCTCCTCCAAAAATCAGCATTATTAAAATGGGATATTAATTTACTAGAACAGTTTGATAAACAATAATTTAATTACAACTACAAAATGTTGCAGAATAACGTAATATATGAATGAATAATAGCCTATAAAGAACCTTTGTGCCAAAAAGGGTTCTTTCTTGTCATTATAGAACCTTTTTAGCATAAAGGGTTCTTTGGAGTCGGGTAAAGAACCCTATGCTTCATATATAGAACCCCAATGAACCCTTTTTTCTTAACCCTATACCTAAACCGACCCATAACCAAAGCGTGTTATATTGACGCTAAAGGGTGCCATGTGCGTTGGATTTAGACGCAGTGTCAAAAGTGTCACCTATATGACGCCATAGGATGAGAATGCGTTGGCAGACAGGAGCAATCCAATAATATTCAACAAAGCCACTCATACAGAACATTTTCAATGTAAACAGTACTGTTCATTACCACTTACAGGGGTACAGTATTTCCTTATGCCATATGTTCTTCAAACAGAACTTCACAAGCATTCTGAATTTGTGTCTAAGTTTCCTCTGTGACACTATCAAATATTCACTTCAACCATGACTTGTCCTACATTGACTTGTGCGAGTTCCACTAGCAGGTAAACTGAACAAATTGGAAAAGCATATATATCCCATTGCTGCAGGTTATTATTTATAGCACTCTTTGATCGTGGCAAGGGGGCTGGGATTGTGAATATTGAATGAGGCACCTGGGACTCAATCAGATGTCACATAACTATTGCATCAAAATTCAAGTACTTCAACACATACTTGTAAGTGGCCACTCTTCTTAAGCAACATGACAAGTCCTTCAACTTAACACAAGTAGACGTTGTAAAGATATTTGTATTTTTTTAAATGTTAAATTGTAAGAACTTTATAAATTGAATGCAACCAGTATTCATGAAATATGATGCAACTGTAAGCCTTTAAAACAAAATAACAACCAACTGTAAAACTAAAATGTAAAGCAATTGTTTTATAATCAGGTAACTCGGTTTAAATAAGCCATGTGTCTGCACCTCTTTCCCTTCACGGCCACATTATAGTGAAAGCAGCGAGTCAGATTTATTGCTGAGAAAAAGCATTCGAAAATAGTCAATTAAGAGTATAATGAGCACTAGTATGCCCTGTTTATGCTGCAGATTCTGAGAAGACTGGCACTGCAAGTTCCTGTCATTATTTGTGTGGAAATCTTCATGAAGCTCTTATACAAGGAAAATTAATTCATAGTTGGCTGAAATACATTGCTGTGGCTAAGGGCTATTGAAAATGTTTAAAAAACGAAAGCGTTCAAAGTGACTAACATTCACACATCTCATTGGCAAGCAATCTTTCTGACTTCATTTAACTCACTCACAAAGTTTAGAGAACTAAACAGAGATGCATTAGTCTTGTTTAGATTTGACATTCTAAGATTGATAGTTTGAGGAACCAGCTGAATGTTTTTCATCTCAGCAATATTGCCATGTTGTAGGAATTCATGTCAGAATCATAAAGTAAAATGCATTTCCTTTGTGGCAGAGAGATTCAATATTAATTACCAGCGCAGAAACAAAGGGGAAAGCATGGTCAGTCAGAAGAGATAAATGCAGTTTTTGAAAGCTCACCGCCAAAGGCAAACATATACTGCATATTCATACGGCTTTAATCAGCAGATACAAAACATTTTCATAAAACCAGGGTGAGAGAATGAAAGCCACCCAATAGTGATATAAATGTATTTTTTTAATTATCATTATTTGTAAAGACTAACTTAAACCAAAACTGAGTAACTAAATGAGAAATTGCAGAAATCTATCCAAATGCAGCTGCACTGAATGCAGCATATACAACAACTTCCATTTATTTGATATCACAAGCTATTCCAAAAGCAAAGTCTGCTTTTAAATATGAACTTTCATACTATGAAGCTGCTAATCCATGCTTTATACATTTCTAATCAGGTGCGAATTTATACGAGGCTGTTTTTGAACACAGATGAAAAAGCTTATGAAAAACTAGGATGGTTGGAAATATGACTGCTGGATGCAGGCGGCAAGGTTCTGGACAGAATGGTGCAGAAAATAATTAAGCCTTTTTCAGCTAGACTGCTTCAGAGAATGCTTGGCAGATTTCAATATGGGGCCCTGCAGGAGAAATATGGAAATGAATCCAAAGAGGAAGGAAGCTGGGAATTTAAATCAGCCTGCAATGATCTAGGATACATACATCATTGAGGGAAGAAAACATGCTATGACCAAAAAATGATGTCTCACACAATACGTGCCAAGAGCTTTTTTTGTCAGGCAATCCAGACTGTCAAACCTTAGTGAGATGGAAATTATTCGCATCACATAAGGGGAAAATATATATATATATATACAACATTAAAAGGAATAGTTCTGAGAAAAATGAAACTATTGTCACCTGCATGTCTTGTATCTCTCTCTATGTAATTACAATAAATGGTGACTGAAACTCACAAGCTTTAGAAAGGATGTGAAAGCATCATTAAAAAAAGTCATCCACAAGGCGAGTGTGTAAAAGTTTGTGTTTACATAATATATGTGGGTGCACTGTGTATAATTATATATATATATATATATATATATATATATATAAATACACACACATGCTTGTATATATTTAAGAAATATTTCCATGTACATACATTTATATATAACTTATATTGTATATAAATATAAATATTTTTTATATGAATAATATTTTTTTCCTAAAATATACATGCATGTGTGTATATTTATATATATGCTCTATATTATATATAAAAAAAGGTACAAAAGCTGTCACTGGGGCTGTACCTTTTCAAAAGGTAAACTTTTGTCCATTTTAAGTACTAATATGTACATTTCAGGTGTTAATATGTACATTTCAGGTGTTAATATGTTCATTTCAGTTGCTAATATGTACATTTTAGGTGTTAATATGTACATTTCAGGTGTTAATATGTTCATTTCAGTTGCTAATATGTACATTTTAGGTGTTAATATGTACATTTTAGGTGCTAATATGTACATGTCAGGCGCTAATATGTACAATTTAGGTGCTAACATGTACATTTTAGGTGCTAACATGTACCACTAAGGTACCAATATGCAGCCTTTAGGTACAAAAGTGACAGCTTTTGTACCTTTTTTTTCTGAGAGTGTATACAAAATAATAATACACATTGCACCCACATACAGTATATTAAGTTCATTTAAAAAGAACTAACTGATAAGAATGATTCATTCCCATATTGGCCATTGCTATGTAATGATTGCACCATGAAGAGCTAGGCTGAATTGTTAGTGAATAACGACTTCACTAATCTTTCCCCAGACACAAAGCAATCAAATGACCTCTCAAGACTTGTATGGAGCACTTCTATAATAGTTTTATGGTGCTTATTTGTGCGTTTTGGAGTTTAAAAGCTCTGGTAACTATTAATTGTATTGCAAATTATATCAGTGCATTAAAAAAAATCATTTTGTTTTCGAGAAAAAAAAAAATGGCTTTGGATTGACACGAGGGCGAGAAAATGTTCACTTTCGAGTGAAATATTTATTCAGTGCTTTCATGAGATCTGACCGTCATGATCCTCTGTCTACTCTATGTTTCTCCTCTTTTACCCTTGATGTTTCTTGCACCCCATGTTGTGATTCTCCTACTCTGGATGGGAAATGTACAACATCAAACAGGTTTGACACTTGACAGGTCTCCTCATTTCGTTCTTCAATGAGTTTGTCATTTCTCCATGCTGAGGCACTTCTGACAGACAGATAGTTTCCTGGCATCAAACTCACAGCGCCAACATCTCAGCCTCGGGCAGAGAAAACGCGTTGTATAAGGGGGCATAACTAATTATTAAAAGGCTTTGACTATACACACTAAAGAGATTAGCTGACCAAAGAGAATCATGGGATTGCTACATATTTAGACACAACACTGAATACATAAAAGCTGCAGCTAACCATAACTTTAGTTATATGCAATTATCAGAACATAACTTGAATTTTTTTACCTAAAGTCAACATTTAGTACTAGTCAAGGTAGGCAATTATGGAAGCTTATTTCCGTCACGTAATTGTGACATTTTTATCTCACAACTTTATAACTCACAATCGTGAGTTTGTATCTATATTGTTCATGTCTTGCAAGAGTTTATTTCTCACAAGGTTATACGGTTTTATTCCATGCCATAAACAAGCTTCCACAGGTAAGATATTTAAATGAATTAAAAAAAATTGTTCGATTGACAGCTTATTTACATTTCTTATTTATAAAGCACATTTTAACAGAGCAAGAAAAATCATGTTTACCATAATATAGCTCTAAAAAAGAAAGCATGTTTACATCCACAGTCCTTCAACACACAGTGAATACAATGTCCCCACATTCTGCATATGCAATGCCTCCTTATTGCCTTGTTTTCTCACTCTGCAGCATGTTCTATCCGACTGAATTGATGTTTTGAATCTACTAATGGCCGAATCAATGTCTAACAACCAACGCTGCCTACTTGATTTACATGCATGAAAGAAAAATAACCTTATAACCGCTTGTGCTCGGTGTCATTATGTTCTCATCTCATCTTTCAAATCACTTAAAGATGACAAGTGATTATTCACCATTGGAAAAAAAATATTGGCACCACCAAGGGATTTCATCATTAGTATTGATTCATACAAATATACAGCTAGACAGCCTGGAAGATAAAATGTTATTTTGTTCCAACGAGACACCAGAAGGTCATGCATGCATGCAAAACTGTATTTGTTGAGGGGGAAAATTAAAGTAAGATCCTTTGAATATGTGACGTTGATTGGAGAGACTAGAAACACATTATAATGTTGTCAAAATGACCTCAGATAATGTGCTGTTGTAGTATAGTATGACATTCAGCATATATTAAGATATCAACCTGATGCCTTGAGGGCCTGTCCTCACTGCTTTCGTCCCCTTTCATTTCAAACATGGCAGAATAGTCATACTCTCATCCAACAGATCAAGAAAGGGTGTTTAAAGGAATATTTCACATAGAAGTGAAAATTCTGTCATTATTAATTATCACCCTTATGATGTCCAAAGCCATATGCAGCTCTTTTCAAATTAACGTCCACATCTGTCAACCTCCCAAAAAGAACAAAAAATATCATAAAACACCAGCAGAGGGAAATATTTTCCGTTTTTCCGGTTTGTTTTTCTGTGAGGGCCCCTAAGGCACAGGCCACGCTGACCAGGCATCTCAGTATAAGTATGTTGCATTAAAGAAACATCGAATTTCCACATACTGTATCTTGAAGCCAGTTTGATTGACTGACTTTGACTGGCTTTTTGAACCGGTTCATTGAAACAAACTGTCTGAAAGAACTGGTTCGCAGAAATGAATTGGACTTCTCATCACTTCTGTGCATTGGTAGTGGGGATTTTTCTACGCTATCTCACGACCAATTCGTACGAATTCGACGAATGATTAAAAAGTGTCTAATTCGTACGACCTCACTCGTACGAATTCGTACGATTTGTCTAAACCCACGTGATGGGTAGGTTTAGGGGCGGGGTAAGGGGTAGGTCATTCGTACGAATGCATACAAATTGGCCAATTCATAAAATATGTACGATTTAGCAAAATCGTACTAGTTCGTACGAGTGAGGTAGTATGAATTCGTACGAATTAGCCACTTTTTAATCATTCATCGAATTCGTACGATTTGGTCGTGAGATCGGGTTGGGATTTTTCCATTGACTGCAAGTTACATAGTTACACCAGTAGGTGGAGACAAGTAACTTAATGAGTGAGCCATTCATTCAAACTGATTTGTTCAAACACACTGATGCATTCAAGAACAATACAAATGGCTGTCTATATTGAGTCATTGAATTATTTCCTCACTCAAGCTTTGAGTAAGAAGCGGAAATTATTTTTTTTACGTTGATTATCGACCCACATGGCTTCTTTGGAACAATTTAGTTGGCGGGGGAAAAAAACGTGAACTGGACAAATTTTGTCTGAAACGCAATTTACTCAATGTTAACATATTGTTTATTGAACTGTTTACCAGTGATGTTGTGCTTATGGCTAAATCCCTGCTGTGCTGACATTCAGTAAACAAACAGCACTCTTGCTCATGTGATATTGCTTAAATAACACCTCTGAGGTTGACAAAAGATAATAAAATCTTTGTCTGTGTTCTCAGCGTCGTAACCTTGTTCAGCTCTGTGCTCTTGGGTTCACTGGCCACTTTCAATTGTAACAGATTGTGCCAAGTCCAGTTCAGCAGCTGTAGGGGAATTATGGGAAATGTTCCATCACTTGCTCCGTGTCTTAGAGCAAAAGGTCACTGCAAGAATAGAGCTTTTACTTTGGGGACAGGACGTTATTATGACAAAGCTGTAAAGTTTGAAGAACTTTAAAGTGTGACTCTAAAATAATAAAAAAGACTATGATATTTAAACCACTGAAATGAAGCAGGTTTGTGCATTATTCAAAAAATAATTCAGAATGCCAAAATTTGAATTGAGATTCCAAACACGCTGAATTTTTGACGTTTATATATATATATAGATTTTAAATGTTTTTGAAAGAGATCTCTATTCTCACCAAGGTTGTATTTATTTGATAAAAATATACTAAAAACATACAATAATATTCTTAAATATTATTATAATCTAAAATACCTGTTTTCTATTTTAATATACTGTAAAATGTCATTTATTCCCGTGATCCAATGCTGAATTTTCATCATCATTACTCTTCAGTGGCACATGATCCTTCAAAAAATAATTCAAATATGCGGATTTCTTATTATTATCAATGTTGAAAAAAAGTTGAGCTGCTTAATATTCTTGTGGAAGATGTGATAAACTTATTTATGCGTTATAAATCTTAACACAATGCAATGCATCAATCCTATTGGTCTAATAAAGTTCCTGTATGACTAAATTTGAAATCCAAATTCACTTCATTCAAATTCGACCTCACACTCATGAAATTCGAAAGCAATCCGATTTTCAATGTTACAGAATCCAGATATTGTTAAATACCTGAACACTAAAACACTTCTCGTATTATGTTTTAGAAAGTTCACAATGCAAAGTTTTGAGTGTAAAACTCCCAAACAAGGTTCATTTTTTCTCCTCAGTCTTCAGGTATGTCCCCTGGACGATGCATGATGCTTCAGTCTAGGCGATTAATGTTCCTGTTCTCTCATCTTTAACTGTGGAGCAGGACCAGGTTTGGACTAATGGCAGTCAGCCCAGCTAGACTGATTACTAGAAGAGAGAACTAAATAGCACTTCCTAATTACCTGCTCAAGAAAAAGCAGATCGTTGGCACCGGTTTTACACTGGCTTGCCCAAATCACTCTTTTCATTATAAACAGGGCGGGATGACAGATAACAGAAATGATGAGACTCACTGAATGATATTTCCTGAGGTTACTGACTATTTCCTCTTAAATGTCCTCTACTTTTTACAAAGAGTTGAATTTACCATTGAATTGTGCTCATTTATTTTAGCACCCAAAGTATTTATGTAAATTGAGTAAATAGATCAAAAATCTGCACAAAATTTGCAATTCCAAATCAAAACAACCTCAATTAAAGAGAACATTACCAACATATTCAACCTTGTTTTTCGCTGCATGAGTGGCATATTTACTATAGTGTTCGGGACAAAAGAATTTTAAATTGGCACTCGTAAGTAGATCAAAAAGAGACACTTGTGAAGTTTGTTCGTTTGTAGCGTGGACGGCTTGTTTGTGAGGAGACTGCTGTTTAATATTACATTGGGAACAATTGGAAATCAGAGATGAGGGAATTAGCTTCCTTCTCACAGTATTCTCTGAAGTTCGTTTGTCCATATTAGCATTTTGATGTTTGAACCTTAAAGTGGTTTCATTCTACATGTTTTAAAGCTGAAGTGTGTTTTTAATGTTAAAAACTTTCTTTTATACCAGTTTAATATGCAAAATGGCTTTTGTACACTGGGTTATCGTCGCGCTAAACTCCGCTTTTAAAGCCGGATAAAGGAATGTTAGAAGCGGGGTCGGCACACCATTTTACCTGGGGTTAGAGCAGAGTTGGCACCACTTTTGTGCCATTAACCCCGCGTTGAGTTGAGACTGAAACAAAGTGGTGTTAGACACAATGTGCTGTGTTTCACAGTTTGAGGGAAAAAAATATCAAATGGCGACAGAAAATGTGAAAATTGGAGTAAAGAAGAGATCATTTCATTCTTACATTTATAGTCTGAACTACATTCTGGAAAAACTTAATATTGCAGGTGCCATAATATGAGGACACAATGCTAGAGCCTTTATGCAAACAGGTCGCATGCTGCATCCGTCCAATCAGTGACAACGCAAATATGCAAATAAGCACGTTAACCCGGGGTTAAGAATGACCTAGTGTTAAATATATTTCATGGGTGAAAAGTCCTATTGTGAACTAAATAAGCTAGTTGAGTCAACATCACGACTACATTGGCATTGGGATGAGATCTTTTTGGCTGAACAATGGCAAAAAGTTTGGGAAAACTCATTATTCAGTGCCGGGGACACGCTTCAGCTTCAAGCAACTCTGGGAGGCAAACATTTCTGACTCCAGATTTTGAGAACAAACAATGCGGGCATCTTTCAAATCAGGTTTTGAAAGACCACAGCTGCTCGATTTCATGTACAAAGCACCATTTCGTCCAGCAGAACATAATTACTCTCACCCACACAAGCCAATATGAATATACATACAATCCCTTTGATGCGTTCAGCGTGTGAACAGAGAGACGGAGCGTGCTGATAAGATGTTTGGAGACGACGTGGCGTGTTTCTCCTGCTTCGTGTCAGTCTCGGCTTCAGATCAGGGTGATTCATTCTGAGCTCTTCACTTTAATTACAAATTGCCTGCAGCATAAACCCTCAGCAGCAACAAAATAAACTATTTACTATTTGATTGCCACAGGCATGCAGTTAGCAAAGACAACCCACAAGCTTCTAAAGGGACAGTCTGAGCCTCACAGATGTTCCCTGTCACGGTAAAGAACCAAACGAGCAATGCAGGTGCAACGCAAGATGATCTTCAGCCAAAGGAAAGGGGATGAAAAAACAGAAACAGAAACAGAGCAGAATGCTGACTTGCTTTGGGGACTATGAAGAAATATGTTTCTCAGCAATTTGTCTATATGTTGCACTATATAAATAATTAATTTTTAACAAACATCGTACTGTACATTTTCATGATGTGCACAGTCGAACATGATGTCTTGGCTAAATACTCACAGTGGTTTTTATTGCGTTGGCAAGAGCTCTAAATCTCCCTGCTCTTTTTAAAGGAATAGTTCATCCATAAAATGTGTCATAATTTACTCACTCGTGATGTTCAAACTCTGTGTATGTCTTGCTTTCTTCTGCAGAACACAAAAAAGCAAGTCAGTATAATTAAAGTTAATGGAATCCATGGTATCAAGCTCCAAAAGCGCCAAAAAAAATATAATAATAAAAACGTGTGCACTATTTTTCTTACGTGATAGAAAATGCAAGTTATGCATTTTCTTGATGCATCACATTTTTATTTTTAAACTTTAGCACTAAAGTGCACAGTAATAAAATGAGATGGAACACACATGCACACACACACACATGCTGATTACAAACCTTTAACACATACTATATAAACCCTCAGGTGTTCGCTTTGTAAAAGGTCAACTCTGTAATACACAGCAGTTGTGTGTTCCATAAAAAAGCACTAAAAGAAGCAGGTTTTTAATAAAGGAAACTTTCCAGTAACCTTTCTGAAGATTTTAGAAAGAATGTCAAGGTCACAACATGATCAATCTTTTATTGTGTCTAACTGCAAGTTTGTCATGCAGGGCAGATCTTGTAGGACTCATGTCTTCACTTTCATTTTGTAATTATCGAGTATTTTGAGTACTCGAATTATTGAGTAATTGTTGAGATTACATGATAACAATAACATAAAGTATATTCCCAGCAAACACAGAACGTTCCCCTAACGTTCCCAAATGGTCTCATAAGGTTATTTTTGAACCAAACAAGAATGTTATAGGAACGTTAGGTTATTTTTAGGTTCCATTTTTATAACGTAATGAGAATGTTCCGGGAACGTTCCATTAACCTTAAGGGAAAGTTATAGGAACGTTCTGGGAACTAAAAACTAACGTTCCCAGAACCTAAATTTGTTTGCTGGGATTGTTATATCAGCCTATTCAATATGGATATTAATTTATCACAACTGGATTGATGGTTTCAATTAATCATGTATTTGCTTTGTTTCTCTAGATTCAAGAGAAATGTAAGCATGTGATCCAGCTGGGAATCTCTAATCGAGCTCTTAGCCATCTGCGTACTGACCCTTCCCTCGGATCTGTGCTAATGGAAGCGTCTTTCATTGTCCTTGAGCACAAACAGATCTTAGTATGCGATGCATGTTAGTATGCTACAGACAATTTTGTTTATTAAAATATACAACGTATACGATGAGCATAGACTGGTCTCAGTATTGGCTGAATTGTGACTGAAAAACACAGTTCATTTCCAAATTTAATCTCCTATGAAGTTCCATGAAAAGCATGCTGGGAACCGGGTGCCACAGTGAATGGTTGCCCACTGCTCGGTGTGTTCATGTCCACGGTTTGCAGTGTTTGTTTTCACTACTCACTGCTCCACTCTAAAAAATGCTGGGTTGTTTTAACCCAATTTTGGGTAAAATATGGACGAACCCAGCCACTGGGTTAAAAAATGTAATTTAAAAATGTAACCCAATGGCTGGGTTCGTCCATATTTTACCCAAAATTGGGTTAAAACAACCCAGCATTTTTTAGTGTATGGATGGGTTAAGAGGACAAATTCTGAGTATGGGTTCCCATAGTTGACTTTCACGTCACTTTGCTTCACTTCACTTTACTTAAACAGATCCACTGTCCAGTCTATGTCAAGAAAACAGATTAATGTGGTTCCAACACAAAATGATTGATAACCTTCATTTTACAAATTTAAGTTGATTTAAACATAATCATATTCATTTTTTGACAAAAGTTACATGATTAAGTTGCTTGAGCACATTTTAAATTTGAGAAATTTGATCAAGCAAAAATTATTTTTTAAAAAATAGATTATACATATATATATACATGTGTGTGTGTTTGTGGTGAAGAGGGAGCCAACACTTTACATTTGTGTCCTGTGCAAACTAGTGACAGGAACTGCTCTGTTTACTTGCATGTCTTTGAAAATGTTATGAACAGTTTTTCTCTATGGCGGTCACGCTGCAGACAATTGGTCTGAATCAAATATTTAATTTAAATTTCAGTGTGGATTACATCTCATCGCTAAAGGTTCAATAACCGATGAAACCAGAGTGCATGATATGGTCCTCCAATCCAATCTGACAAGTTGAATTGTAATTCCATCTCTGGTTTGCTTAGAAGGACAATTTGCACTTGCTGGTGCATTAGCATATCTGCACTCTCATACCGCCTGCGGCAAATGTTATTTAAACTAATCTGATCTGTGCAGATGCCCAGATAAATAAGCCAAAAGACACAAGCCCTCCAGCAGAATATCACCATTCAGGTTGTAATAAAGTCATCTCTCTTTAATAGATCGTACTGTTTTTTTCAGGTTGTTGTGGTGACATTGGCTGCAAGACAAACCAGGGAACATCAGGCAAAGATGTACCACAGTGAAAGTGATTGAAAAGCTTTTACTTTTCTAACAAGTAAATGGACTGCATTTATACAGCGCTTTCACAGACCCAATGGCCCAAAATGCTTTACATTTTGCCTCACATTCACCCATTCATACACTATTAGAAGAAAAGGTTCTATATAGAACCTTAAAAGGTTCTATCAGCGCTACGTATTTGGAACCCCTAAAAGGTTCTATACAGTCTTAAAAAGGGTTCCTCTGGGTTCTATATAGAACAACGGTTCACCCGCTGGACATTGGCAGCTCAAATACGATAGATCTCCTTTTATAAAGCTCATGTAAACATCATGTTGCTCAGTGGTTCATGTAGGTCGTCTACAAACCAGAAGGTTGGTGGTTCAATCCCCGGTTCCACCTGACCAAGCATCGAGGTGTCCATGAGCAAGTCATCTAACCCCACCCTGTATGACAAGGCGGGGTTAGATGACTTGCGTCATGCGTGAATGAGTGTACACTCTAGAAAAAATGGTTCTATTTAGAACCAGAAATGGTTCCATCCCCCGCTTCATATATGGAACTCCAAAATGGTTCTATATAGAACCATTTTTTTTTGGTAAAAGGTTCTATTGGCCAAGTATGGAACCCCAGGGACCTGCGGTTATGTACATGTTTTTACTCAGGGGTATTTTGCGCCTGCACTCTTTTTGGCACCCAAAGTGAACTTTCCAAAGCTGTTCGGAAATGTCACACAATGTGTTTTGTTTACCGTTTTTGAACGTTCCCTATCTACACAACAGGTTCTGCTTTTTAATTTCTCCTCTTTGTTATTGATGCAGCTCGGCTTCTCAGATTACTGGGCTCATTGTTTGTACAAGATGTAATTATTGATCTGCGGGCAATCTGTTTGGCCTTGAAAGGTTTTTTCAGTGCTTGTCTCAGCCCAGCTGTTGCTCTCTTCCCATGTGGTTACCAAATGGACAATAGGTTGAAAAAACTTAAGGCTCACTGTTTTAGACTACTAATTACTTGTATCTCGATCACTATTATAGTGGGAAATGATTTATGGGAAGAGTCAAAATGTTGCCTACAATTTGATTTATACAAACCCACAACATATACATACACTTCAAATGGTTACATGCAAAATAAATGACAGTGCTGATGCTCAAAAAAAAAAAAAAAAAAAAAAAAAGATCTGAAATTTTGAAGTTGGTTTGTGCAGCTTATTTCCCATGATGCTCAGCACACAAGAGCAGGAGTATTGAACCAGCGTGTTGTCCCTTTGTCAATAAATCCATGGACACCGCCTCGGAAAACACTATTATTACCTTGAAGTGAAGACGCTTTTATTAGCTCGGAGTGTATTCTTGTAGAAGATGAAACTGATAGCGAAGGATCAAATCCCTTTGAAAGCAATAACACTGGCACAGATTTGCACATTTTCAAATTGACAATATTTCTATGCAATGGGAAACAGTAACCTAAACAGTGCTGTGTAATGAGGTTCATAAAACCAGTGGACTGGTTATTCAAATACCACCACATGCGCTCAAACCTTCATTTATCCAAATGAATTTACACCACACAAGCTGGCACTGTTTATTACCAACATCCTCTGAGGTGGAGAAAAGTAGACCGTTCATGAGTTGTTGGTAAACAGTCACTGCTTTCCACTGAAGCTCCTTATATTAAAATCATAAATACGTATCGATTACATCTCTTGACTGAACTTTGATTGAATCACTTGGGAACAGCAATTCATTTTTGTCCACTGTAGAGGACATTTATTTTTAGGGAAATTCTCTTCCTCATGCCACAGTCCTGGATATTAAAGTCGGCATGAAATCAAATTTAATAAATCTTCTTTTTTTATATGTAATATTGTAGTGTTTATTATATATGATTTATCTGTGCACTTCATTATTTTTTTTTTTAAATTCATGTACCCTTATAATCTTTAATCAAATGCATTACCCTTCCCTCCCCCATCGAAATGACCTCTCTTCTATTTCGGTCACGTGGAATGGCGAAAGGGTGTGGCCAGATCCGATGAGGGTGTGGCTATCGGTGCACCGCCTCTCAGGGAATCGCATTCAAATCTGCCTCCATTTTGTTTCCAATGCCCAACCTTCAACGATCCAATCAATTCCCAAAGAACGAAATCAAGCCCTGCCCTACATTTTTTTCTAATTTCAGATGCCGTTTCACTCGGATATACGTCACGACAAGGAACAAATTAAAATCTCAACTTCCGTTTCACGCCGACTTTAAAAGGAGCATATCAGCTTATCAGGGACACCAAATGGTCAGCAGAACTTTTTTTTAAATAAAATAAAATACCTCTAAAGCACTAGTATATTCAAACCAATCTTACGGCAATTCGTACGAATTTTACGAGGTGGCTAATACATAATTCAACATGACATCGTGACTTTTGCGTAAACATACACGCCACTTTCAAGTCAAGTGGAGTGTTTTCTATACGCATTTTGAGCTATCCATGTGTATGCGTGTATGTCTGCGCCATTAATGTCCAAGTGATTCCGCGTGTACACGCCGTTAAATGTCCGAGCGAAATGAAACAAAATGTAGATCTACATCTGGGGAGCGATTTTTTTTCCTAGGATGGTAGGGGAAGACTCATAAATGGTATTAACCCCAGTGACGGGTGGGTTTAGGGACAGGGTGGGGGTAGGTCATATATTTATTTATTCAGTAATGTAACGTTAAGTCAACGGCGTTCATAAACACGTTGAAAAGCGATTATGCGTGTTGATAGCACGCCAAAAATGGAAGTACGAATTGGCGTGTCATACACGCAATTTCATGAGATCAGTCTGCATTTCGTTGGCCAATTTGTATGAATTCGTACGAATGACCTACCCCTGACTCCGCCCCTAAACCTACCCATCACATGGGTTTTGACAAATCGTACAAATTCGAACGATATTTGGTATATTACAGCGTTGGTATATTACAAACATAACCCAAAACACTCATTTTTGCCTATAAGACATTGAAATGTCAGCATTGAGCTTCAACTGCATATCCCAGCTGTGTTTGCTGGATATCAATTGTATTACAATTCTCTGGCCCTGGTCCAGCATGATGACTCTCCAAAGCCACCTTGTAGCATCAGCCTGTCACCAATGTAATAACCTTTCTCTGGATTACACAAAAGCAAAACACATGAAAATAAGAGGATAAACAATGGAGCAAAACAGATATGTAGCCATGCATTAATATAATATTTCTTCTAGATGCTATTTCCATCTCTTTAGGACCTGTCAGCTCCGTTTCTGCTGTCTGCAGTAAAGTGCCTTTTAAATCTGACATGCATCTAGTGGGCAGCTATGGTTTCTCCAGCATGAGCTGCAGGTTATGCTTGACTTATTCATTGTTTTGGACAGTAAGTGTATAACAAATATAAGCAAACGCCTACCCTGCTGTATGCAAGTGCCTGTGGATTACAATAATCGTTATTCACAGGTTCGAAAGTTCGAAAACAAGTTCGAAACGCTTCCCTAAAATCTTAACTGTGATAAAAAGCTTAATTTCCTTAAATAGCTCATTTTAATAATTTGTTCATAAATAGCTATGGTTAAGCACTACAGTTCTTTATAATTGGGCACCCATTAAAAACATGTCAATGTAAAATTGTGTATTGTCAACAGACATTGATAGTTAAAATGATTAAGAAAAATAAATGGAAAGCTGCTCATATTTATATATGCGTGTGTGTGTGTGTGTGTGTGTGTGTGTGTGTGTGCTGGAGAGCATCTGATTGTGTCTCAATGTGATCCCGTGTGCTCTCCCTCCACTGTTATTTGTCATGCTGTGATGGATGGGCTGCTAGTTTGAGTTTCTTGATAAATATGCTGCTCACACACTCCAGCTGTAGTGTGTTATGTCACAAACTGGGAGTTTGGTCAGTAGGGGACAAAAGGTCAGGTGATATGTCAGGTCCCTGCAGATACCAGATAGAAATCTAATATAATTATTTTTTTAACCTGGTTCACCAACAACACCCAATGACAGGAACATGTGGTTTCCCAAAAGTCACTGAATTATTCACTGAAGCGATTTGTTCAAAAACGTTGATTCATTCGGAACAATGAAACAATGAGACTCACAGGTTGCTACTATATATTAACATTAGCAGGTATATTCACTCTAAAAATGCTGGGTTGTTTTAACCCAATTTTGGGTCAAATATGGACAAATCCAGCTGTTGGGTTAAATTTTTACTATAGGGCTGTCAAACGATTAATCGCATCCAAAATAAAAGTTTGTTTTTACGTAATATATGTGGGTGCACTGTGTATAATTATTTTGTATATATAAATACACACACATGCATGTATATTTAAGAAAAAAAAATATTATTTAGATACAAAAATATTTATATTTATATATAATATAAATTATATATAAATCTATATACATGAAAATATTTCTTAAATATATACAAGCATGTGTGTGTATTTATATAAAGAAAATAATTATAAACAGTGCACCCACATATATTATGTAAACATAAACTTTTATTTTGGATGCTATTAATCGCGATTAATCGTTTGACAGCCCTAATTTTTACATTACATTTTTAACCCAACATTTGGGTTTGTCCATATTTGACCCAAAATTGGGTTAAAACAACCCAGCATTTTTTAGAGTGTTTGATTAAAATAAGTTGTATAACAATAAACCACCTTTTTATTGCTTGAATTGAAAAAAAAATGCTACATGCTGATATAAATCAGGTTATTTGAATAAATCAGAGTATCAAGAGAGACAAATGGGTTTCTGTTAAATACAATAAAAACTCAATGACAAGGTAAATGACTATGTATTGGCTTAACTGGAAATAATTACCTAGTCTTATATCACTGATTCCATATTAGCTGATGTAGATTTATCATGGCTTTATCGCTGAACAGAACGGTGCATATTACATTTCCTCTCTGTCAATACTTTAATAAGTCTCTAATGAAAACACGGACATGACAATTTACGTGGAATGCTTTTGCATTTGGTTACAACGAAGGTTTTCCAAAAGTTCCATGGACATTTTATTACATATTTTCACACAGTGGAAATTAAGGTTAGAGTCAAGGCAGAAACTCCAAAACTCTTTCATGATGGTTTGAGGAGCTTCGAGTTTGAGTCTAAATTTTGAGTGAAAGAGTTTCAAGAAAGAAAAAAAAGAAAAAAAAAGAAAAAAAAAAAACAGTCACTACATCTGAAGTCCCATACTGAAAAGCCATTATATATAATTTACTTTGCTAAACTTACTGTATTTTACATACTATTTAACAGAGAAGAATTAGATTTCAGACACAGGATGCGATTATTTTGGCTTTAGAAAAAAGAAAGAAAGATTGGGAGAGAAAAAAACTGAATTCCTGCTAAATGATTTTAATCTGTGCTGTCTAATATGATGGGATAATCAAAAAACCTTCAAATCCGCTCTAAATGCGATATGGACCCCTCACAGTGGTTTTCTGGCTGACAGAATAATTGGACATCAGCCGGATGGGTTTAAACAATCCAAGAGGAGATTCTGACTCGGTAATTGACCATTATCAACAGGAGATGAAGAATTGTGTCTGATCGTCCGCATGCAGTCCAAAGAATCACAATATCAAGATATGTGCTAGATAAAATTAGACAAATATTTTGCATGCAATCACATTTTCAATAACAGCTTGGAAGGTTATTGGTAATGACATGTAAAAGCTGCAATATAACAAAAACCCATCCAGATGGAACATTAAATGAAATGGAAACTTCACCTTCATTTGCATTCAAGGTTGTAAACTGAATTATTCATGAACTCAGAGGGGTATAGAGGTCTCATCAAGATGCTTTGATTCGAAAGCATTTTACACCATTATCCATTAAAGCATCACATGGGAATATTGCACAAATTAGAAGTCTATAAGTACCCTTTTAAAAGCATAAAAGCGTACACGTTGTCTAAACTAATCTGGTTGTTTTTAATTTCATTCCTAGCTTTTTATTACCATGTAAGCCTACATAACAGAGGATTTTATTTTAGCATTTTCAAAATGATTCATGATGAATGTTGACAGCAGTGTCTTCAGTGCAACTGAGGTTAGTTGTCCAAAAACCCAATCGTTAAAACACCTGTTAAATCGGATTATTTCTAGTTCTTTGATGGAGGATATTCCAAATCTTTTATTTATTTAGATTTGTGGTTTGTATTATTCTAAATTATACACATGCATCATTGACAGAGCATGCCAAATATTGCTTGCAGATGTAATGTATCCCATGCTGTGGTTTTGCAGCACATTAATTTTCACAAAACAAATATAAAAGAAACTAAAGTGGCTCAATAATCGAGCTCATTGGACGTAATGGAAAATTCTTTGGAGAAGCAAATTAAATCCTGCTGAAATCATTATAGCTGACAAATGTCGTGGCAATTACAACAGGTGGACTCCTGCCATTGCTTGCTCTGTGGAGCTCTTAATGGGCTTCTCATAATGCAACGGTTTTTGAAAAGTGTTTGCCTTTCAAATTTATGGGAAACTGGTGTTCAAGAGTACGCATTTCGAGAGTGTTTATGGGTGAGTTTACATATTCCTTGGATTAATCCCAAAAAATGCATGTTAAAGGAATAGTTCACTTTGAAATATTTTTTGGGATGTGTTAGCTTACCTCAAGGGCATCCAAGATGTAGGTGTCTTTGTTTCCACAGTATTTCCAATTTTGATACTTTTAAGTCAAACCGTTCTAGTCTGTCAGTCATATAATGCAGGTCTATGGTCACCACCTCAAAGAGCATGCACAGAGAAGTCCAAATTAAACATGATTTAATGACTCATAAATGTAAGTACACATTAATGGCCTAAGACACAAAACGAGCGGTTTGTGTGAGAAACGAACAGTATTTATATAGTTTTTACCTCTTGTTACCACAGCCACGTCCAAGTGATCTGAGGGTGCGGGCGCTTTGGTCTGCGCAAGTGCCGGAAGTGATCTCTCACGCGGTTGCGGAAAAAAATCAAGTTGTCCGTTATACAGGAAATCGCAATGGAAGATGATATCGATATATCTAAATATGTTTAGATCTTCACATTGAAAGGTAACACTTCTGAAATCCCTGTGTAAACAATGAGTGACGTACACACGCGAGAGATCACTTCCTGTGCTTTGCGGCGCTTGCACAGACCGAAGTGCCCGGGCCTTCAGATCACTTGGATCATTTTCTCACACAAACCGCTCGTTTCATGTCTTAGGCCATCAATATGTACTTACATTTGTAACAAAGACACCTACAACTTGGGATTTTTTTTACAAGTTGATGATTTCGTATGAATCTGTACGATATAAATGAACAAAATACAAAAATGTAAAATTTTTTAGGTAAAAGAACAAAAATAAGAATTAACCCCACCCCTAAACCTATCTGCCACTGGGGTGTAAGCAGATCAGACCGAGATGTATGAATGAGAATGTACAAATTGATTAGAATTAGCCACCATTTTACCAAATGTAAAATAGCTACGCATTGCCATGAGATGATTTATTATTGAATAAAATAGGGGGAAACAAGCACTACACAGCATACAACGTACTATTATATATATATATATATATATATATATATATATATATATATATACATATATGAAGAGTTCAGATGCAAAAGCATCTAAGTGCCATTTGAAATTTTCTTCTAAAATTGTCATTTTTATCAAGCTTGTATATTTAAGTGCAGTAATTTCACTTAAATGGCAATGAAGATGACCTATTAATTGTCATTTAAGTGAAATTACTGAACTTAAATATACAAGCTTGATAAAAATGGTCATTTTAGAAGAAAATTTCAAATGGCATTTAGAGGCTTTTGCATCTGAACTCTTCATATATATATATATATATATATATATATATATATATATATATATATATATATAAGCATAGGACAAAGCAGTTTAAACTGCAGTATGCTGTTATACATGGCCTAAAACATTCCTGCATTGCCATTGAGATGAAATTAGAGTTTCAGATCAATGCACATCATCTGACTCAGACAACACACTTTGTCAGATACGTTTAACACAGTTCTAACATCTTTCCACTGACAGTCTCATCTCGGTTGTGTGTAGTAGCGTGTGAAGAGATTTAGATGCCAGCTAAACCCGCCATCAGGGAACTGCTGAAATTGTCCGGATGAGCAACAAAAGTTTTAACAATCTAAGCACATGATCTAAAGTGCACAGCACAAGTGCACTTATGGCACAAAAGTACACTTTTATACACTGAATACATTTTTGCAAGTTTAAAGATGACAAATGGTCGGCACATGGTCTAAAAGGGTTGTCCCTATTCTCTTAATGGGTGTGTTTAGGGCGTAACATGCAATAAACCAATCAGAGTCTCAACCTCCATTCACTTTAAAATTCAGCTGCGCGCGCGCCATGGTGAATTTGCAATTTACATGGCGGTACTTGCAAGCGGAAAGACTGAACGCTTCTCTAGCGAGGAAACGGATCTGCTCGTGTGCGAGGTTGAATGAAGCATGCAAACAGACCATCTACGGGACAAGCCAGATTCCACCCTATCTTTATGTACACAATGATAATCTTTTACATTGTAATCCTTTCATTTTTAATATTGGGGATGTTTGTGTGCTGCTGGGTGTCCCTGTGTGTGTAGTAAGCAAAGTGTATGCATGTTGTGGACCCACATATTACTAATGTGCCCTTCAAACAACAACAAATAATTACTACGCCATTGACTTTAGATCAGGTTTTTGTGGGTCAGTGGCGCAGTCCATTTGTAGTTGCCTCTAAATAGCAATGTGTTAACAATGCGCCTGAACAGACCTAGTTTTCAGACCAGCACACCCATGGACACACAAATGGGCACAAACACATTTGTTATTTAAACAACTTGGCGCAGGACATGAAAATGATAACTGGCGCTGCATTGAGCCGGGTGGATGAGGCCCTTAATGTGTGATCACGGGTGGGCAAGTTTCAGTCTCCTCCAATGATCTGATCTGTTTTATTAACCAAAGGGATTCAGTTTGCTCCACATCTCAGTTTCTAAACCTCCATCCTTCAGTTCTCTATGTATTCCGGGCAGCGTGCCGGTTTTGAATGACACTTCAGGGGAGCTGATCCCCGGTTGTAGCACATGTTCCACCCCGACTACACACTGTTCAACAAACACTCACCTAATTCCTGCTTTCCTCTTCTGTCCTGATCCCCCCCTACAGGCGTCCTCTCTCGTATTTTCTCTTCTATCTCTTTATCTCCCACTCATTTGACTATCCTTGCACAGAAATGGTTGAGATGATTTGTATTCATTCTGATATGAGCTCCTGCTCCCATGCTCTCAGAAGACTTGCAAAGAAGGCTGGAGAAGTGTTGGATTTGTGTAATACCTCCCAACGGCTTCTTCTTAGCAATCTCATATGCCACATTAACAATCCCATTGGCTCTCCCGTCAGTCATTGTTGTTTCAATACGGCAGCGGTGCGTGCGCAGCTTACCAAAATTCCTGCCATGGACATTTTCCAGTCGTGATGTCCAGCCAAGGCCTCCCACAGGCTGCTCCCTTCAGGGTTTTCGGCAGCGCTAACCCGAACAGACAAAACTAATGCACTGCGGCACTTTTATAATACCATTTATGTCACCTAGACATCATTTAAATATATCTATAGAGTCATTTTATCCACTCAGGTAAAGCTCAGAGAGATTCTACCAGGAAACATAGCAGCTTTGGCTGTATTACAATGCCAGACAGCTTTAAAGGGATACTCCACTTAAATAGGCTCATTTTACCACTCCCCCAGTGTTAAACAGTTGAGTTTTACCGTTTTCAAATCCATTCAGCTGATTTTCTGATATTTAGAAGAATATCAGTAACCAGACAGTTTCTGGTCTCATTGACTTCCATAGCAACATGACATCACGACTTTTGCGTAAACATACACGCCACGCCACGTGTTATCTCTACGCATTTTGAGCTATCCGCGTGTATCCGCGTGTATGTCTACGCCATTAACGTCCGCGTCATTTTGCGTGTCTGTACACGCGCGTCAAATGTCCAGTCATAAATGCCATTAACCCCAGTGACGGTTAAGTTTAGGGATAGGGTTGAGGTAAGTCATATCTTTTTTTTCTCTAGGATGGTAAGGGAACAGTCATAAATGCCATTAACCCCAGTGACGGTTAAGTTTAGGGACAGGGTTGAGGTAAGTCATATATTTATATAACGTTAAGTCAACGGCGTTCATAAACACGCTGAAAAGCGATTATGCGTCTTGATAGCACGCCAAAAATGCAAATACGAATTGGCGTGTCATACACACGCTACTTTATGAGATCATAGTATATCCATAGTATTTTTTTTTCCTACTATGGAAGTCAATGAGACCAGAAATTGTCTGGTTACTGGTATTCTTCTAAATATCCGAAAATAGGCTGAATGGATTTGAAAACAGTAAAACTCAACTGTTTAACTCTGCGGGAGTGGTAAAATGAGCCTATTCCAATAAAAGTGGAGTATCCCTTTAAGGTTAATCATATTGGTCCCACTTTATATTAAGTAACTTTAAGTAGCCTACTGTGTACTTGCATTGAAAACATAATAATTTTACACAATGGACAGGTTTATAAATTCTACTTAAAAGAGGGTGGGGCAACCACAACTATCCACCAATAAATTCTTCATGGACAAAATCAAGTCCTGGCCTACATTTATTCTTGCTCGAGAAGTAATTTCACTCAGATAAACGTCACAATAGGGAAGAAAAGACTATCGCATATACCATTTCACGCTGACTTTATGAACATTAGCACCACAGTATTAGAAATAATGGCTTAGTCTGAAAGCTTAGGCAACCGACTTGTTGCCCCACTGCCTTATCAGGCAATGACTCAGCAGGTAGTGATTGTGCACAAAGATACCTCAGGCAACTGATTCCAGCCAGACTTCTGAGCAGTGTAATGGTTTAATGATCGACAACCAAATAGAGTGAGCTTTGGTGATATCTAAGCTAACATTTAAGAACTTCATTAGCAATTTCTTTCTAGAAAATGTTGGTTAAAAAACTTATATTTACACAAAAACTGACCACCAACCACAACTTTCAGAAGCCATCTTTAGTTTTTTTATCAAGGAATGGAACGCACAGGATTGTGGGATATCAAAGACTTTGAAGGATAGATGCTGCCTTCAATAATCAATCAAAGGACGGTATCTTAGGAGACAGGAAGTGAAGCAAACATTGCATTCGGACGTGCACTGATGCCTTCCTACCTTGGAATGCATCCTCCGAAGGCAGCAATTTTAAGCTTTTAATATTTTACCCAAGTTTGCAGTGTAAATTCAAAGAACATGTCAAAACAAACATGTCTTTCTAATGCTGCCTTCGCTTGCTGCAATAAAAACAAAAACATAGAGTGTTACCAGTGATATGATTCACAAACAAATGAACCTTATGAGTTATTTCACGAGATCCAAAAGTTATACAGCCTTTCACAGCCTTTTATATAGATGCTATTCAAATTGGACCCCCTTTTGCCTTCAGAACTGCCTTACTTCTTCATGGCATAGATTCAACAAGGTGCTGAGAATATTCCTCAGAGATTTCCATCCATATTGACATGACATCAAGCAATTGCGGCAAATTTGTCGGCTGCACATCCATGATGTAAATCTCCTGATCCAGCACATCTCAAAGGTGCTCTATTGGATCTGGTGACTTTAAAGGCCATTTGAGTATAGTGAAATAATTGTCAGTTTCAAGAAACCAGTTTATTTTATTTTATTATTTTTTTTTTTGCATTGTGCAACATGACATCAGGACTTTTACGTAAACATACACGCCACTTTCAAGTCAAGTGGCGAGTTATCTATACGCATTTTGAGATATCCGCGTGTATGCATGCATGTCTACGCCGTTCAATGTCCGAGTGATTCCGTGTGTTTTATGTACACGCCGTTAAATGTCATTGTGAAACGAAGCAAAATGCAAATCTACATCTGGGAGCAATATTTTTTTTCCTAGGATGGTAGGGGAAGACTCATAAATGGTATTAACCCCAGTGACAGGTAGGTTTAAGTACGGGGTTGGGGTAGGTCATATATTTATATACAGTAATGTAACGTTAAGTCAACGGCGTTCATAAACACACTGAAAAGTGATTATGCGTGTTGATAGCACGCCAAAAATGGAAATACGAATTGGCGTGTCATACATTCGCCATTTCATGAGATCAGTCTGCATTGTGATATGGGGTGTTATCCTGTTGGAAGTAGCCATCAGAAGATGGGTACAGTGTGGTCGTAAAGGGATGGACAAGATCAGCAGCAATACTCTGGAAGACTGTGTCGTTAATGCTCAATTGGTACTAAGAGGCCCTAAGTGTGCCAAGAAAAGGCAAAAGACGTGCAGATGCAGTTTGAGGACAGTAAAAATGTTCCTCCTGCAGTAACATTACACAGAACAAGCGCACAAATAATTCATGACTGCTCAATTCGAGCCTCTAGTGGCAGAACTAATACTATTCATTGCAACCATATTGTGGTATGTATTTAAGTAGCACTGTGAAGGCAAAAGTAATGTTGCAACCATTCGATTTTTTTTTCCCAATCCACCACACTTATAATCAATTTCTTCTTTGCTCCTTTTAAACAACCAACCTATTTAATTCTCATTTAGAAGTTAATACAGTGTATTATTTGTCAAAGAGTTGTAAGTGCCTCTTGAATAAGTTCTATAACAAAATAAATGGCTCATACTGAAACAGCAGCATTCAGCGAGAAGGATCAGCTTGAGAAAAACAACCCTTTATATTCCCAGCCTTGACTGACGGAGTGTATTCAGCAGGATATCTGCAGTCATTCCTCGGCTGTTCCTCGCCATCCATCACTTTAATTTAATTATTGCATCCATTAACCATGTGACACCACAGGTTATCCCATGCTGAGGCTCACCCCAGGAGACCAAATTTTTTTGCAATTAAGGAAATCATATGCATGTCGTTTTAATAATGTGGGTCGCAGAGTCGTTCGTGACCCTGGTGTAGACCGAACAGCAGCTAATTCCTGCTCAAAATGAGCAGCCAAGGAAATAACAGGTCAGTTTGGCTCTCACCTCGTGTTTTATTCCCGCCGGCATCGGTGAGAGAATGATCCGGCCTTACGCTTACCGCAAATAACGAATGCAGGGCAGTGCTGGCTTATTTGTGCATTGGTGTGTGAAGATGATTAGCTAATTACACAGTCAAGCCCTTCCCTCATTCAGAGTTCAGATGGACCCTCATTACTGGCCATTAAAGACCGTGAATGGGGCCGATAGTTTAGATTAGCAACTCCAGAAAGTGTACATTAACAACATGGCCACATGGACACAGCGACTGATGTCCTTGGCTAAAAGGGTGTTCTGTAGACAGCCTTATGAAATATGGAGCAAAATATGCTACATTTTTTAACGTCTGAACAATAAATATTACATTTAGCAATTTGTCTTAAGGGTTGCACTTACATAATGTATTCCTGAAATAGGATGGACATGGAGAGGATCCACTCATTTCTAATGTATAGTACGTGTCCGATGGATATATGATAAGTTTGGACGTCAATCAAAACGTAATTTTGATTTAAATCTCTGGAAAAATGTATCTAAAATATACTGATCTATCTATCTATCTACAGTATGATCTATTTACATTATCCATCCATCCATCCAACCAACTGAACTAATTAAAAATGGTTAATAATACAAGTTTCTAGGCATATAAAATATGTACTGTATATGTATGCATAAACATTTCATTTATTTGGTTAATAGGCTCATCAAGTAATTAGACTGCTCAAAATGTGACTGATTGACAAACCTATTTCCTTAAAATGACTACTTAGCTCCCAAGGTTGCTTTTCTTAAATTTAAAGAAGAACCGATCAGTGCCAATCATTGGAGTCAGCGTGTGCTCACCTCGCCACACTCTCTCTCCACCTTTGCTCAGTTAACAGGCTGTAGATTACACACGTCAGTGCCCAGCGCTCATCCACCTGTCGGTTTCCTCTAGCCCTGGCAGAACACCTGTCACCCGCAGGATTAGCATCACGCTACGGCTGTTTAAGATGGAGGTCACAAAGGCGTACGGCACTGGCGGGAGACCCGGCTGCCCTTCCACACCACTCGGAAAGCTTCTTTCCAGGACCTGATTTTGTCTCTCTCTGCATGGCGTTCCAGCATTGATCCAGTTCCTCCTCCTAATAGCTATAGATCTCAGGCCCAGCTCTAGGGGCCAATGAGAGCAGATATGCATGTAAAGAGGTTTACAGACACTCAAACCGCGACACACGCCATAAACTCAATGAGCCTGTCATCAACTTTCAGTTTATGTATTCTGCTGCCTGCATATCCATAGAGATTGAATGAGTAGTCATCATTTTAATTTGTTATCTATCTATCTATCTATCTATCTATCTATCTATCTATCTATCTATCTATCTATCTATCTATCTATCTATCTATCTATCTATCTATCTATCTATCTATCTATCTATCTATCTATCTATCTATCGTACAGTATCTATCAACAATATCTATCTACGGTCTCTATATACGGTCTCTATATACGGTATCTATCTATCTATCTATCTATCTATCTATCTATCTATCTATCTATCTATCTATCTATCTATCTATCTATCTATCTATCTATCTATCTATCTATCTATCTATCTATCGTACAGTATCTATCAACAATATCTATCTACGGTCTCTATATACGGTATCTATCTATCTATCTATCTATCTATCTATCTATCTATCTATCTATCTATCTATCTATCTATCTATCTATCTATCTATCTATCTATCTATCCACGGTATCTATCTACGGTATCTATCTATCTACGGTATCTATCTACGGTATCTATCTATCTATCTATCTATCTATCTATCTATCTATCTATCTATCTATCTATCTACGGTATCTATCTACGGTATCTATCTACCTATCTATCTATCTATCTATCTATCTATCTATCTATCTATCTATCTATCTATCTATCTATCTATCTATCTATCTATCTATCTATCTATCTTTCTCTCTTTCTATATATCTCCATCCATCAGTTAGAAGTCAGTAAGATTATACCAATGCAAATGTCTTTACTGTTCCTTTTGTCAAAGCATGTCAAACTAACTAAAAAACCAACACAGAAATCCCCAAATACATGCATGCAATCCCATTTAAAATGGGAATAAAATAACACACAGACATCTACCCTCCAATCCAATCTCAAGCAAAGCATGCTGGGAACTACAGCATATTTTCAGTCAATGCAATACAAATTATTCAAGTAATCTCGAATCTAATTATATACAATCATCATAATCAGAAAATCTGGCAAGTCAGATTCAAACTCAAAACGGCCACTTAAGTAACACTGGCTGAGTTTACATGGTTCAATCGGAATGAAATCAATACGATTAATGAATCCGAACATAATGTCACAAGCTTTGATTCTGATTTGATCTTTAGACATGCACAGTTACACAGTGCACTTGTTCCACGATGCGCATAACAGACACCCTCTTGCCATTGCTTCTATTTTGGTTGTAAAAATCAAAATGAACATTTAATTAGGAGAGGATGAGCATGTGATGTTTTGTGCATGCAGTGCTGCTTGTATTTATCAAGCAATTAAAAAGCCCCGTCAGAGCCCAGAACGATGTGTTTGTGGATGAAAGTCCGAACCAAGGACTGGTGGGAGCACGCCATCTTCCCTTCAACAACATCATAAATCATTACGTCATATCTACATCATTGCATCCGCAATCCTTTCAGGTTTGGTTTTCAGTCCGATTAAGTGTTTACATGTTCTCTCGATTAGATTAGAAAAAATCGAAAAGATCGAAATTCCAATCGGATCAAGCTCAATCGGATCAATTAAGGTGTTTACATGAAGGTTTTCCAATCTATTTGAGCCTTTAATCCGATTATTAGGGCCATGTAAACGTAGCTACTGCTTATTGTGTCTAAGCATCTCTCTGACCACTTTTAAAAGCATCTGACGAATAGGAAGACAAACATGTATTTTACTTGTACTAATTTGCATAAAAATGATGAAGTGATCTGGTATAACATCCGTGTAAGGATCACTGGACCAAACACGCACTGTAATGTAAAACTAGATGCACTCGTTTAATTTCACATACATCAGCGTGTGACAATCTTCGCCTGGCGTAGGGGACATAAATCTTGCCTGACTACTCCTTCAGAGCTCCCACCCAATCTCTAGAAGGCTTCCGTATCAGTTGTAAAATGACAAGTGTTTATGTTTTCAGTGTGTTTTCGTGTTTCGAGCAAAACGTTACATTGCCTGACGGTGAAAACATAAACGGAGCTTCAGGCGAGATTAGTTTAATCAAAAGCAATCCGCAAACGTGTCGTCATCTCCCACATACTGGTTATGTCTACAGGACCGCAGAGACACGGTGCTTGATCTATGTTTGAAAAACAAACATAGGAATATGCTTGATATCTGCATGAAATGCGCTGTTTTGAGCATTAGTCCCACGGTAGCACCACTTTTTGTTTTTCCTGTCTCTCTATCTCATCCTATCTTTTGCTTTTTCTTTCCTGTGACTGAAGGTGTGAGTTTTGTGGGTTAATGTAGGTTTATGATGGCTTGGTCTTTATTTTGACATGACAATAGCTCAACGTTAAGAGGTGAAGAGCCATTTCCTGCTCCGTGCTCAGTCGTGTGCTGTTTCGGTAATGCTGAAAGCATTTTGAACTAAACTGATTTTTTTAAGGGAGTTTTTCATCATAAATATTTCATAAAGTGTTATTTTAGAAGTTTTTGACAAATTTTGTGCTCCAGTAAGTGTCAATGGCAAATTATTTACACAGTATATATATATATATACATACACAAATCATATATACAAATTTTAAATATAAAATTTTATTTATAAAATACATAATTAATTTGTAATTAATTTTTGGGGAGAAATAATATTGAAATTGAAAACATGTTCAAAAAAAGTCACTGTTCATATGAATTTCAACGTACATGCTAATATATCCAAACAAACAAAATGCCACATCATTGAACCAAACATGAGTAATACTTAACCTTCAAATGGTCTTTGTTTCCTGTTTACACTTCTGGGCTTCGGGGTCTATATGACCCCAACAATCGATTGAGTAATTGTACAAAAAATATATATTTTTTATCATACAAATAATATATCTTTTTTTTTTTTTTACTTCTCATCTATTCATTAATGCTGTGTTTTTGGAGATATAAAGTATTTTTGTATCCAAATACCACACAAAACTACACCATTAGCTTGCACATGAAATATTATTTTTTTATGATACATTGCATTTATGCTCTAGTACTAGGCCTTCATTTCTGTGCAAAAATTTTCAGATTTATGCCGGATTTCTTTTCTTTTTTTTTTTTTTTTGACACATGAAGAAAATATATTTATTTTTTGTCACATTTCTCATTCATTTCAATGTGGGGTCATATTGACCCCGAAGACCAGAAGTGTAAACATTTTTTTTTTTACATACCTTCAGAACAACCAAATCAAGCCTAGTTTTTTTGTTTGTGTATAGATAGATAATGTATGAAAAGTCACAAAAATGTATTCCACTGAGATGAAGGGAACCTTTTTTATATTAAGTAAAAGTCGATTGGGGTCGTATAGACTAATTATCACATTGTTTGGTTATTTCTGAAACTCTGAGATGGAATAGAAACACTTGTAGATTTGATAACCACAGAGTACATGTTTATCGCACCCGTGTGTGATGCTGTATGTTTTGAAAGGCATCAACATATGGGGCTTTGTGGGAGAAAGTAATTAAATTTGATCTAATCCCTCATCCTCCTCCGTAAGATGCCAATATAGCAGCTATGAATTCAGAGAGCATAAACGTGCGTCACGGCAGGAGTCTCGAGCTGCTCAAATCTGGCCGCTCTTTCGGGTACCGGTTCCACAGTGAGGTATGGAGAAATGAGTGACAGATGAAGGATTATGATCTGGCCTGGAGGCAGCCATGTGTCAGCTCTATCGATCCCACAGCCGGCTCCAGTCAATGACCATGTGATTATCATCAAGCATGTCGACACCTCTCACACACACGGCATTAAACTCTCATGCCAGTACAGGGGCTTCCTCTTCCTATTGACTCATTTCACATTGAGATGTCAGAATACCTACAGCCTCCATCTGCCGCACCAAAGAAACTGGAGAGGATTTCATTGGGGCGGAAATCTCCCATGTGTACAAACATATGCACAACAATAGGTCAAAGGCTAGCTGGTTACCTCTCCAAAAAACATCACATGCTCACATTTTGCGTCTTGCTTTGCTTCAAAACATTGAAAAATAACTATGTTAGTTCTACATACTATGTCAAAGCCATATGTGATACCAAAAGTGGCAATAATTTATAATAATATATATAATTGCCACTTTTGGTATCACATATGGTATCACACGTTTATATTATATATAACAGCCCTAATATATATATATATAAATGCAAAAAAAATATTATTTATACATAAAATATGTATATTTATATATAAAATTATATATAAATCTATATACAGTATATAAATGAAAATATTCTTAAATATATACAAGCATATGTGTGTATTTATATATATATATATATATATATATATATATATAAAATAATTATAGACAGCACATCCACATATATTATGTAAACACAAACTTTTATTTTGGATGCGATTAATCGTGATTAATTGTTTGACAGCCCTAATATATATATATCAATCTATCCAAACAATCTATTCATCAACAAATATAGGGAAAAAAATATTATGGTTTCCACACAAATTTTAAGTAGCCCAACATTGATAATAATAAAGCAAATCAACATATTAGAATGATTTCCGAAGGATCATGTGACACTGAAGACTAGAGTAATGACACACTGTTTATACACTATTAGGTGTGCATTATATTTTGTTTAGTCTTATAGACCTTAACCACTAAAATTCATATGCATGTCAATAAATACTTTTTTTTTTTTAACTTTTTTTTTAAATTGACACTTTTTTTTTTGTTGTTGTTGCTTTCAGTACGTATATTTATAGAAGTATGCACTTTATAGCGACCTCTCAATGCCAACTGGGTGACAAATTCCAACTGTCGAAGGATGTGTCATTTTGTTGTCAACATCAACTCATACGCCTGTGATTCTACATTTAGAATTCTAAGAGGATAAACTGTCCTTTGACAAAACTCAAAACCGCAAACATTAATTCTCATCAAACCAGTTGAATCGCAATTAAAGTAATTATCCTGTGATGATGACAATATCAGTCCAGCAGTGTTTCTGCATGATTCGGGTCAGCTGTGTTAATGCAGCGGTAAGACATGTTTATTCTGTGAGTGATATCATCTTAACTGTTTTAATCACAATGTTTTAAACCCAAAGAAACAAAACTCTGCAATCAGATTGAGTTTGCTCATCTAGTTTGACACTGCATATCAGTAATGCCTTTATATAATCCATATATTTTTAGCATTTAAAGATACATATTAATAATTATTTAAGCAACTCAAATGCAGTTATACATCATTTGGGATCGGAAAGATTTCATAATGTTAAATTGTAATAAAATTTCAAAAATGTGTGTGTGCACATGTGTGTCAAATTTTGCCTATTGATAATAATGGAACAACACTTTTAAAAGGTTATTTCCCATTATTATTTATAACAAGACCTGCATTTTCATGGTTAAATAAAATATTTTTATATTAAAAACAAACTTGTGCATCAAAACCACTGAATTCCTGGTAAAATGTTTTACTTGATTTTAAAAAGTCAACTAATTTACGAAAGCTGAATGTAAAAAAAAAAAAATTAAGCCACAAAATCAACTTCATTCCGTAAAACATGGATATTGAACTAAGCAAATAGCATTTAAAACGCCTCGAGCTCGTTTTATAATTACTCAAAGCACATAAATATATACAGCAACAGCAAGCTGACCTTTTCAAGTGTTAAAAATGTAGAATTGCATACATGGAGAGAAAACTTTAGATATATGCGTTTCGATATGACAGGGTTTATGAAAACATGCTCCTAAACAGAACGGGTACTGTGCTGCTCATATGCCATTAAAGCAATGACAACGCATAAAAACACACTGACACCCGACATGCACTTACACACTTCACCTTCAGAGTATTTGACGTGGACCTGCACAGACCTGCTGGCTAAAAGGGAAGCGCACATTAGGAATTACTCTCCGATAGGCCGTGATTAGCTGTCAAACGGCAAGAAAGATGAGAATGGAGAGAGAGAGAAAGAGAGAGGGAGACGAGCGACTGTGCTCATTGTTGGTGGTTTTATCTCGTCCCGCCAGCTCCCACTCATGTCATTACTCAACGCAGAGCTCTAGTGCACTGTCAACCTTCACGTCTGACAATTGTTCGGTCCACTGATATTACTATAAAATAGCAGACGTGATACTTCAATTAATGGAAGAATAGCACAGTGCACCACATACAAGCTTTACAAATAGATTAAAGTGTGACCTAGCGTTTAGCGTGCTGAAACATGAAGTCATGGAGCTCAGGTGGCTGGCACAAGTTCAAATCTGGCTCGCAACTTCATTCACTTCTGCACGTAATTTTCTGTCCAATATCTCTCGCAGTAACTATAACAATGAGCTGAAAAACTGACATAAATTTTTTAACACACATTTTTTTTCCCATTTCTCTTCAAATTAGCACGAGTATGAATATTCCATATAGGCTCGTCTTCATACTAATAATTAATAGATGGCCATGAAAACTGCCTGCATATTAAAATGTATTATTATTATTATTTTTAACTGTTAGACTTAGATATCCACACACACACTTTCACATATGTAGGATATTTTTTATATAAACAAGAATTAATACAGTACCGTTCAAAAGTTTGGGGTCAGTAAGGTGTTTTTTTTATAACTTTTATTCAACAAGGATCCATTAAATTGATCAAAAGTAACACAAAATATGTAGGTTTTATATATATATATATATATATATATATATATATATATATATATATATATATATATATATATATATACATATATATATAGTATAATATTATGAAAGATTTCTATTTTAAATAGTGTTCTTTAGAAATTTCTATTCATTAAAGAATCCTGGGGGAAAAAATGTATCAAGGTTTCTACAAAAATAATAACCAGCATAACCGTTTTCAACAATGATAAAAATAAGAATAAATGTTTAAAATGATTTCCGAAGGATCTGTGACAATAAGACTGGAATCAGCTTTGCATCACAAGAATAAATTAGATTTTAAAATATTAAAATAAAAACAATTGTTTTTAATGGTAATATTTCACATATTACTGTATTAAAAATCAGTCTGGTGAGCATAAGAGACTTTAAAAACATTAAAAATCTTACTGACCCCAATAATTAGGCACAAAACTATTTAGACTTTGAAACATTATTAATGTGCTATGAAAATTAACAATTTTATATTCATTAATGGACAATTTTTTTGTTCAACTTCCCTCCCGGCATGGAGTAGCTCCCTTAAAAAGGATTAAGATCAATTGAATGCTAAAGATACAACCTAAACTGAAAGAAAAGGTATAGAAATATTTTTTTAAAAGAAGTAAATGACACGTATAACACAAGAGCAATATAGATCGACTTAACTAAAGCAACAATGACTCTCCAATATGTCCCTCAGCTCCAGAGAGGCAAAACAATAGGCATATCGTATATATTTGATTGAGTGTATTATTATTATTAAGTTAGGGTTGTGTTCCCAGGAAACTGCCAGCATGTCTTTAGTAAAATTACATGCTGTGAGAAGTAGCAGGAGATTGAGCCTCATAGTTCTGCCTGTTTCAGCATGTACTTGGCATTCAAAAGTGTCCCTAAAGAGCTCTGAGAACAAAATAGAGGCAAGAAGAGAGAGACTCGAGCTCGCTTCATTTCATCTTTGATTATTACATAATGTCTCATACTCTATTAAAGCTTTTTGCTTAAATTTTACAGTAATTTGATTATAATTCATACCAATGTAATTAAAACCAACACAGGCTTGCATGTCAGTTAGCTAATCACATTACTAATAATCAATTTGAGGGTATTGTGAGGGTAAAAGCATCTGTCTCTTTAAATGTTACTGAAGGGCAGCAGATTTACTAACTGACTGGTCAGCCAATACAATAGATCCACACACCTACTAGACAATTGTGTCTCAGTTCTGGACTGCATCCCAGTTCACACAGGGTGAATATGGTTAAAGTGAGACACTGGTTTGGCTGAATGTCTGATGCACATGGAAAAACAAAATTCAAAAATGCAGAAGGATAATCTTTAGTTTTCCGACAATGTAACAATACAATCCGGGTTGAAAATCTGTGAAGTTTCTTCTAGTCTCTAGTTCTAGTAGAAATAGTTCTAGTTCTAGTCCTTCTAGAACTAGTCTCATGTAGCCAGACCTCAAATCTGATGGCAGAAGGTCTGGACTCCATAGCAGCTTTCATTGGCCTGCTATGGAGTCCAGACCTTCTGCCATCAGATTTGAGGTCTACGTGAGACTAGTTAAAGGAACTTCACCTGGGAACATGACCAGTCAACACTGTAAAAAAATATTTTCAAGATATGTTATCACAACATTTTTTCTTTTGTCAAATCAACTTAATTAATTTATTTAGTTGAGATAACTTGTTATTTTGAGTTTCTGATGATTAAATCAATCTCCATTGTATTAACTCACTTTTTCCAGTTCAATCAACTTAAAATTAAGGCAACCAGGTTACTTAATTTTTTAAGTTAAACCAACAATATATATTTTTACAGTGTGTGGTAACATACCCAGTGCATTATGGGTGTTGAGATTTTCCTACCTATTCCGCAAAATGGAAGATACCAGCCTGTTTTCTTTTTTCTCTATTCAAGCAGCTCTGATTTCAAACATTGTTTCGCCTTTCTAATTTATAGGCAGTCAAGTTTTATTGAAAGCCCATTTTCCCAGCGGTGAAGTGCCCCTTTAAAGGGATAATTCAGCCAATAAATTAAAACTGACATCATTTACTCACATTCATTTAACCTATATGACATTTGCATAGCTGTAAAAGCATGCGTGAATGCACACTGCGACTGACTAGATAAACTTCTAACATTTGGCAAACTATTTTCAATGCAATGCATCATGCATTCACACTAATATTAATCTTGCAGGCTGTTTAAGATTGGAAATGTTAACTGGATGCTGCAACCGTGATTGCATTTATTTGTGAAACGATATACGAATTTATATTACCTCATAAAGTGCAATATGGAAACCAAACTAATTTCAAGAAAAGGTTTTTCCCTCTGAGATGCCTTACTCAGGTGAAGATGCAGACATTACGCTGCTACTGAACTTGCTAATGAAAACAGCATAAACAGATTGTTCTGTGCTCCATCATTCCTGTTTATCCATCACGATGACAGCCTGCTGTATTTGACTTCGCTATATAGCTGCTGGTTCATTTGCCCTGGTCAGAAGTTTCACTACAAAATCATTCATGTCCAGCACTTTAAAAAGTCAACAGCGCTCTACGTCTCTCATCATTCATTCTGGAATGAAAACAGTTTATTTCCTGTTAGTGTAGAGTACACTCAGGAATTTATTTTTACAGAAATGAATCGTGATGCTTCTAGTTTATGGATAACATGATTTGGTATAATACAAAATTAAAAAGGAAAAAATAACAGCATACAATGTTAGCTTTCTTGTAGCTCAAACAGTAGAGTGTTGGCGCTTGCAACACCAAGCGCATGGGTTTGATTCCCAGGGAACGCAAGAACTGACAGAATGTAAATGTGTACCTTGAAATGCAATGTAAGTCGCTTTGTCTGTCAAATGCATAAATGTAAAAAAAACTGCATAAATGTTTGGAACAATATGACGGTGTGAGAAGTGCATAACTGTTTAAAAAATAAATAAATAAATGACGTTAAGCATGATCTAAATGTAATAATTTTAAGAAAAGTAATATAAACCTGAACAAAAAGTAATATAAGTAATAATAAAAAAACATTGACGTAGTACAAACAATGTTATTTTAGTATTACGTATACACCATTTTCACTTGGATCTCTCAGAGTTTGCAAAAGCCAAGGTCGATGTATTGGCTGTGAAAGTTACAGTGTAATATTTCCAGACGCCAGAGCCAAACCTGCAACATACAATGCGCAATGTGATGTTTCCAGTTAATGCCTCCCTCGATTTATCTCTCTGACAGCCGATCCATACAGATAAATCACCTCGTAAGGTTTTTCTCTCTACACACTCCAACCTGCACTGTATCAAACGATTAGGAGCGCACCGGCTCCTTCGGGGAGAGAATCAAAACTCTTCACTGCAGTAAACTTTCATATGGAGAGTTCTAGATATCTTTTGCTCATAGATTCTCTTGTGACAGTGAAAAGTGTCCAAATAGAAAACAACTAACTGACCATAACGGCACACCACAAGGTCCATTGCCATTCCATTGAGAAGAGCTTTGAGAAAATGATTGGCCATCATTCTCCGATTTTCAGAATTGTCGTCTATGCTCGCTTTGTTCGTTTCTCTTTGCTGGTGCACAATAACAGTTTGTCCATTCGTCTGTGTAGGTCACATTTATTTTCCGCTCTGTCTGAAATGGTGCGAGTAACAAACAGAGCACTAACGCGGACCCAAAAGCTACAGGTAAAATGACAGCTTGGCTGATCCAACACAGAAGGTGCTAGGCTAGCTTTGAAAAGTGATCTTCTGTGTTGTCAAGATTTTTGATATCTAACCCAGGAATGGAAGTTGTTGAATAACTGATGTTGTTTTGGAGAGCCTGACGTATTTTCGTCCACGGCTTGCACGAATGATTGAGCTTTATCAGTCGAGGCCTCGGAAGCGCACAACTCTCGGCGGGGAACATCAGGGCTTTATTGTCACTTTCTTTTATTCTGACATTCACATTCCTACGCTAAGATTCAAGGTGCATGAGACAGGATGAATTTTTTACCAGCAGTCCTCTGTGAAATGCGCCCAGATGAATAAAACAAAGGCTATAGACACACAATGAAAAGTCTTACCTGCAGATCGAGTGGCCCACGTAAACGCTTGATTGCTTGACAACATATGAGAGAGTTATGCACTGGAGTTGAGAGAACTAGAAGGAGAATGATTTAAGACAAAAAAAAAAAAGAGAGAGGTCTAGTCAGAAATGCAATTTGGATGCAATTATTATTATTATCATCATCATGCTGATTTTTGTTATGTAACAGTTCTATTAAACAGAATGGGATTTTTAAAACTTAATTAAAGTTAAAACAGAACTAATCTCATCCAATTCATTGCTGATACTTACTAATGTTTGAGCTGTTGTAGCCCTATGCTTGAGCCCGATAAAGTGATGTCACTTCCTGGATCATCATGTCATTTCTTAAAGGCAAGGGGACAGGGTAGATTGGGCCACTTCACCCCTGCTGGTAGGTCCTGTAACTACACCACCAAATAAGGAAAAAAAAATACATAATATCAAAAAAATGCACTCATAAATTATCAATTAAAAGCTTGACTAAAAATATGAAGTTTCTTAAAAGCAGCATTCCTAATAGATGCAGGCAATGAGTTACATAACTTTATAAGCATTATAGTAAGAAGCCCTCCCCCATTTACAATGAGGCCAACACAGAGAGAGAGAGCCAGCAGAGCCGAGAGAGCGAGCAGATATGGACGGAATAACCAAATCACAGATGTAATCTGGAGCCAACCCATGTATTGCTTTATAAGTTACAATCAGATATTTTAAATCAATACATGATTGAACTGGAAGCCAAAGCAGTTGCTGGGGCACGGCATGAAGATTTATAAGTAAAAACACGCACGGCTGAGTTTTGCATCTATTGCAACCTCTTAATAGAACTTGCTGGTAACCTCGCAAAGAGGGAATAACAATAATCAAGCCTCAATGAGATGAAGGCATGGATAAGCCTCTCTGCATCAGGCCTAGAGAGAAAGGGTCTAATGCGAGCAATGTTCCGAAGATGGAAAAAACAACAACCTTGGTTATGTTTTTAAAATGAGAATTAAAAGTTAGCTGAGCATCAAAAATCACGCTCAAATTATGCACCTGGCCAGAAGGGGGCATTAGGCTATTGTCTACAGAAAGATTAAGATCATTAAGGGCCGTACACACCGGGACGAATATCGACGCGTGTTATACGCCAGCGTTTTTTTTAACACGTTTTTGTGTTCACACCCAAGCGGTTTTCGCTGACGATGAGCTGAGTGAACATGCCAATTCATTCCCTGACATCAGATGGCACTCAATGTAAAACAGAAATAGTCCTATTTTTAGTCCTTTATGTTCCGACATCAACGAGACCAGCAGATCTACATTCATCTTGCCTTGCACCTTTCTCTTCTTATTTCTTCCTGGCTGTGTAGAAGGCGACGCTACTTGGCGTACATCTTCTTCACCGTTACGTATGTGTGCTCGGCAAGATGGTTTTATGTTTGAGCGCCCCCAAGTTGTGTTTTACTGTAACTTCAGAAGCTCCAAACAGCGCAAATCAAACCCAAAAACGGACCTGAGGCGTTTTTTTTTTTAAATGATGTTTTTACGCTTGCCGTTTTTCGTGTTGGTGTCACTCACATTTGCACCCTTTGTTTAGTCACAAGGTTTTAAACATCAGCGAATATCACGAGCGAAATTTGTCCCGGTGTGAACAGGCCTTAATGGGCTCTATGCACGGCAGTATTTCCGGTGAAGATGTAAGGGTGCTCGATAACTTCCGCCGATCGTAGAGTCCAATGCAATACCGAGAATTTATACTGAATTTTATACTCCATGGTTATACTAAAGAAACGTTAGTCACAAAAACAGATAAAACAGACAACCCTCGTTGTGTTTATGCTTCTGTTTAAAATTATATTAAATAAACATAACTATATATAAAATTACATCTAAACGTATGTACGTTTCGTTTCAAAGACGGAAGGACAGTAAATTTTGAAGACTCTGCCATAATCCCGTTTTCCTCGGTTTTCCTCCGCTTTAATCTCCACAACCGGAAATGGACGAGCATCCTTGCGTCAAATGCGGAACTTATGCGTGCATATAGCCCATTACACTTATTGACATTAGATGGAGTGCCGCTTAAAAAATGTCAGTTTGGAACAATTTAGCTTAAGAAATTTCTTTCATCCACACCTTGATTTCAGGCAGAGAGAGTCAAAGTGAGACAAGTGAGAACAGGATAAGAGCTAATATAAATCAGTGTGTCATCCACATAATGATAGCTCAGGCCATACATCTAAATAATCTGCCCAAGAGGCAGCATATAAACACTAAATAAAACAGGACCCAAAACTGAGCCCTGAGGGACACCCTGGCACATTCTGAGATCTGTAATACCCAAGTAAACAAGTTAGGAGCGACCTAAGAGGTATTTAAATCAGTTCAACACTGTTCCAGACAGACCAGTCCACCTATGCAAATTGCAATCTGTCCAATAATATGCTGTGACAAATGGTATCAAATCCAGCATTAAGATATAACAAAACCAAAATGACACAAGCCCCCGAAATCAGCGATAACAAGGAGGTCATTCAAGACACTGGCTAGAGCAGTCTCTGTACTGTGTCCAGATCTAAACCCTGATTGAGAAGTTTCTAGTAGGCTATTCATATAGAGATGAAATGACTTTTGCTAGGAAAGGTACATTTGAAATAGGTCTATTACTGGACAGATCAGCAATATCACTCCCATGCTTTTTAAGAACTGGCATAACTGCTGCCATTTTTTAGAGCAAGAGAGATAACCTTTGTGTTGAGTGAAGGATTGACAATAGCAGCGATGTGGGGTACAATAACTGGCAGACAGCTTTTCAAAACTGTAATAGGTAGGTTATCGAGTTTGCGTTAGAACAGCATTGAAACTTTAGGAGATTAGGAGGATGCAACTCAAGTTCAGAAGCATCCTCGCAGGCAATGGCGTTATAAATATTCTCAATTTTAGATCGAGACTTAATTTTAGTTACACTGCTCGGTGGCACAGTTGACGAATGAGGTTTAATAAGATCAATGACTGTTCTAATCAGACCACGGGGATTAGAGATGTAACTACTAATAATAGAATAATATGCCACTTTGCAGCTTTGAGACCATTATTATACTAAATCCGATGCTGATAAAACATTGTTTTATGAACTGTTAGGTCAGATTTTTTGTATTTCTGAGATTTTGGATTAAGCTTGTGTAAAGGATCGGTCGTCTTCTGAACAGGGAGCAGGAGCTCATTTGCATTTAAAGGAACACACACACAAAAGGCAGGGCAAATTTGACAAGCTATAATAAATGATTTTGGGGGTAACTTAAGCTAAAATTTCACAGACACATTCCAGGGACACCATAGATTTGAATAACAGCTTGTGAAAGGGGCATAATATGTCAGCTTTAATGCTTTTCCGTTCTCTCGCAAATGTTTTGCATTTCCCCATGAAAAACAAAAAATCATTGAAATAATTTTTCCTCCCATTTCATAATTTATTTTTATCCCATTGTCCCATCCAATAAAAAAAACATCTAAATGGTAGCAATGTAGGGGAATATCATTTTAGGGGAAGCCAGACTCTCCATGCAGTCGCCCAAAGGTGAGCATGCAGCTGTGTTTTTGATGCTTTGTTCTGCAAATGTCAGGCTGAAAACATTTGGGCTCTGACCCATGAATCTTGATGCCCACCCGAGGATCTTTGTGTTCAAGCACAAATTCTGACATGGGTCAATCTTGCTAATATAAAGCAGACATAGAGAGACATAAAGACGTGTCCCCTTTTCATCGATGATTGAAGTCAATTTGATGTGATGTAAAACACTCTGGCAGTTAAAAGTAAAATAATTTAATACTTAATTCAACAAGGATACATTTAATAGATCAAAAGTGACAGTAAAGTCATTTATAATGTTGTAAAATATTTATTTTTTCAAATGAATATTGGTCTATTGGTCTACTTCAAATATATCACGGTATCTACAAAAATATTAATGGGCAGCAACTATTTTAAACAAGGATGACAATAAGAACCATCATTACTAATTAAGCATCAATAATAACTGAGCACCAAATCAGCATATTAAGTATGATTTCTGAAGGATCATGTGACACTGAAGACTGGAGTAATGAATCTAAAAATTCAGCTTTGATTAAAGGAATGAATAATATTTTAAAATGCATTTAAACAGAAAACAGCTATTTTAAATATATTACAAGTAGTAGTAAAGTTTTAGAAAATGCTCATCAATTTACATTATTTTATATAATTCTTTTAAACTGAACAATCAAAATTTAAATGCCTAAATTGTTGCAAAAACCTATAGTACAACGAACGTCAAGCTGTCTTGGTTATCAGTGTGTTTTTGAAGGATAAGAACATGCGCTGCTCAGAGATGCTGCTGACTGAAAAGGTAAAAATTGCATACCATTTCTTTCCTGCAGCCAAATAGCTTATACCATCCCTCTTAAGCACAGGTTGCCAGGACAAAAAGGCCTATTTGATCGTTCCGTTATCCTGGAACAATTGCAGAACGGCCAAGGAAGAGACATCATGTACCAAGTCACTCGTCTACACTTTTAAACTTTTAGTAAACTTGCATGAACTTTAACACAGAGGTATACGCTGGGGGATTCATATACTAGATGATTTTCTGGCAAAATAAGGTTTGGATGCAGGAATGGATGTGTGGATAGAGGGATAGAATCCCAGATGCAATGCAGAGAAGAAAACAAGAGCTCAGTTCCCTCTTCGTTCCAGCTCATGGGTCCGTCACCAAGCTACTATGGAAATCTGTGTGACTATATCTGTTTATACAACTGCATAGGGCCAGATCTGCACGCACACACACACACAAAAAATTGTTTATGGCTTTCAAAGAGACAGTGCTATTCTTGTCAGAAATTCATATTGTCTGTTAGCCCGAAAACATTTTTTCTTCTTCCAGGAACAGCAAGAAAAAGAAACAAAAGCTTTATATAGGTTACGCCCATCTCTAAAACACCATATTTACCCTTTTAAAGGGGTCATGAACTGGCTTTTTAAATTTTATTATATTGTTGTCTGAGGTCAATTTATCACGTTCGCTTGGTTTTTACATTCAAAAACATCAAAATGAAGAAATAGGCTATTTTCTACCCTAGTTCAAAAACGCTTGGTTTTTATGGGCGTCTCGCACTGAAGACTTGGAAGTAAACGCCCACTGCTGTGAGTGGATAACAGTTTTGCATATTATAATGAGTTTCAACTCACTCGTCGGTCCACGTGGGGGAAATTGTTTTGAAAACGTCCAATGTTAACCGGAATGTTTCGCCCATACATGTTCGACCCAGAGTCCGTGTGTTGCACCATTCCTGTCAGATCCAATATAGACGGCACAGCACCGTTCTTTACTCTTAATCGGTCTGCAAATCCAGTCTTGTTTACAAAACAATCCTCAGTGAAATGAAGCGAACAGACGGACAATGTTTTACCATCATCAGCTGGAACGTCATTAAAAATAAAGTTTATCCATGCAGTCTTACTGGAATCCAGAGGAAGCTTATGAAGCGACTGTCTTCTACAACCAGGCACTGCACAATATTATGTAAACAGCATGTTTATTGCTCGGTAGCTGGATCCGGTTTGTCATCACGAGGTAGGCCTATGTTATTTATCTATGCGTATAATGCATGAATCGGTGGGTGGGGCTAAACCGAAAGTAGGCGTTGATTTTCTTCTGCGACTTTAAGAAGTCAACATGAAATCATGTTGAGATAGCCTAGAAATCTAGACCCCCCCCTAGTGGCAGCAAAAAAGTATTTTACAGCAAGTGTGGTCTAGCAACTCTCCGTTGTCTTTCGAAGTGGAAAAACCAAACTCTGGAAAGGCCAATCACATCGCGTATAGAGTTGGTGGACGGGCTTAACACTATGACGGCAAAGTTGTGACGGTTCTGCGCCGTGATGATTTCCATACTGGATTTCCCTGTTACTTGAATACAAACAAGATGCTGCTGGCGAACAGCGGTCTTTCGATTCGTCTTTGGCCGCGACTCTGGATGACTTGGAGTTAAGAGAAAAGTCATTCTTAAAAAAGGAAGATGTGTTCGGAGTTTTGACGACCGGATACGGCAAAAGTTTAATATATCAACTTGCTCCACTGGTGGGAAAACGCATGGGACTCACTCAGCCACAGCCATTCGTTGCTCTGGTTGGTTAGCCCTATCCTATGGCGTGCAGAGGGATATTGAAAGACAACCTTTTATCCCATCCCTCGGATTGTTGTATGCCAATTATGAGTTCCCAGACCTAACATCTTGATGTAGGTCTGGCTTGCCAGGCTAATGTTGAGATTCACCGCAGTAAAAAGTGTGACACCAATAAAAACATTCATGATGTCCTCTCAAGTCCTCCTTTCTCCAACTGTTCAAAATATACAAAACAAAACATGATTATAACCGTTATCCTTTCAAATCAAAACAAATGCATCCTCTCAGCATGTGCTATCACCCTCATATATTAATTTTCATATATTACCGGTAAGCCAGGAAAGATATTAAACAGAGACTGACTACCATCGAGGAAAAAAAAACCCTGTTTAGACTTTAAAATCGTGTCTGATGCAGAGAGAAAAACACAGAGAATGAGAGAGACAGATGAAAGAGAGAGAAAAAGCAAAAGATGCTGAAGATTCAGAAACTCCTGTTTGAAATGAAACTCATCTGAAAGGCAGTGAATTCATCTGTGCTGTATGAGTCACTGAAGGTGTCCCACAAGTTCCCATGGCCAGGTTTCCTTTCAAAGGGTCATATCACACAGGTCCACATATAATAATTCATCAAGCTCAGTTCAGTTCAACTTTATTGTCAGACTCAGGGTCCATTCTAGGTCTCTTCTCCAAAGGATTTTTATTATTTATTTATTTATTTAATTTAGTCTTACACTACCATTTTCTACCTTCTCTCTGACCGTTAGAAAAAAACACGAGCGTTCTTGCTTAAAGAGGTGGTTGACTACGATTTCACTTTTTTCATTTTAAAAAGTGTGCAAAGTTGCAGCGCTGAAAGTTCAATGTAAGCAGAGATATCGTCTTTTAAAAATCAGGAAGTTTAATGTCTACAAAAACGACTCGAATGGGACTACAACAGGTTTTTGACGTCACTAATTTCAGCTTTACGTATACTGTAGGTCAATACTCCAAGAAAGAGTAACGAAGTAACTGTGTGGTACTTTCAAAACATTATTCTCTTTGTTTGACCATTTCAAGGCTGTATTATAAGATTAACAGCAGACTGGGGGAAACAAGAAAACAAGTCATTATTTTGCCACTAATGGTGCTCACACACTTGTATTGTACATATTCACAAGAGTGTTTGGTGCCTTGCAACTATATACATCTCAAATATTCTGCAGTTTTACACAATCTATTATTGGTTGTGTCAGTAGTAAAAGACTGTACCTTTAAAGTTTTTCATTTCCCTGCTCATTAGTTGCCCTTTTTGTGTAAAATATCCTTTAAAATTATTTCAGGCACAAACTATATAGGCCTACTCTATGAAATTTATACATATTATCTCTGGACTGGAGATAGACTAGGTACATTAATGGGTTTTGTGAGGGCTCTTTTCTACACATAACTCAGCAGCTAAATTAGTATGAATCACTCCGTCTTTCACGCACACACATCTGAAGTGTGACTAAAAACTGAAAAAGGGCAAAACAGAAAAAAAAAATATTACGAGTAGACATAAAATTATCTTATCAAACAGGTGCTGAGAGCTTAAGGAATCTGAACTCTTGCTCATATTATGACTAATACAGACAGACCTTCATTACCATTCAGACATACTTCCATCTGGAGTGAAAAAATAAATAAATCACACAAACAGTGAACATTCAATTCAGTTTATAATACTTTTGCCTCATAAACTCCTAATTACTGCTTATTAAAAGTTATTAAGTTGTTGTTAAGTTTAGGTATTGCGTGATTAGAGATGTAGATCAGGCAGAAAAAGGCTTTAATATGTGCTTTATACAGTAAGTACTAATAAACAGCCAATATCATAGTATTATGGATGCTAATAAGCAACTAGTTAATAGTGTAAATTAGATCCTAAACTAAAGTGTTACTGAAAATTCAAACTCAAATTAATATTAGATCTTACGCCTTATCGGAACTTAATGAGCTCCCTGCATTAAGGAATCATAAAGAGGTTGCCTATAAAGTAGTGCGGCATACTGTACTGTATCCTTCACAGAGAAGGTAACACCATAATGCATTGCAATGGCGATCATAATTATGAAAAAAAAATGATTTAAAAATGTCATTAAAATACATGTTTTACCAAATGTTTTTTAGCTTAGCAACATACTATCAGTAAATGCTTTTGAAACCAATTTCAAGAGACTGTTTTAGAATGTCTGTTGGGGAGCATCAAAATAAAGTGTTAGCAAATATTAAGCAGACTGTCTACTAATACTTTAAGGTGAGTTAGTTGACATGAAGTTGCAAAGTTTCACACTTAGAAGAAAAGGTTCTATATAGAACCTTAAAAGGTTCTATCAGTGCTATGTATTTGGAACCCCTAAAAGGTTCTATACACTCTTAAAAAAAAAGTTCCTCTGGGTTCTAAATAGAACCCTGGGGTTCCGTACTTGGCCAATAGAACCGTTTACCAAAAAAAATTCCATATATGGAATTCCATATATGAAGCAGGGGATGGAACCATTTCTGGTTCTAAATAGAACCATTTCTTCTAAGAGTGTACTTAAAGTTAGAAGAATGTCTAATGTGGACAACAGATTTTTTACCCGTATTTTAAATTAAACATTGCATCGTGTTGCATTTCAGGATTAAAGGAAATGTCCATAAACTTAATGGATAATGTTCTGGCATAAAATACCAGTTCCTTCACTGTTTATTGAGATTTTCTTTTAGCTGCTGCCTGTGTAAAACGTTCCAAAACTGTAAGGAACGGCAGCTCATTCAGAACAGAGCTCAAGTGTTCATTACGCCAGCTTTACATCCTCCTCTAACTTAACTTTTGTCCTACCTCACAGAGCACATGACAACAAGACATTGTCATGATATCCGGTTGATCTGACTCTTTCGATCCCGTAATTAGCCTCCCTAGAGCGAGGTGGAGACGAATCTCAGCCCAGTCTGTTTCGTCCTCTGTTATAGTGGTCTTTGTGCAGGGGAACTCTCAGGAAAACAGTATCTCTGAAAGAAAGATTAGCAGAAGGAAAGAAGAATGAGTGTTGTAGAAACAGCTCCACCGGGAGCAACACGTCTCAGTTCTTCAGAGCTTCATTATGTCCAATGTAATCATTTCAGATTTATGTCGGCTACAAATATGTAGTGAAATGTTGTCACATCGCAATAAAACCCAGTAAATAAAAGAATAGTTTAAAATTCTGACACAATTTACTGACCTTCGTTTCAGTCCATCTGAGACAAAAGACTTCCTTTTTATTTTCCAGAGTTTTCAATGGCAAAAAGTCCCCACACATTCAAGGACAGCAGTTAATCAAGTGCAATACGAAGTCAACTTTGTGTGTACGCAAAATGAATTTTTTTTAACATTGCTTTTCATATCAAAAAGCAAATATATTATAATTAAAACGTGTTTTAACAGAACATGCATTTGCATTTCTTTTAGCAAAAGAAGCCAAAAAGATTCTATAGGCTTACATGCAAAACTAGTAGAACTTTAAAAATATTAAATAAATACATTTGAATTAATAATAAATGAGAGATTTAGCATCTCTTTAAATTGTTAGTCAAGTCTCAAAATCTGGCCTCAGTAAACAGTAGGTTTGAGCCAAGAATGTAAATGCTGGAGGATTTAAATATGTATGAAATTTTAATGAATTTAACACTAAAATAAGAACATCAAACATTCTCTCAAACCCCATTAGACGTTTGCTTTTTGAAGTCCAGTGTTTACTTTTCAGGCCAGGATTCACCTTTATACTGATGTGAACAGCAAGTTTTACTTTGAGTTTAACAGAGAAATACATCATGCATGCAAGTCAACATGATCCGATTTACTTTATCAATACAAAATCATGAAAATCATGAACTTAATCATTAATACAAAAAATTATATCTACATTGTATTGTATTGACTTTCTCCTCCTCTAAAACTGCTTTGTTTTTTCGTTTCATGCCCAATTAAGCAGCGTTTCCATCCCCAATGTTCAAGAGAACAAAATCGCCACTTCCTAGAAAATTCGTGCAAAATATCTGCAATAAAATGGAGGTTGCTGCCATCAGTGGACGCCACTGTGGCTTTTTTTTTCATTCATTATAAATGATTTGTGTCTTAAAGCATGCAGACGAAATGGAATAAACTCTGTCATGTTGTCTTGTGTTTGGATGCTGGTTTGGGAACACAATTATGTGAGACGCCTGTGGGAGGGAATTTTGATGACAGACTTTGGCTCAGGCATTTCAGAATGATTAAACCAACATTTAAAAGTGCATTGCGCAACATTTCATGTTAAAAATAGACGGTTTTCTAACCCATACATGCTTAAACAATTGCCTGATGGGCTGAATGAGCCCTTCACTGATCACCTCCATAATCCTGTGTGTACAGTAAATAAATAAGAGGGATTCGGGACGGAGTTTGAGACTGGGCGAGACGTCATGCGCGTTCACGCTCACCTGGCTATGTCTGGCAGGTTTGTGTATTCGCCGCCATTCTCCGAATCAAAGAAGACAACTTGAGCGACAAAACTTTACTCAACTTTCCACAAAAGTAGAAGATGGATTCAAAAAGACCGGCTTGTAGTTCATTCCAAACCCCAATGCAAACTCCACGTAAGACAAAGAATAGAAAACTTTCGCTAGTTCCAGGCGTCGGAATAAGACGAGAGTCGACATTGGGAAGCTTTCAACAAATGGAGAGATCTCCGGTCTGCTCTAGGGCTCAAACGGGTCCTATACAAAGTAATAACTTATGTTGTTCATGAACGTGTTTCCATAATAATACAATCATAACTGGATTCAGTAAGCACATCAGTTCAACATGGAGTTCAACATGGAGAATGATGGAAACAAAAACTAAAGTTTTCTACTACCCCCGTTTTCCCCTTCACACATACAGTAAGTGTGTAATTTCCTCAAATGCCTTTCCTTTCATATATTTAAAATGACTTGCAGATTTACAACTTTATTACCTCTGAAGACATTATGACTGTAACAAAAGATTTGTGCGGCTGATGCTCCTTTGGTTATGAACAGCTTGTGCAAGCGTGTGTGTACAGTATGTGGTCCATGAGCGTGAACACCTCTGGTTGCAGTTTGGCTTGTCGCCAGAGGGGGCGTAGTTCTGCAAAACCTCAGAGACTTGCGCACTGCACCTTTAAGATGCTGTGCAATGAAACTGGTCCACTGGTTAGTCCAGATATCCAATCACATCCACTGCTGAGGCAAAGTCAAGCAAGTTTTTTATTTTTTATTATTTGGTAAATGACCTGCAAAATTGAATGAATAATTCTATTGATTTTTTCGGCCTTGAGTTCACGAAGTTTCCAGTGTTTCTTATGCAACCTCTTCCGTTGACAGAAAAATCTAATATGGTGAATCATTTATTGGATAATATTATGAATTATTTGTGATATGGGTTAAGGCATAATAAGATACAACCTAAAAAGTTTTGGGCTAACCCCTTTGATAAAGACTTTGATAAAGTTATGGAGTACTTTATAAATATTTAAGCTTTTTTCCCCAATTGCTTCCTTTCCTGCTCTGTAAAAACCTTTCTGCTATCAATTTATACGTAGAGTTTTGGGACAAAATGCAATTAGAAGGCAAGATTACAAAACTGTTGACGTTCGGCTTTGGCAAGAGTTCCTGCATTAATGCTGATCTGGTGGAAAAGTACAAATATATATTAGGATCATGGAGAAACACTTTGCTCTCGCTTGTTTTTTATCTTTCAGTCATCAGATCTTCAGAGGAAGGCAAAAGAAAAACCGTCTAGAAAGCACTGATGAGCCATCTTTCCTAAGGTCAAGCTAAATTTGGGCCTATACCTGACTTTTGAATTAGATGTGCAGTAATTTTGACTTGCTTGGTGTAGAAACTAACCATTACACAACTTCAGGCTCTTTGCATCTGACAACATTTGCCATATTTTTATACACCTCTGAACAGAATACAAACCACTGCCTTTGTATAGAAGTTAGTTTCTGTCATGGAATATAAAATGAAAAAGGTAATTACTCAGACTCTGATTTTCCATGCATCAACACATTTCTGCCTGTAACCCTCTGGAATATCTTGCTTCATACAGTTCCACACTTAAATATATGATACCTCCTCCACTTAATTATGAACATAAGTGTGAACATCAGCCCACTGCTGATCATATTCCTTTTCTTGACAATATGACATCATCGATGTAATGGTCTGTAAGAGAATAATAAGATTAAATCTAATGAACAGTGCCAAGATTTCCAATTATTAAATCACCCATTGATAACCATGTGGACAGAATCCCTATTACTGTGATGATAAGCTTAGTTATAAACTATAATGAAAAATGTAATAATGGCCTGGAAATGGCCTTTGGACTTAAGAGCTCCAACTGAGCACTTTGACTTAAAGCGTCTATTAGATCACAGACCGTTATTCATCTCGTTGTACCAGCACTTAACCAGGCTTGATTCCACTCAAAGACACGCCAAGCAGTTCATCAAAAAATACAAGCACTTTTATACCCCAAAAGCTGATTGAACGCTTTCTTGTTTTAGCTTGGAACTTTTTTTTCTAAATACTTATTTTTGATACCGTCACTGTATACAGTATATGTTTTACCCCTGTCCCCGACTTTCAATTTTTAAATTCACCAGCAAAATAAATTACATTTTAAAATTAAGGTTGCCAATGTGAACATCACCGTGTGTTTGTGTGTGTGTGTTATGTATATATATTTCCAATTAAGCTGTAATTTTGTCAATTGTGAAATATTGTCTAATTGTGTGTGTATAAATAAATGCAAAGAGTCCGAAAAACTCAAATGTTACTTCCACACAAAATGAAGAACACACATTTGAGGCCGTTTATACTGAAACCCTCCATATGCATTTCATTTGAATAACCTGAGACATTCTATGGCTTTACAACAGCGCAAAACGAGGGACAAACTCCTCTAGTCTTCTGGAGACAGTCTATGCTGTGTATTACTCAATTAGCTGTCCATAGCATCCAAGAAAGCATTGTGCTCCTGTATTCCAATGTCAAAAGAAAAATCTATGGTTATGTCTTATCTCCATACTGCAGCACTGCCCTCATTTCCAACAAGCGAAGTGTTATTGTAAGACAGCTTAGAGGCAAAAATGAAACCATTACTACACTGAGCCTGTTAAACTCAATGGGATTTATGATGTCATGTGCCTTTCAGTGGAAACCAATAGGATACAAATAACATGTATCCCATTGAATACATCGTAGCTCTCAAAACCAAGTGAGTTTCTGACTTACGTACCACTGAAGTCTTTATAAGCTCTCCTGACTGTAAAAATAGTCCGTATTCAGAGGAAGCACTGCATTGAGAAGGCATTTTTATGTCCAAACTCTCTCCCCACACACTTTTTGGGAAAAGATTTCTATAATAAAATACATTGCCCAACCGATATGGGTTTTTTGGGGGGCGATGGCAATACCGATAAAAAAAAAGCCAGATACCGATATATCGGCCGATATTATTAATGCGTATATCATATTACAGTAGCAATATAATGTATAGTACCAGTGACTTTCCTATTGGTGTGTACAAACTTTTGATGGGTAGGCGCATGAACCGAAACTCAGCGTATAGACCTGAGGAATATATCTATATTGAAATGTCTACTTTTAAACAGAACAATTCAAAACAAAAGACAGACTGCTCTCTGCTGTAATCCATATGAAATGTGCATTTCTCTATGGAGTGTTCACTGAAGATCACAAGTCAGCGTCGTCAACTTTGCAGCAACACTGACTGAAAACACTTGTTTATTAATAAACAATTAAAAGGTCTCCTTGCTATAATCGATGTATTCTCAGGCTGAATCCCAATTCACCCCTTGGCCCTACCCCTGAGCCCTACCCCTTGTTTTCGAGTGTAGCCTTGGCCCTTAAAACGGAGTGACAAGGGCCAAGGGGTTGGAATATTTACCTACGAAATGGAACGACCCTTCATGAACCCGATACGTCATCAGTCGTCGGCGATGTACAGGATTTCTCCATGACAACAACTGACAATCATCAGCGCAGCTGCTCTTAACTTTGAATAAACATGATGATTATAACATCCCTTCCTCGAAATGTATGTCTTTTCTGATCGGAAAGGTAATTTATTATACCATTTCTTAATTTAAACGACTATAGTGTTATTATAAGAGTAAATAAAGTGCGTGGTGGAATCATCTGGCGCTAAATTTAAATGTTTAACCGTTTGTGATCCATCTCGCCGGTGATTTCCGATGCATTCCGTGAACTTTTCTCTTAGCCCTCCGTTTGGAGTGTGCCTCTGAAAAATCTCCGTTTCGAGGGCTATGTAGCCCTACCCCTTCACCCTACCCCTCGATCTCAAGAAGAATCGGGACACCCTACCCCTAGACGTGAACGCGCAAAACGGAGGGGTAGGGCTAAGGGGTAGGGCCAAGGGGTGAATTGGGATTGAGCCTCAATCATTACTTTTGCCAGTTCTTTGTGACAGCTTTTATGTGCTTTATTGGCATCACCACACCCGCATTTAAAAATAAATAAATAAATAAATAAATAAAAATACCGGCCATTATAAATGTCGATACCTATAGTTAGGAAAATGCCTAAAATCGGCCCGCCGATATATCAGTCCGGCTCTAATACATTGTATTTTATTAATTTTGCTCGGTCACAGAGTGGATGAAAAAAATATATCTGATTCATAAAACAAGCAAGCAAACAAGCGGTAAATGGTAATCCCATGACTAGTTCTCACACACCAACATCTGTTGTTCAGCAAATCCGGCAAACGTCACAATGTGATCAATATTCATGAGCAAAGTCGTGCCTGGCACAGCTTGAGTGCTGACAGAAAGTAAACTCCCTGTGGTGAGAAGACAAGAGAAGAAACAACATCTTTGACAAAAAAGAACCTTTATATTCAGATTTTTTTTTCTTTTTTAGCGTTAAAATGGGAACTATGTGTTGTAAATGTGTGTGATGAGATGCTGTCAAGATTTATAATGTCCATATTTGCTCTGAATGTACGATTGGGAGATGGGGGTGGGGGGACTTGGTCGCCTTGGGAATATGGGGGGGGGGGGGGGGGGGGTTAAAAACAAAAAAAGAGAATGTGTTCAGAATGCTGTTTATGTTTACTTTTGTTTTTGTACCAAACATTCTCTGATTCAATAAAAATTTGATCACAAAAAAAGATTTACAATGTCCCACCCTTTTTTTTTGATAGTTCCTACACACCTGCTGAAAAGGATCAATAAATACAGTTAAATAAAATAAAAATAAACTATTCCATCCAGTGTAGTTTATGCATTTTATGGTTATTAGCACACTGTATTATTATTTTTAATATGTTATAGTTTCTCACTTCCACTACCATTCAAAACTTTGGGGTCAGTTTCTTTTTGTTTGTGTGTGTTTTAATAAATTAATGTTTATTTAAACTGGTGAAAAGTGGCAATAACATTCAAATAACATGTATTTGAAAAGTTCAAATACATGCTGTTCTTTTGAACTTTCTATTCTAATTAAAGAGGCAGGAAAAGTCCTGTGTAATGCAAAATATTAACCATAATAATAAGACGAAATGTTTCTTGAGCAGCAAATCAACATATTACAATGATTTCTTCTTTTTGTTTAGGCATCGAGACCGCTCGCTTGGTTCTAGAACATATTGAGCGCCCAATTATTATTATCCAGAAATCTCGGTAAAGTAGCATTGATAACAAGCCCCTCAAATAACGCGAGCAGGAGAAACAGCAGGAGAAGCAGCGGGGATCCTCAGAGATGTCACAGTTGCTTCTACTTGCAGCATATGCAGTAATTAAATCCTAATAATGATTTATGAATAAAAATCTAAAAAGGCCGAAGGCTGAAAAAAAAAAATAATGCAAAAAACTGTCAGAGGGCACTACAAAAGGTATCGCAAAGCCAAAGGGAACACTCATGATTAGATTTCATTTTGTATGAAAATTATTTTTCCAACACCTCCCTTTCTTTAAAAAGCCACATTTTTTATTCATTTTTCACCTGTAATAAATAATCTCAAAAATGGCCTTCTAGTCCTTTCATACACTGCAAATATGATTCAAGCAAAGTTCACACTCTAGGTCAATTGAGGATAAAACGTCAGGAGAAGAGTTCTCAGGGTTTCGTTGAGCAGAATAACATGAAGAGTTAAAAGAAGCGGAGCTCAACTCATACTTTCAAAGCTCATGCCATGCTGTCTCGAATATGCTGCTATTTCACCTGCTTTTAATCACTCGGCTAATTTGAATGCAGATCTAGGTTCAGAGAGGGAGACTGACAGCACCATAATTAAACATCTTTACAGTGAGTCCTGCAGGTAGCCCTGTCTGTCACGATTATTGTGATTGGGAAATTTGCTAAGAATGAATCATGCCCAACGATATTAATTTGCATGAGCTGTCTGTGTATAGTTTTAGCACCGAAATTCACTTAGAGATAGTTGGAATGAAAGATTCTCTCATCATTTAAAGCCCGTCCACAACAAGGACAATGACGATAAAGATATAGTTTTAAAAACCGCTCTAAGAGTCTACACCTGAGGTTTAATGACAACTGCACAGACGAAGTTTGTTGGAATCACAACATGACATCATGACTTTTGCGTAAACATACACGCCACTTTCGAGTCAAGTGGCGTGTTATCTCTACGCATATTGAGCTATCCGCGTGTATGCGTGTATGTCTACGCCATTAACGTTCGCGTCATTCCGCGTGTTCGTACACGCCGTCACATGTCCAGTCATAAATGCCATTAACCCCAGTGACGGTTAAGTTTAGGGATGGGGTTGAGGTAAGTCATATCTTTATATAACGTTAAGTCGACGGCGTTCATTTTGAACAATAAAAACTTTGACTGCCAATCAGAATCCGTCCTACTTTATTGAGCTCGAGAATTGGTAATACTACTTGAAGGGGTGTGCATAAGACTGACATGACACCTTCATAACCATGACATGACATATGTCTTGAATATGAAGTAAGGTTTATCCATGTTTATGACAACTGTCATTAAGTGTCTTTTGGTCAATAATGACATTTTGAATGGAAATATGACATTGTTTGAGATGTCTTTGTTATGACATCTTGACATAAACCAATACATCATAACCTGTCAGTGTCTTTGTCATGACAACTTGACATTAAATGAAGTTAAACTGTCATGTGGTTGGCTTTGACATTGCCATTATAACTGTGTCATGAATATTTTTTTCGTGACCTCAACTACAGTGGTACTAATTGATCCGTTTTTATGTTTTTTCTTGCACTGAATTCCCTAGTGTTAAAGTGGTGCAGCTTAGTGAATTAACCTGAGGGTGAGCATTCAAGAAGGGAACCTGCTAATAAAGACACAATTAATGAGTTCTGCTAATCAACACATTCAACACCTGACATATCTAGGACACCTTCTCTCTCACAGAAGAAATACTGTCTGGACAGAAAAGGCTCAATCAGATTGATAGGGTTTTTCGCCTGCACAGCATTCCTAAGATCTTGACTATGCATTCTGAATAACACGCTTTTTTGAAGCATTTTCATCTCCATGGTCCATCGCACCCGTAGCCCTGTCATCCACCCACCTTCCCGGCTGGGAGCGCGTAAGTTCAAGGAGACGAAGTTTCAAAAAGACCTCTGCAGGAAGTACAGAACATTCATTGATTTGTTTGTAGCTAAACCTTCTTTCCAGGCCAAGTGTGACATTCCCAAACTCTCACACTGACATCACTGTTCTGTCCATCACTCTTCTCCAGCCGGCCCGTCATGTCTTATACAAGGTGTACAGGAATCTCAAGTGTGGAGGAGACATGGACTCTTCTCTGGAAAGCTTTGAATTCTCAGTAGGTGTCTGCACACCAAAGATGTGTGATGAAATCCCACTGGGAATGGGAGAGCACGATCTATGCTTATTTTCTATTCATTGACATGCTGCTACTGCCACAGCGTGCAGCCATGATCATGGTGTGCACTGGAAAAACAAGATGAGGTAAAGCTCTCAGGAAATGCACTAAAAATGCCAGACTCATGCAGATGGGAAAATACAGTAAACAGCAAATAACAGCCTTAAAATTCATTGGGCCATCGATCAGGCACAAATTGCAATTCTGTCATTGTTTACTCGCTGTTCCATGCTGTTCCAAACACATATGTTTTTCTTTCTACTGTGTAATATTAAAATTAGATTTTTAAAAAGAATATTCATGCTGCAGATAACTATACAATAGATACAAATAATTGCATTATAAAAGACAATTTATTTTTTTTAAAAAAGCTGCATTTACTTCCTCAAAAACACAGTAAAACTGTAATATAGTGAAATATTATTACAATTAAAAATAAGCTGTTTTCAGCAGCCATTACTCCATATAAATGGACCAGGTCTTTGCACCATTCAGAAATTAATTTAAAATTACTTGAATTTAATTTCAATTGAAAATCAAATTTGAATGTAAGGAGGCAGAAATAAAATGCAAAGAAATATAACTGTAATACTGTAATCTGAAACTAGAAAATTAACATTTTGTCAAGTAAATATTTAAATGTTGGAATGACATTTAAAAGTTTAGAAAAAAGTAAAAAAAAACACATTTTCGAAGGGTTGATGGATGGATGGATGGATGGATGGATGGATGAGTGGATGGACTGAAGAATGGATGGATGGACTGATAGGTGGGTGGACGGACGGACGGACGGACGGATGATGGATGGATGGATGGATGGATGGATGGATGGATGGATGGATGGATGGATGGATGGATGGATGGATGGATGGATGGACGGACGGACGGACGGGTGGATTGGTGGATGGACGGATGGATGAGTGGATGGACGGATGGACTGAAGAATGGATGGATGGACTGATAGATGGGTGGACGGACGGACGGACAGATGGATGGACTGATGGATGGGTGGACGGATGACGGACAGAAGGAAGGAAAGAAGGAAGGAAGGAAGGAAGGAAGGAAGGAAGGAAGGAAGGAAGGAAGGAAGGAAGGAAGGAAGGAAGGAAGGAAGATTTTAGTAGTAGTACTATACCCCGCTGCTAATTACATACAGATTAAAACATTTAAATGTTCAAACAGAGAAATGAACACATTGAGAAACAAACACACCCCGGGCAGGGAAAGCCCTGCGCACAAGGCACCGTCTCACTGTTTTCACACCAACAGTACGCTTCCAATATATGACTTTCACAACAGCTTATTAGAAGCACCAGAGAAGCTAAATGTTTTCAAATAACAATGTTCTCTGTATTTATTAATAGTAGTCTCACTAAGTTCATTGTACGTCTTTTTGTTCACTGTTATACATCCTCGTTCTGTCTAACTAGTCCCTTTAGCCACGTCCATTTCATATTGTACCATATTACAAAACGAAATTTACCTCCCATTTTCACTACATCACCAAACATTAATGCAGTTATTAAGACTGAAGTGTGCTATTGTCTTTATTTAAAGGGATAGTTCACCCAAAAAATGAAAATTAGCCCATAATTTACTCACTCTCTAACCATCATAGGTGTGTATGACATTCTTCTTCCAGACAAATACTATCAGAGTTATATTAAAATATGTCCTGGCTTTTCCAAGCTTTAAAATGGCAGTGAATGGCAGTTTCTGTTTTGTCCAGAAACGTGATAAAAGTGCATCTATCCAAGGTAAAAGTACATCTATCCATGGTAAAAGTGCATCTATCCATGATAAAAGTGCATCTATCCATGATAAAAGTGCATCTATCCATGGCAAAAGTGCATCTATCTATCCATCATAAAAGTGCATCTATCCATGGCAAAAGTGCATCTATCTATGATAAAAGTGCATCTATCCATGGCAAAAGTGCATCTATACATGATAAAAGTGCATCTATACATGATAAAAGTGCATCTATCCATGGAAAAAGTGCATCTATCTATGGTAAAAGTGCATCTATCTATGGCAAAAGTGCATCTATCCATGGTAAAAGTGCATCTATACATGATAAAAGTGCATCTATCCATGGTAAAAGTGCATCTAAATAAAAGTGCATGCAAAAAACTTTGTTGCAATGGATGGCGTCAATTCTCACAAACGACCTTCCTCGCAATGATCACGGTGATAGGTTGTTAGATGACAGGGCCATCATGCGGAACATAACACAGACGCAACAAATCATGGAATTACGACATCTAAATATGTCTGTGTCCTACACAAAATAATAATAGTAATGTCATCCAAATGCATATATAATGACATGTTTGTGCAGGCCCTAGTGAAGTGTAATTCTAAAACGGCAGAGAGAGAGAAAAGTCATGAATAAAATTAAATTAAATCAAGGTAGCCTAATACCCCAATGAAAACCGTCACTTGCCTAATAATGAAAAAAAAACAACACTTGCATTAACACTTGCTTGGTTAATTGACATCCTATTAGCCTAAATAGACTACTTAAAGCAAGGAAATGTTGCTCCTATTGAAGTAATGTAATAGTTGAATGACATTTGCTCCGAAAAAAAATCTTATGCTACATACGTTTTTCAGAGCACAGACCTTGACAAAGTGCACAGTGCACCTAGCAGATCTTATACATTATGAAGAGGGGTCACTCTTGAAAGAAAGATACATTAGTTTGCTTTTATCTCAATTATGTTGTCAGAGAGATTTCTGTACAGTAGATATCAAGTGGATTTATTTGCATTAGAACAAGGAAGGGGAACGTAGCTTTGAAGACTGTGTGAGTGTACAGTTTCAAGGACTTTCTTTCATGTTAGAAAGATTGTGAAGTCTGATTACATGAGACAGGGTCTCTTGCTAAAAGATCTTTATAAGTTGTGGAAAATAGAGTCAAGACGGGCCAACATCATCAAACACAAATAATCATTGAATATTGTTGTTTTTGCCCTACCTTTATGAACAGCAATGGGAGATGCAGCCGAGAAAACATCAAACTTCTCCAACATGGCGTTTGCAGATGTTTGGTGGTGACGGTTGGAGACATTTTTTGTGGTGGGTCGTTATGATATTGAACTTTCTGTATGGACAGTAAAAAAGACGTTAATATTGCTCTTCAAGTAAAACAAAAAATAAACAGACAACTTAATATAGACAGGCTTTTCAAGGTATGAGAAAACCTTAAATATTTATTTTTTTTTATCTTTTGTTGTTGACTTCAAACGACCATGTAGCCTATTCAATCAAACACTGTTCAATTTCACTTTTACTTGGTAAATTGGACATGGACAGCTTGCTAAAAAACCGTTAACAAAAGATAAGGAGATAAAGATTATATTACAAATACGAAAGGCTTACCTATGTGTGCAAATTGGGTGATGAAGCAAAACCAGTAGCGTCTCTTGTGGAGTGAAGAAGAGTCTACTCTGGAAAACTTGAGTAGTGTCTCTACTGCTCTCTTCAGGTCAGCAGTGGTACTACAGTGGCGTTGCAGCACAGTCTCTGGCGCCATACAGTGGGAAAACAATGAAACAGAGGAAATATTATTCAAAGAGCATTGAGAAAACAAAGCTCTATTTTATTTGCTCTTTTTCTCCAGTGGATTTCTCCACTTCCAATTTGAATCCTACTAAACGGTTGCTTTAACACTACAGAAAAATCCATCTCTCATCTGAGAAGCAATTCCAGCATCACCCACAGACTAAAATAAAAGCAGCGAGATGATTGAAATCTAAAGAGGAGAGTTTCCACTGGGGTTATTCTGTGTTTTGGGGGCCACTAATGAAACAAATTACAAAAGACCTGGAGTTGAAAGCAGGAGGGTTTAAAATAAAACCTTAATTATAGTATTAAACTAACAGATCTTACTGTGCATATAAAGTGGGATAATGTAGGCTACACCCATGGTCATTATTGCAAAATACACCCGACAGGGTCACCAGGTCTTATATCATGCTGAAGAGGTTTATTTATCAAAACTGTCTGTCATGCTTGCTGTAGGCTACACCATCATACAGAAGTGTATATGCAAATTAGACAAAAAGACAAAGTTATCAAGAGCCTGTGTTTGCTTCTGTAAACAAGACTGAAAATATATCAACTGTACTCAATAGGATATTTTTTTTATTGTAAACATTATTCAACAATTTGCATTTTAATAGCTGTTTTTTGGACTTTTGTAGGCTATATAATCCTCATATTTCACCAAAACCGAACAATCTCTTTTAATTATAAAAATTAGGCTACATCACATATATCATATGTCATGTCCTTTGAAAATTGGCATTAATCAAAACCATTATTTCAAGAGCAGATAAGCTTCAGTTTGAGAAATTATGTTGGCTTCTGCATTTTTCCATTGAATATAATTAACCGGACACGCATTCAGCAAGTTCGTATCTATAGCACGAATGTCATTTATCGTGCCATTTAAATTTTATAGCTACGCCAAAACTAGGGCTTAGGGCTTTAAACATTTTTGGCTTTTGGCGTATAAATGCCACGAGAAATGACAATCGTAGTATAGATACGCACTTTCATTAGACTGTGTTGGCAATTCACAGTGTGCTCACACAGATACAAACACAACGTCATAGACCTCCAAGGATGTCTCTCATCTCTCTAAATGATGTTACAAATTAAGGAACAAAACTCACAGTCATTTCCTCTCACCTCAGTGCTGAGTCCAACACATGAAAGGATCTTCACAGAGTCAGGTATCATTATAGTCAGGAAAAGACTGTGTGCAACATTGACATATCTTCACTTCCTCTACAGATCAAAGTCACTGTTGCTGATGGGTTTGTGGAGCTCAGTACATGTCTCACTACACGGATACACATCTATAAATCATCTGACCGCATTCTAGTCACCCAACTCTACTCTGTCAAGCCCAGCGGCCTGTCTCTCCGTGGTCATGGAGCTAAACACTGAGTCGTATTGCTTCAAGGTAATCCAATCAAAATGAGACGGTACACCTTGAGTGCAATTTGTTGCCGTTATTTGAGATAATGAAAGGGGACCAAGCATCTCCGGCGAGGAGATAAAATGCATTTTAGTGCCCCCTTTAACAAGAAGAAAATGGAAGTATTGATCTGTTCTGCCCCTGTGATTTCTGCTGTTGAGTGTTTGAACAGTGATATTTATGCAGGTGCTCCCAATAGCTATGCAAGGCTATGAGAAAAAAGAACAGCATAAATGGTCCCAGCTGCAGCTTATTCTGGCCCATAACTGCCAAAATAGAGACAGAAAAGGTCTGCCTGACCCCATAAGGTCAATAATACCTGTCCTGTTCACATTTAAATTCATAATACTCAAGCACTTGTAATATTTGCCATATTGTTGTATTTTATGGATGCATGCTGGAGTCCGGTGGCATGCTGTCTGAAGCTGAGACTAGTGATCATATGGCCTTGCCTGTCAAAGTCATAACAATACAACTATTGTTTTATTATAATCCTAGATGGTGAATACATGGTAAAATACAAAACAGTAAAAGCTAAATGCAAAACATCTGTTTTCTTAGAATCACATCTGAAAAGGTTGCATGCACAAACAACAAAACAAAGTATACATATTTCTGCACCATTTCTTAATATACAAAGCTATACTGTGACACTTGGGTAATACACATTTTCATATGCCAATAAATAGGCTAACTGTTAAATGTTGTATGGGTGGGAGGGAAATAGAGCAAGAAGGAAAAAGGAAGGGGTTGGTTCTCATTTGCTGACTGACTGCCCTCTCCTGGCCTCTCTGTCAGAGGAATATTAAACCGCATTTCATCTTCTCCTGGCTTTAATGAGGCTCACTAAAGATGCTCACAGCAAAGACACGGCAAGGTCAAAGCCAGCTGACATGCATGTTCTTCAGGAAAATCCACTTGTCTCCCTGATCACCCTAAACTAAAGACTCCCTGTCCTAAAGACTTGCCCTCCAAAGCCCTTAAACTTTCAGTTGAGACCCTTTATCATTGCATTCTAAAACAAGAGCGAAAAGACAGGATATGGAAGTTATGCTGGTCTCAGCACTGCATGTCATCCTAACACTGGAGAAAGTTTGAATAGATTGACAGAAAATGATACCCACTTAATAGCACGCCTACATAAATGGCAAAGAAAAGGAATAAGTCTGCAGTGAAACATTTAAATGAGGCATGTAGCCTGAATGGCACAAGATTGGGGTTTAAAATACCACAGGAAACAACATTCCCATTAAAGCAATTTATTGACTCAAGTTACATTTATAAAAGCACACCAGATTTAAGCCATTTAGCATTGACATTAGTCCAAGGTACAGATAAATGTACAAGACAGTCCATTAGCCCTTCACAGATGAAGAGTACCGTCTTGAAGTGGAGGAGCTCTTGGAAGGTTTCTGGCCATAGGTAGAGGTGTCCACAGGGTTATATTGACTTGAGGCACTTTCAGACTGGCTGGACAAGCTACTAGATCTGCCACTTTCATCTTGTGATGAGAAAAAATTGCCAGGACTTGCTGCAGATGTAAGGGTAGAGAAACTCCCGGGAGACTTCGAGCCTTGGGATGGAAAGCTACTATGTGATGCAATTGTACCAGAGGCCTGAAAACCTTGGGACCGCCTATAGATGGGAGGCTGCAATTGAGACAGTTGGCTCAGAGACGAGGAGCCACTTGAAGCAGACGGTTTATACGGAGGAACTTTTGCAACCAAAGCAGGGGCATACTGGCTAGAAGTACCTTGAAGCTGAAGAGATGAGCCATCAGAAGAAGTGCTTCCCATCTGCATAGGCACATATTGACTAGATCCTGCCAGCTGAGCACCAGATCTACTTTGGGAGCTGGATGTTAATACATTGGAGAAAGATTGGCCAGGACTTGCTGCAGAGGTAAGGGTAGAGAACCTACTGGGAGACTTCGAACCACTCTGTGAAGCCACTGTATCAGAGGACTGAAAACCTTGGGACCAACTAGAGGTGGGAGGCTGCAATTGAGATGGTTGGCTCAGAGACGATGATCCACTTGAAGCAGCCAGTTTATATGGAGATACTTTTGCAACCAAAGCAGGGGCATACTGGCTAGAGGTACCTTGAAGCTGAACAGATGAGCCATCATAAGAAGTGCTTCCCATCTGCATAGGCACAAAATGACTAGATCCTGCCAGCTGAGCACCAGATTTACTTTGGGAGCTGGATGTTAATACATTGGAGAAAGATTGGCCAGGACTTGCTGCTGAGGTAAGAGTAGACAACCTACTGGGAGACTTGGAACCATGAGATAGAGAACCACTCTGTGATGCCACTGTACCAGAGGCCTGAAAACCTTGGGACCACCTAGAGGTGGAAGGTTGCCATTGAGATGGCTTGCTCATAGACAAGGAAATTCCACTTGGAGCAGCCAGACTGTCCACTTGCACTTTAGCATCCAAAGGAGCAGGGGCATACTGGCTAGAGGTCCTTTGAGACTGGCTGAACAAACCACTATATCTGCTACTTCCATCCTGTGTGGACAAAAGTTTGTCAGGACCTGCTGCTGTTGTAAGGGTAGAAAACATACTGGGAGACTTAGAACCATGAGATAGATAACCACCCTGTGATGCCACTGTACCAGTGGCCTGAAAACCTTGGGACCGCCTAGAGATGGGAGGCTGCAATTGAGACAGTTGGCTCAGAGACGAGGATCCACTTGAAGCAGCCAGTTTATACGGAGGAACTTTTGCAACCAAAGCAGGGGCATACTGGCTAGAGGTACCTTGAAGACGAAGAGATGAGCCATCAGTAGACGTGCTTCCCGTCTGCATGGGCACATAACGACTAGATCCTGCCAGCTGAGCACCAGCTCTACTTGGGGAGCTGGATGTATATACATTGGATAGTGATTGGCCAGGACTTGCTGCAGAGGTAAAGGTAGATAATCTACTGGGAGACTTAGAGCCTTGAGATGGAGAGCCACTCTGTGATGCCACTGCACCTAGGTACCACCAACGACTAGATCCTGCCAGCTGAGAATCAGCTCTACTTGTGGAGCTGGATGTATATACATTGGAGAATGATTGGCCAGGACTTGCTGCTGAGGTAAAGGTAGATAATCTACTTGGAGACTTAGAGCCTTGAAATGGAGAGTTACTCTGTGGTGCCACTGTACCAGAGGCCTCCAACCTTAAAGTGGAAGGCTTCAATTGAGATGGCTGGCTCATAGACAAGGAATCTCCTCTTGATTGTCTGTACACAGGCACTTTTGCATCCAAAGCAGGGGCATACTGGCTAGAAGTACCTTGAAGCAGGAGGGAGGAGCCATCAGCAGATGCAGAAGACAGTGAAATGACACTACTAGGATATTGAGAGACACTCTGTGATGCACCAGATGTATGAAACCCTTGGAATACCACTGGTTTAGATGGCTGAAAGCCTTGAGTCCTAGAAGTTGAAGGCTGCCACTTCTGAGATGACTGGCTTAGAGACTGAGAGGATCCACTCAGAGTTGCTGGATAGTACTGACTGGTCAAAGGCACTTTAGCTCCCAAGGAAAAATTTGGAGCATTCTGGCTAGTGGCACCTTGAGGCTGGAAAGATGAGCCATAACTACTTTCCAGTTTAGGCACAGATTGACGGGAAGCTACCAGCTTAGTGCCAACTGTTCTCAGGGAGCCTGATGTATACTGGCTGTGAGAGCTCTGACCACTGGTAGACTGGATAACACTTAGGGGTGAGGCAGCAAGTCTGGAATTCATAGAGGACCCAGAGATCTGACTTGCAGTGCTTTGAGACTGGGGAAGCAAACCACTTACACCATCTGTAGAAACAAGCTGACTGGAACTGCCTGCCAGTTGAGGCCGAGAGCTGTAAATAAACTCACTGAGGGAACTGGCGGAGGATCCAGTGGAAGAGCTACTCTGAGCAGAAAGTGGACTAGAGGTTTCTCCCAAATGAAGGCCAGACTGGCTGGCTATATCCTGGACACTCGGACTAAAGGAACCTTGAAGTTTTAGCAGTGATGGGTTGCTGTATAAACTAGGCAAATTTTGAGGCAAGACCAAGGAAGCAGAAACAGAGGAACTTGGTGCACGTTGGGTTTGAGACATAGATGCATGGCTGCCTGAAATGCCACCTTTTACATACTGACGTGAATGGGAAAACCGAGACCTGCTGGGACTTAGGCTTTCTCCCGTAAGCACATTAGAGGCCACTTCTTCAAAAGGAATGCTTCCAGTCACTGGAGCCTCAAACACTGAAGACTGGGCTCCCTGAGGTGAGGCGATCTTGTTGGCATGCCATTTCTGGTGAGGTGGAACATCATGAGAACTCCAACCTACAGGACACCAGCACAACAAATAAAGAGAAATTAGAGACATCTTCAAAAATGTCTTATTTGATTAATTAAATGAGACCCACCTTTCTGTCCAAATGCATGTTTCCAGAAGATCAATAGGATCAATAGCATAGGAACCCTAAGGAGAAAAGAGGGGGGGGATGTAATATATAAACTTTTGCACACGCAACATATGAACATCAGAAACACTAAAAACAAAGATTTAACTAACCTTTTCCACCTCAGGTCCATAGCAAAATAACACATTAACAGAACTCCTTTAACACTAACAATTGAGTCTGTTACTCCAAATCAAAACAGCTAAAAATCTATGTATACTTTCAAAATCAGGCATTTGTTTTTATAAGCCTATTTGTCCAATCAGATTGCTTTTACAATTACATAAAATACTGTTCACCTGTGAACACTTAGCTGTCAATCAGTAATTAAATTAAATCACCCGTCTCACCATAAACCACCGTAAAACATGTATGTGTCTACCTGTAAAATAAAAATGTGTAATTAGTGTTATGAATGTGAACAAATACACTGTAACATTTTGAGAGTCATTAGTGAAGGAGATTGCACAAACTATTGCAGGTAACATGGAACTGACTCACTGTGAAAAAATGTCCACCTATTTCAACTTAAAAATGCACATTTGTACCCAAAAGTTTTAGTGTGTGTTGTCTGGGGGAGAGAAAAAAAAAACATTTCAATATAGTTCTCTTTAACATTTTGCCCTACAAAAACACAAAAAATCCTTTAATTGGCCAGCTGCATGGTCTTCTCAAACAAGGCCTTTGAAAATTTATTTTTTCACTTGAAGTAAAAAAAAAAATGATAAGAATTGTATTGCAGGCTAGGGAATCACATAATGACAATGGTTTGTACAACCACAAGGCTACGCTGCATTGTTTGTTCAGGGAATTGTTGAACTACCTTCTTTTTCTTTTTGTACCTTGAATATGTTGGCTTGAGAATAATCCAATAAAATAATACACAGATATAAAGGTAATAAGGGCAATGTTTTTTTTTTTTTTTCACACTTAAATGTCTTTCATGGAAGCAAGCGTGCAGCTAAAAAATAAGTTAATTTAATTAATATACTGCTAAAAGCAGTTAAAAATACTGTAAAAAAACTAATGTTTATTTAAAAGTGCAATTGTTATGTTGTTTTAATTAATCATAGTAGACTTATGCATTGAACTATTCACATGAAGATATTTGTATAACCTTAATTTTTAGAATAGACACAAGAAAAAGCACTTTCTTTCCAAATTATGAAGTGTCTGACTTTATTTTAAACACTTGAAAGGACTATGCGTAATACCACTATAGATCAACCATCAAAATTTAACCACCAGATGTAGAATTCTCAAATAATTTAAATAAGCCAAAATGTCAGCACTAAATACATTTTGGGAGACCCACTACTGATGCCTTATCACCCACTCAAAACAAATCAAGTACTTGTAGTAGTGCAAATTATATTTATGACCTTCACAATGTGTATAGTAGTATTGTCTGGAATGCATTTCTTCTCTTTAAGGGAGTGTGATGAGCCTGTGCTAGTGTGTACCTGTGGTGATTATGCATGACTATGAACAGTGGTTGCCATATGTTTCAGTTCATGCATCAATGAATATTTGAGCATGTTATTGTGGGGAGATGTGTTGAAATGTTTAAAAGGTTTCCTCAACACAACCATTAGGTTATCAAGGGAGTGCAGCAATTACTCAGAACCACAGGTGTGTGTGTGTGTGTGCGCGCGTGTGTGTAAGAAAGAGGTACATAATGGCCACTCTACACTCTCGGCTCAAAGCCAGATGAGGTGTGGGTCGACCTCCCCCCCCACCCACCCCCCCACCGACTGCTGATTAATATTTATGGATCTTTAATCACAATAAGAGAGTTCTTCCTGTCCCCAAGAGCTTGGCAGAGTCACTCTGTCTGAAAAGCTGAAGAATCACATTAATTAAAGCAAGTGGACGTGATCGTGATGCATCCATCATTCCCATGCTCATTAAAGAGGTCACACATCCAGGATAAAAACTCAAATAAAGGTGGAAAAATGTGCCTAATCTAACAACCTGCAATGAAAAGCAGTTAGTTGAGCTCTTTAATTAGGGCACCAACTCACACAAGATGGTTTTACATGCCAAATCATTGACTGAGACATTAAAGAAAAACAGGATTTATATTAATGGGAATGCACACTGCGGCATCCCAGAAAACAGCAACGGACTAACACGTAATCATTGCGTCTTAATAGTAAATTAGCAAATTTGAAAGAATATTTCCATACACAGACATGTCTAAGACTTGGATCATGCCCAATGCCATTTTTATTGAAAATGGATGCAAGGTAAGGGACATTCTCTGGCTTAACTTGGTCACAGGAGACATGTAACATTTAAGACAAGTCAAAACCAGGTGTCCATTTTAATCTGTCTCGCATGACCCCTTGTAATCAGATCATCAGAGATGGATATAAACACCAGGTGTGCACAAGGTCTAAAATATGTCAGTGCAACCAAAACAATTGGATTTTTTGGGATTTATTACAGCATAGTTTTAAACTTGGATGGAATAAATCTAATGCGAGTTCTCCAGTCCTGAGGTTATATGTGCAGGATACAGGTGTTCTTCAGTGCTGGAATAGTTCAGTTTTCTCCCTTCAAGACAGACACCAGCTCACCGCTCTCTTTCAGCTCCTGTTTAATGAAATAAACACATTTTCCATCCTTTTATCTGGAAGTATGATACAGTAAACAATAAAATAGACTAAGTGTCAATTTGCATAGTATCCTACCCCTTTAGCAATGGTTCTCCACTGGAGTGTCATGATCCAAAAATTACATTTTTTGTGTATATTTTATGAAAAAATATCCAAATACTAATATTTAACAGTTCAACAACTTTTACTAACTTCTTTATGCAATGCATTTGTGCTATAATTTGTTACATTTATGTAAAATAAATATCACTTTGGTGGATAATGGATCTAATGCATTGACCAAGAATAAAAGGTTTTTTTTTTTTTCTCGGTTCAGAGATAGCATTGGCTGTGGAGCTCATTGTAAGCTTTATCTGCCCTCTGCTGGAGAAAAAGACCCACTGCAGCACACAGTACATCTCACTTTTATAATGTTACAACAGTTCAATAGTGTGGGGGAGTGATAACGTATTATTATTATATTTTATTTTATTTTTTTTATTCTAAATTGTTTTAATTATTTACTGTATTCTATTTTAATATTTTTTTTTATTCTAAACTGTTTTAATTATTCTGATTTCTTTTGATTATTTTAATTTCTTCTATGTAAAGCACTTTGAATTGCCATTGTGTACGAAATGTGCTATATAAATAAACTTGCCTTGCCATGCCTATTATAGCCCAAAACCCAGACACGAGTTAGCATCACCCTGAAGTTTTTGCTTGAAACAAGGACTGTGGTGAACAACTCAAGACATTATCACGTTTTATTTTACAATATGAAAAACATCCGTAATTCCCTCTAGTGATTTTGTTAAAGCTTTTACTTGTCTTTTACCAGGCGGTTGCTAACAAGTGACAGTGGGACTACAGAAGTAGTTGAGGATATTAAATGTCATAAGCCGAACAGGTAAACTCATCTAATCAGAGAAATGACATAATTTACTGTTTTTGTTTCATTTACATGTCAAACCTTCTATTAAGAGCGTTCTCGGCCCGCTTGTTTGGTGTGCACCAGGGTTCAGACGGCACTAACAGAGCAGTGTGAACACACACTAGTCCTATATAATAGGAATCTATAATCATTTACATTCATTCAATGCAATGCTATTTTTAGTGCCTAATCCTACATGTATTTGTATAGTTGTTGTTATGTGTTTCACCTTGACTATGTCCAGGCCTCCGATGAGATCCCCTTTAACGTACAGCTGTGGGAATGTCGGCCAGTTGGAGAACGTCTTGAGTCCTTGTCTAACCTGTGGAGATAATCAAAAGTACTATTCATTTAGGGACATTTCTAAAGTAAACGAAATCATATTCTAAACATAATGTTTTAATTTGTGTTCAGTTCTCAGTATATAGGGAGATCACTAGGTTTTCATGAAGTTGCTTTGCCAAGACAACATTTTCCAAGAGCAAAAATAGAAATACAAACATCAAACTCTCACCTCTTCATCTTCCAATATGTCAAATGTATTATATTCAACACTGAAATGTTAATAAAAAAGTTACTTTAATGACATGCATTTAGGCTTTTAATAATTCATAAATGTTAAGAACATTCTCGAAAAGAGCTTTGTTAAATTACACAGTATGTAGATTAGTGAAAAGTCTCTCACCCGGTGCTGTTCATTATTTCAAGTATCTGACGGCTGAATCCACACTTGGCAGTCTGAGTATTCACAAAGACACGAGTTAAGATGGTAAAAACGCTAGAACATTTTTCATATCATGAAAGGATGCAGTGAAGTGATGCCCTGTGCTTGAAAGCCAATCAGAGGAAGCAAGGTTTTAACTCCACCAAAACACACACACACACTAGTGGAAAAGCTCAAAGCACAGAGTACATAAGACTCGAGTGGCTCCTCTGGGCCCAAACCAGCACAAAACTTTCATTTAGAAACTTACAACTGCAACCACCTACAAAAGATATTCTGAAGTGCGTCTCAATAACTAGGGGAGAAAGAGGAGTTAATAGAACAAGAGAGACAGAGAGAGAAGCCAGTCAGACGAGAGGAAAGAGAGATCTCATGGGGAAAGACTTTAAACTACAGCAAAGAATGTCTTTCATGTGTGAGTGTTAAAAGATCAATACAGTTATGAGGAGAGAGGTGAGGGGTCTTTCTCCTCCATTAAAGACGGAGAAGTAGCTCTATCAGTGCTGGAGACGCCTGACATCGATTTCCAGAGCCTCTTTACCCCTACACGCATTCTCTTACTGTACACTAAAGGAGAAGATCACCCCAAAAACCTTCTCTAACTGTACGCTAAAGGAGATCACCCCAAAAACCTTCTTACTGTAAGCTTAAGGAAAAAAAAAAAATCACCCCAAAAACCTTCTTTAACTGTACGCTAAAAGATATGATCACCCCAAAAACCTTCTCTAACTGTACGCTAAAAGAAAAGATCACCCCAAAACCTTCTCTTACTGTACGTTTAAGGAGAAGATCACCCCAAAAACCTTCTTTTACTGTACGCTAAAGGAAAAGGTCACCTCAAAAACCTCCTCACTATCAACTATTAAAAACATTTTTGTTAACTGAAATAAAGTAAAATATAAATCAGGCGAAAAACAAACTAAATCAACATTTTAAATGTTGCTTTGGCAACTATCTAAGTATTGCAAGCGCAAATTAAAAAAATATAATAATAATATTTTAAAAAAAAACGAATAACAATAACAAAGAACATTACAAACTTACTAAATTAAAATATTAAAAAGCAAATCCGAAATATTAATAATACTGTATGAATAAAACTAAAATAACATTGAATAGTAATAATAATACATTTTGAATATGATATTTTCTAAATAAATGTTGCACATTTGTTCAGTTCATCAAAATTTACCCTTACCTTCGATTGGATTTCAGTGTAGAAAGATGTTTTTCGGTAGCTGAAAGCCGTAGCTGAGTCATCAACCAGCTAGCTAACCCATGCTAACCAGTACTAGACCAACAACTGTTATTCTAGTTAATCTAGTTAAACTGAGAACCAACTCCTTAAATTGGGAAGTCTGTTCTTCACATAAAGCTGGTTAAGACTTAAATATATTTGATGGCTTTATTTTTTTTTTGTCATAGGAGCGTGAGAGATGTGGTCAATATGACCATGTTGTTGTATGAGAAAAGTCTTCATAAATAATGGATTTGGAATGACATGAGGTAGATTAAATAAGAGAAATTGAATTTGTAGGTAATCTATCCCTTTAACAACCTCTGCTTTCTCCTCACTCTTTTAAACTGTGTTTCAGGAGAGAGAAAATGTGTGAGAAAGAGTATTTAAGGTCACTCACCTCTTTATTGCCTTTCATGAAGAGCATGACGGGTGATTTATTGATTAGAGATTTCAGCCTGTCAGAAGAGAGGATGGTTAAAAGAGTCCAGTCATTCAGAAGCAGGCGATTGAGAGTGCATGTATCTGTCTTTACCTGCTTTCCAGCGAGACGGTCTTGGGGAAAGTATTCTCTAGTTCACCAGACTCGACCAGCTCCTGTGGAGGATATAAAACGTCTTTGAATCCAAACTCCCTTTCAAGTCGACACACACATCCACGCTCTAACAGCTCCCTGATGTGATGTTTTACCTCTCTGTGAAGGTAAATTCACTATCTTAATGAGGAAGGGGCTCTATGTCTTCTGAGAGAAGAGACGATGGATGCTGGCTAATCTAGCCCTCCTCTCTCAGCGGGGGCGCTCTGCTTGCTTTAAGCTGAATGTGCTCGCTGGGAATGTAAGCAACATACAGCTACTAACAGCTAGCCGAGAACACACACGCCGTCAAAAGTCCTGAAATGCAAACACTTACCATAATATACACACGGGATAAAACAAAACGAAAATCACAAGGGTGTGTTCACAGTTGGCATGTTTAGTTTGATTAAAATACACTCTGGTGGGATTGATCTGTTCCTTCTGCGTCCGAGCCTTCAGATCACTTGGACGTGGCTGTGGTTACACGTGGTAAAAACGATATTAACACTGTTTGTTTTCTCACACAAACCGCTCGTTTCGTGTCTTAGGCCATCAATGTGTACTTACATTTACGAGTCATTAAATCATGTTTAATTTGGACTTCTCTGTGCATGCTCTTTGAGGTGGTGACCATAGACCTCAATTATATGACAGACAGACAAGAACGGTTTGACCTAAAAATATCAAAATTGATAGACACCTACATCTTGGATGCCCTTGAGGTAAGCTAAAACATACTAAAAATTAATTTCAAAGTGAACTATCCCTTTAAGAAAATAAGAGCATAGCAAAAACCAAGACATTTTCTTAGAACACAATCATGTTGTTTTTGTTATATGATTCTTATTATATCGCACCTTCATGATGTCCAGTCCACCGATGAGATCTCCCTTGACGTAGACTTGTGGATAAGTGGGCCAGTTGGAGAAGACCTTGAGACCCTGTCTGACCTCTTCGTCCGAGAGGATGTCAAAACTGCTGTACTGTACATTGTGGTCCTTCAAAATTTGAACAATCTGACGACTAAAGCCTGCAAAAAAAAAAAATAATAAAAAACATCATTACTGCAGTTCATCCCGTTTAGTTTGCTAATGTGACTTTTACTAGCTTGAACTTATTTAGAAGCTTTGAAGAAACTAAAAAATATTTTTATTAAAGTAAATAAACCTATTCATATTATATTTTTAAGTCACAACAATGACAACAGTTACCATTTGTCACTGAAAAATTTAAAATATTTTTTGTGCATAAAACATTTTATTAAAAGCAGTACTTTAAATTTTTGAAGAAACTTGTTTATTTTTATAAAAAAAATACATTAAATGTAATCATTTTATTGTGTCATTTTAGTATCAATGTACTATTAAAGTTTTTATTCATATTCTAAATTAGTTTTTATATTTATTAGAATTTTTTAGTTTTAGATTTATTGTTGTTTTTTTATAAATTTTAGTAGTTTGTTTTAATGTCTATACAGTTTTTATTTAGCTTTATTTCATTGTTACTTATTCATAGAAAAAAAAACATTTTATTAAAAGCACTATTTTAAAGTTTTGAAGAAACATGTGTATTTTTATTTAAAAAATACATTTATTAATCTAATTATTTTATAATATCTAATATATATAGGTCATTGTAGTATCAATGTACTATTTTAGTTTTTATTCATACTCTAAATTAGTTTTTCTATTTATTAAATATTTTTTTTAAGTTTTAGAATTATTATTTTTTTATACATTTTTGTGGTTTGTTTTAATATCTATACAGTTTTTATTTAGCTTTATTTCGTTGTTACTTATTTTAGCACATCAAGTAAAACTAAATGAAAAAGAGAAATGCCAACAATGCCAACAAGCTGAAATAAAGATTTTTTATTATCATTTCAGTCAATGTTTTTGAAATTGTTTTTTTTTTTTCAGGATTTTAGTTTAAACTATAATTCTCATACATTTGAAATATAAATGATAACAAAAACGGTCTTCAGTTACAAAACAATTCCCATAGTGAGTTAAATTTTAAGTGAAATCATAATTACTCATTTTTAGATAATGCAATATTGGCCAACACGACTCGCAGGATCAAATTTGATGATTTCTGAATTTTAAATAGAAGTTCTGTTCATGAGATGACTACAAGCCGAAAATGAGAGAAGATGTGTGAGAGAGAGAGAGATTAGATGGGAGGAGACAAAGAGAACAAGACGCAAGAGAAACGGCACACAGGGAGGAGGAGTGAGCGAGAGAAAGAAACAAGATCAGGAGAGAAAGAGGGAGAGAGATAGATGTGCAAGGTGATGTGTAGAGTCTGTGTAGCCCCTGCAGTAAAACACCCATTTTCATCTTGTGTGGCTCATGAGGGAATTCATTATAAAACAGCTTCAGGCGTCTCACTTGTGCTTATGCATTTGCTGGTATATTAGCTCGACTCTATCAGAGCGGGCAAACAGGCGGGCAGCTGCTTTCTTTGGCTCCGGGCGAACTCCACCAGACATGCTGCATTGATTGCCGAGTCCTTTACCCCTCTCTGCCTGCACCTACAGGGGACGAAGACCGCTCGCTTTGGCCCACCGCTCCAGGAGAGGGGCGATGTTACGGCCTCGTTCCTCTTTTGAAGGACAGCCCACTCAGAGCGAGAAAGGCTAAGAGATCTGAATTGCTACACGGACCCTTAACCTTTTAATTTGACATGCGTAACTGCTTTAAAGTTAGCGTCATCCGAACACTTGTTCATTTGGCTCGACGCTCGAATTGGAACGAAAGAGCGCGTTTACGTTTGGAAGCCAATGCACGCCACCGACAGGCATGGCTTGCTCTCTGTGCATTATTTCTTGATTTGGATATCAGCCAAGCGAATGAGAACATCAATAAGTTCCAACATTATAATATCTCCGAGCCGGGCCGACCCACTGACACCTAGCGTGGCTTCAAATAACATCAAGGGCGCCGAGCAACAGGTTTCGGGCTCAGAGACGAAGCAGCGTAAACTCCGAGGATCTTCTATTAATAAAGCAGAGCTGGAGGAGCTGGCAGCCGTTGAAAGCCCAACATCACGTTTGAGATTAGAGTTCAGTATGCTTTTTATTTTGATCTCAGGATGGCAAACGCCAGCCTTCCCCCAGACCTTCCTCTTTACACAGCCAAAACGTCAAACGCTAAACTGCGCCTCAGTCCATGACGAAATATGCTCTTTGAACTATCAAAAGTATTTTGTTTTGAATGGGTGAAATTAATATGAGGATATTTTCCCTATCTTTGACATGAGGAGGAAGTGTTAGAAGGAAGGAAAAAGCAAGCCAGAAAATCAGCAAATCAAATAGAAATCAGCAAGATCAAACTGACAGCCTGAAGTTAAACACAAACTAAACGCTAACATACTATTAAGTTATTAAGCTGTCACTGTGAAGAATAAAATTGGATGTAAAAAGCACAACACGTTCTTTATTTCCGCCGATTGTTGATTTAACAAAAGTGTTTCAAAATCCACCAGCATCCTTGTCAACAGATTGTTAAAACAATTATTTGGTAGTTAATAATACAATTGTGAAAATGTCTAATTAAAATCTGCTGTAGCTCAAATAGTAGAGCATAGCGTTAGCAATGTCATGGGTTCGATTCCCAGGGAATGCATGAACTGATGGAGTGTGCACCTTGAATGCAATGCAAGTTGCTTTGGATAAAACACATTAATGTAATATTTCAGAAATATTTTATGTGTTTAACTGCATGTCATGACATAACCGACATCAGAGAACAGTGAATGTGTTGCTGAAATATTAATTTAAAATGTCAGGGGGACTTCAACTACACATTTTAGGTTAAAAAAAAAAAGATAAATAAATACATAAAAAAAAAAGGGCATCCCTGCCACACACAGCGCAAAACACAAACCGTGGAAGTAGCTGTGCAACGGGACAAAAATAAAACTAGAATGTATCCTGTCACTTCATTGAATTATACTGGGAGATATTAAGATCAACAGGTTAAACAGGCTGTTTTTAAATTAGGGATTTGTATATGTGGGGTCATAAAAAATGAATATTTGATTATTTGTTCGTTTGAATGAACTTTACCGAAAAATAAATAAGACCGAGAAAGAAGAATTACGTTTTTGTCACCATTTCTAAACAAGCTTATGTTTAGGCAATATACGCAACAAGTTTATATCTTGACGTTTCCTTTTAGACAATGTGTGTAAACAAAAAAAAATGAAAGCATTTAAGCTCAAGCAGAGCGAAAAAAAAAAAAAATCACGAATAAAGATGACTTTCCTCAATCTGGACGAAACTTAAAGGAGTAGTTCACTTTAAAAAAAAAAAAACTTTTGCTGATAATTGACTCCAAGATGTCCACGTCTTTCTTTCCTCAGTCGAAAAGAAATTAAGGTTTTTGATGAAAACATTCCAGGATTTTTCTCCATATAATGGACTTCAATGGGGTCCAAACAGTTCAAGGTCCAAATGAGTTTCATCGCATCTTCAAAGGGCTTTAAACGACACCAGACGATGAATAAGGGTCTTATCTAGCGAAACGATCGCTCATTCAAAAATAAATAACAAAGTTTAAGTTTTATAAGCTCAAATGCTCGCCTTGCTCTGTTCTGTGATGTGCATTCGTTGACTCTCCTGTTTGTACTCGTTCATCAAAATGAATAAATCTGTTTAATTCATTGAACGAAATGACTCGAAAAAAGATTCGTTCATTTTGATGAACGAGTTCGAAGCCCTTTGAAGCTGCACTGAAACTCTCATTTAGTCCTTGAACCGTTTGGTTCCCAATGAAGTCCATTATATGGAGAAAAATCCTGGAATGTTTTCATCAAAAACCTTAATTTCTTTTCGACTGAAGAAAGAAATACATGGATATCTTGGATGACATGGGGGAGAGTAAATTATCAGCAAAAGTTTTTTTTAAAAGTGGACTACTCCTTTAAAGGGAGAATGTCTCGAGATCAGATAAGTTATCTTCTCGGCCCGCTCGTGGGTACAGCTGTCTTTCCTTATTCGATGGTTCGGTGTTTGGTTTTGATCTGATTTCTCATTGTGGTTGTGATATTACGATAACTCAACATCAAGTTTCACATGACAATGTTTGCACACATTATCATGGATTCAGTGAAGCAGTGAAAACTTTCGGCCAAACCGAGCCAGATTGGACACCAGTCTCAGCACTCTTTTGGTGGAAAAGGCGTAGCTGGGATATAGTGGCACTACCAGACACATGTCCTTTGCACTCGAAACAAATCAGTCCCATTCACTCCACCACCAGCGGTTGCTCCTACTAACACCCTGACCCTGTGTTAATTTATGCGGGTGTGTGTATGCGGGTGTGTTTACCACAGCGAGGCTCCTGGGGCGATCCCTTCATGAAGAGCATGCAGGGTGCGGCGTTGATCAGCCTCTTCAGTCTCTCGTTGAGATCCTCTTTAGGGACGCCCCCCACCCCTGCAGCCCCGCCCCCACTGGACCCCAGCCGCTGCACCTTATTGGTCAGCTCAGGGGCATGCGCACCATCCAACCTGTCAATCTTCTCACCGCCCTGAGGGTTGACAGTAAACAAATAAATAAATAAATAAGAAACACTCAAGAGTGAGTAGTGATAGATTGAGAGGGAGGGAAAAAACAGCATTAATTTTTTAGGATGCTTGCCAGTTTGTTTAGATTGTTTGCAGAGAGAGAGGGAGAGAGAGAGAGAAAACAGGCCGCAGGCTCTCCTGGTTCTTTGACATGTTACGCCAAGAGAGGGAAAGTCTTGCCAAGCCGTGTGTTTGTTTAACCTCCGATTATTTCTCAGTTGCTTGATTCTAACACGAGGAGATTTTGCAGCTCACATTACTTGATCGTTAAACTCAACCTTCCCAGCAGACTCCGTTTTTCTAACCTCACCTCCCTCTGCTAAATAAACACAAAACACTATCGCAGCACACCTAACATAAATGAAAGCTGTGTTTAAAAAAAAAAAAAAACCTAGACGAAATCTGGCTCTAATCAGCATGCTTTATGAAACATAAAGAACACAGTGTATTAGTGGACTACATGCTATACAGAAATGATATAAATTCTGAAATGAATGAATGAAATTACTTTCTTAATGAATTTAGCTGGTCTTAAATGTATTCTGCATGGTTAAGCAGTGCACATTATTGTAAAGAAAACCAATGGACAAGTTACACTAATCTTTTTGAAATAGTACAACTAATTTGTTTCCGGTTATATATATATATATATATATATATATATTGTGATGTAGTCACCTAGTTGACTAAACGCCACCTAAAATGATTGTCTGTAAGATGCATTTTTAGAGATAGTAGGAGAGATATTCTGAGACACAAACAACCATTATATAAATATATATATATATATATATATATATATATATATATATATATGAAGAGTTCAGATGCAAAAGCCTCTAAATGCCATTTGAAATTTTCTTCTAAAATGACAATTTTTATCAAGCTTGTATATTTAAGTTCAGTAATTTCACTTAAATGGCAATGAAGATTACCTATTAATTGTCATTTAAGTGAAATTACTGAACTTAAATATACAAGTTTGATAAAAATGGTCATTTTAGAAGAAAATTTCAAATGGCATTTAGAGGTTTTTTGCATCTGAACTCTTCATATATATATATATATATATATATATATATATAAATAATAGACTTTAGATTTAAATCATATATGTAGTATGTAGAAAGTATGTTTCCCATTTGTGGCTGAATTAACCTCCCACCCTACTCATATAATCACAATTTTAGGTCAATCTGAGCCCAGTTGACGCCAAATGTATGAGTTTTACCTTGAAGAAGAGGAAGGTGGGAACTGAAGTGATCTCGTACTTCTCAGAAACCTCCGGGACTGCCTCAGCCTCCAGCTAAAGAGAGAGAGAAAACTACTGTACTAATGATTCTTTATAATTCACATCAATAAAACATCACACACATCTGCATGTCAAACATATCACACACACACACTGAAAGTTTACACGATTTTTCTTTCTTTTTTTCCTTTTTTTTTTTTACATGGAATTGAGGACTATCTTAACTTCTTCAGCTCTTATGTGTAGTGATGACAGCCGATACTGGCAGTCAAAATTTGGACAGTTTACGTTGATTTTACGTTTCTGATGATCTTAAAAAGCATTTTTAACATCTAAAAGGCTTATGGTTAAAGGGTCGAAACTAGTTTTGAAGACACATATAAATTGTGCCTACTGCCTACGCATACATTTTTTAAAATAACTAAAATATTAAGCAAAGAAAAATGATCATATTCCATGCTAATTCAAAAGAATCAAACATAATTAATTCATAAAGAGTTGTTGCTTGAGGAACTCTTCTGCTCCGTTGTCTGTGTGACGAAAGACAGTATTAACCCTACACAGAAAGTAAAAATGATCTTTGCTGGTTTAAAGGAACACACTGACTTTTTGGGACTTTAGCTTATTCTCCGTATCTCCCAGAGTTAGATAAGTCCATACACACTCTTCTCATCTCCGTGCGTCCCGTAACTAAGCCTAGCTTAGCACAAAGACTGGAGGTAAACAGCTCCAGCTAGCATACTGCTCCCAATAAGTGACAAAATAAAGCCAACATTTTCCTATTTACATGTTGTGATTTGTATAGAGTGCCGAAGTTACAACATCACTCTGTATGCCAAAACGCGGAAATGAGTTAGCATTTTAGCACTACAGTTCTCTCGCTCTAAAGTCTATGGGATTTTTGAATGGGTTTTTGCTAAATCGCCTGAAATAAGGTCTGTGGTGAACAAAGCCTCTAAATATTTTCACGTTTTGATCTATGACATAAAACACACAGTTATAACCTGCTTGTGGTTTTTAAACTTTAATGTGTCTGCTTGTGTTTTTAAAAAAACTTTATATAGGGTTTAAAATGTATACATTTTGGATTAACTTGTAAAGATTATCTTGTTAAACTAAACGTGTAAGGTCTAACGTGAGGTCTAACTTTGTACACACCGTGGCTATACAAATCATAACATGTAAATAGGAAAATGTTGCTGTTATTTTGTCACTTATTGGGAGCAGTATGCTAGCTGGAGCCGTTTACCTTCAGTATTTGTGCTAAGCTAGGCTAGCAGAGGGTACGTCAGACAGAGTTACGGCACGCCTCGAGATGAGAAGGGTGTGTATGGACTTATCGAACTCTGAGGGATACCGTGAATAAGCTTGAGTCCCAAAAAGTCGGCGTGTTCCTTTAAGAGCCATGAGTAAGGTAAAGTCATTCACAGCCTGAGGCATTTCAATGAGCTCCACTGGGAATCGGAGCAGAGGGAGGAGAGCACACGGGAAAATTTGCGAGAATAATGGCCATTTTCAAACAGGTATCTCAAACACTCCCTGTCATCTGCAATTAGTCAGACAAACAGAGAGTTCAACCCCTAAACACAGCCACTGGTTGAGCCATTACTGGAGGGCTGGATTAGATGCTCAAACAAAAAAGAGCAACATTTTGACTGTGCGACAGTGTTGAACACTTAAAAATAAAAAAATTCTAAGAGCTGCGAACACAGTTTTTTCACTGGAGACTGAGATAAGAGAAAACATTGAATTTAATAAATAAATTTTGTAAATTCACAAAATAATGAAATACTAAATAACCAATAAAATCTTATCTTCAGTATTGTGACGCATATCTGAGTGAAACGGCTTCTAGGATGAGGAAAACGTAGGTTGGGACTTGATTTTTCCCCATCAGGAATTGATTGGATCGTTATCGTTTGAAGATCCAATAGAAATACTTTATATCCAATTATTACAACTTATGCGAGTACTAAGTCATTGGTGTACCCATCAAAAATATAGAGCTTGAATGTTATTATGTGAGCAAATTTTGGTTTGAAATTTGAATAAAATTCATTCATTAAAGCAGAGATCAATTTAGAGGTCCAAAATTTGCCTTTCTGCAAACTGGCCAATAGCAAGTAAAACATAATAACTTTGCAATGCGAAACATAATATATTAAAACAATATGGCAGATTCAGAACATGGTTCTGTTGCTTTCAGCAGCCAGACATGTACATTTCTGGTAGCTATTGATGACAAATTCTGCTAAAGATGCTGTAAGAGTCAATGGTCTCCATTACCTTCACAAACATGGTGTGTTTGTGCTCTTTGGCTAATTCTGCCATCACATCGTTCATCTGTGAACACTGTGGAGCCCATGGCGCATGGAAATGGACAACGGTAAGGGACCTGAGAGGTAAAAAAAACGAAGATTAGCTTTCAAGAAACTTGGATCACAGACTTTGATATCTAAATTTAGGAAGGATTGTCTCAGGGAAATACACTTTTAAAGCAAATCAACATAGAACTGAATTACTAGACTGATTTAATTGTGCATTTCATACTGTAATGTGGAGTAAATGTTATAATTTTTTGACATGATAGTGAGGACAAGAAGCTAAAAAAAATTCCACAGACGTAATGACCAGTCAAATAAAACATGAACACTTACTTCTTATTTGTCTTTTAGCAAACATTTTAAATGTTATTTTAGGTTTAAGTGCTTTGCACAATGGTGGTTGTTCATGTATAAACATTTGCAAGGTTTGAACATCCTACCAGTCTGAAAACAGCCCAAATCATAAAAAACTACGCTGCATCATAATAATAACAATGAATCATTTATATTAATTAGTTGTCTCTGATCATAATGTTCTTCTGTAATGATACCAGATGAACAGGAAATACTTGTATTTAATGAAGAACCAAAATGAAAGTGTGGAGCAAACTGGGAATGATTGTTGATATAACCTATGTTATGCAGTTTTAAGATATGTGATTGTTATTATAATTATTAAGTCATATTCACTGAGCATATGTAAAATACCCATTTAAAAAATTAGTTTTGACATACTAGTTTGGAATGACCGGACCTGACAGTGACAACAAAGTACAAAATGATTCATTATAAAGCTAAGTAAATGAATTAGTATGTCAAAACTCAGCATAGAGTTCTGATTATGAGACTAATACTATTATTAATACTACCACCAATTCTACTAATTATGATAATAATAGACTTTGGGTTTGACTGTAACGAGTAAGAACAGCATGAATTTCTCAAATGTTCCCAAAAACCAAACAGAAGATAATAAAGGACAGCTGACAAAATATATTGCTATATTAGAGCAATTAATCGATTTTCCTAATCTTACCAGATACTTAAAAATGAATTCATATGGATTTACATTATGTATTTGTGTTTATCTGAACAGGCCATCGGTTATTTAATTCGGTTCGTTTAAAAAAGGCCTCTATAACCCTATGCCCGTGTTAAATAAGATGAAGAGCACAGCGAATTGAATTATATTTAAAGATAGACTTGACAAATTGTAAATAATTCACTTACTTGCTGTTATTTTTTAATAATTCCTCAAACTGCTTCAGTGATGTCGCGTCCGTGAGGTTCGCCATGCTGCCAGGCGTTGTTAACAGATCACCGAACTCTCAATCAGGAGGACACTCTGTAGTGACGCAAGACTTTACCAAACGATACACGATACCCCTAACATCGAACACATACCAGAGAAAATGATAAGACATTGAGTTAAATATAAGATAGTGGTTAACATATACACTTTTTTGTTATATTTAACATAGTAAGTTTTAGGTCACATTTATTATCCTTTCCTTTAGAGGTGAAATTGCAGTATGTGGAAATAACCTGACTGAATCAGTAGCCTACTGCATCTTTCACTTGAATATTTTTATTACTACTTACATATTGCTACACAAAGATATCTTATTCTTTAGAAGACTTGAAATATATCACATGAATCATGAACTACTTCTATAAACATTTTGTGTATTTGTTTTTAAATTGAAAGTTTACTTTAATTCACTTTGATTTAAGAAGAAAGATTTACATTATACATTGGGAAAGTATGGCCAGTGTGAAATACGCAACAAGATAAGCAGCAAAATTAAGAATGACCCTATGTTAACAAATGCAAGGGTGAAAAGTACAAGCGTGAGAATAAACTATAAAAGATTTTACTGGTGAACTATTCCTTTAAATTACACTCATTCGCGCTCAATAGTCTTTCGTCGAATAACAATGCTCCGTTTGAAGTAGCCCCGCCTCTGTTTACCCGTACTGTTCATTGATTGGTTGGCGCAACTGTATGTCACTCATCTTGAACGAGGCAGGAACTATAATTCGGATTAAAAGCAGGACGTGAAGAGTCACACTGGGGAACTACAACATTGGATTTTATTTTCAAATCCGGCATTTTTTTTTTAAATTGTTGTTTGTGTTTATCATATATTGTATAACACTTGTATAAAAGCCTCGATGTGCGATTGATAAAAGTGCCCGGCTTTGGCTGGTGAATACAAAGGGTTTTTGACTTTGCAATTTATTGATTCATATGGGAGTTCTGAGCGGATTCAGCAAGTGTTTTGAATTAAAACCTCTGTGAGTTTAAGTACTGTAAAATAAACAATGGATTGCATAAGTCCCATGCAGAATAAGAGAAGACATGGTGGAGGAGAGTATGAACATTTGCACAAACAGGCGGTAAATTGAATTGACCTATTTACTAAATATTTACTTACTCTTAATTCATGTTTTAAACGCAAATATGCTTGTAACACTTATATGTCTTTGGATAGCATTTGTTTGACCTTCTGTGGCGTTTGTACAGACTGTTGCCCTTTACAAAAAGAGTTATTATTAGTATATAACTATAAACACCCAGCTGATCGTCGCTGGAAATAGCTGTTATGATTTATAGAAACAGTGGACACCATGGCATGACAGCTGCTTTTGCTCTCATTGCCATCTTGTTACATAATTAAGCCGAATATAGTTTTAATGCATCTCTCTGAATCTCACAGAAAAGGCTGTGTAATGGACTAGGAGGCAGTGGGCATGTTGAATATGGTGTGGTGGTGGACACTCCAATGGACACATGGGACGCCCCAAATCACAACCCTCAAAATGGACACAACGCCAACGTCCCCGGGATGGTATTTGTTCTCACACATGCCTGTTCTCTGCCTAGTCAAAAATCCTATTGGAATTTTTAAGCAAATCTGACGGATCCTTCTTGTTGTTTACAGTGTTGAAATGAACATGTATATTGCTCTTATCTGATGTTCTTGTGTTTATGGTGCATGTGGAATGCAGGGGTTAAAGGTCACAGTCTATTAGGTAGTCTGTTTTATAAAATTGCATTGAACTCAAGAGCTAAAGTTTACCATAAGTGATCCTTTCATGTATCCTTAACAAAAACATATTATTAGTCTTATTAATGTTAATGGTGCATATCAATTTGCAAATCTTTTTTCAATCTGTAATGTGTTTGGGCTTGTCAGCAGGTTTTGCCCGCCCCGGGACGTGGTGCAGGACAGTATTGCCCCAGATGTATGGCGGGTGAACCTGTGAGTAATATTTGATATTGTTCTGTGTTGGTTGCAAATAATATTTCCCTCTTCTTTCATATCATCTAAGGGTTTGACAAAGAAAAGAAGGTGTGGATAACATGCCACTTTTTTCTAATATGACACATTCATCAATTTCTTGTGCAGTTTTTTCATGCGCACACTCGCAGCACTTTCACCGGACGGCGTTGATACGAGCAATATGATTGCCGTTGGAAATTTTGTACTTCCTGCAAATCAATATTTATTCATGACAAGAGAGAAATGCACATTTTGAACGGTTTCCCCCCAGGCCAGAGTACCTACCAGCTGATCTAACCACTACGACACGGGAACAGTCAGCATATATGAATATCAATTTGCGTAGGGTTAATGAACATTATACATACAATGCATTGGGTGTTGAGTGAAGCTGACCTGTGTCACATCAATGTTGCTCTCTGTCTCTGCCAGGGCCATATAAACCACATCATGAGGTATTGATCAGCATTGCCGATGACTCCTGGAGAAAATGAATTGACTGAATAAACGGAGAAGGGAAAAGCGCTGCAGAAAGGCAGTCTGCGGGTTCTCCGGACCGTGTGGGGTTTTCCCGTGTTGCTTTGTGCCTTTCATGCATTTTCCAAATCACCTCCCCTACTGTTTTATCTACAGTAGTACCTTTTATTGTTTTCTAGAAATGAGGTTTAAAATTCCTAGAACATGCACTCCAGTGACAAAGGCAATGAATGATGGTTTAGATTAAGTGTGTCGACATGTTTGCACTGTACATTTCCTGGCTTGGTCTCAATTTGCAAGAAGGAGTTAATGCTGTGGTCTATGAAACTATTGCAGAAATATTTTTTTAGACTATTTTTCTAAAAATTTAAATAATGAAAGAATTCTCATGAATAAATCCGTTTTAATTCAAGTGTAGATTTGTTTTCTTTAACTACATTCATGGTGTAACATTTCAGTTTAATTTTATTTGGTTGTTAAATGTTAAAAAAATGTACTGTATTTCAGCTTCATTTGAAATGAAGGATATTTTTGGAAATGTTTTGTCTCGGTTTTGTTTTATCTCAATGGATTTCCCTTTTCTTGTTTTGTTTCCTTTATTGTAGAACACATTTCAGTGTATTCAATGATGTATTATTTTACATCTTTCTTCTCCTTTTCAACATAATCAAGAATATTTTGCATTAAAGTCTAATTTGGTTAAATGTTTTGTATTTTCTTCGTATCAATTGAGGCTCTATCTATATACAGTGTCTGTGTGTGTGTGTATATAGATATCGATATATATATATGAAGAGTTCAGATGCAAAAGCCTCTAAATGCCATTTGAAATTTTCTTCTAAAATGATCATTTTTATCAAGCTTGTATATTTAAGTTCAGTAATTTCACTTAAATGACAATTAATAGGTAATCTTCATTGCCATTTAAGTGAAATTACTGAACTTAAATATACAAGCTTGATAAAAATTATCATTTTAGAAGAAAATTTCAAATGGCACTTAGAGGCTTTTGCATCTGAACTCTTCATATATATATATGTGTGTGGTTGCTGTTCGCCAAAGTGAGCACAAGATGGCAGTGTCCCATTCCGTTTCTCTTCCAGGGGAACTGGGACCAGTCACTAGTGTTTAGAATCCAGCTTTTTAATATTAGATACCACCATACATCTGTTTTTGTGTTTGATCCATTTTAAATAATCTTGGTGTGTTTTATTATTATTATTATTATTCAATTTCAGAATTTATGCCGTTTCATTAGTCCTGTTTGCATACACTGGCTAGAAAAAAGTCACTGTTTGGATTTAAATTGGCAAATATTAAAAGGAATGCACAAATCTTTTTAGGAAGGAATTAATACAATTTTTTCGAGTCATTTGGTTCATACAAAAAAGATTTGTTTGTTTTGATGAACGAGTTCGAACAGGAGGGTCACGAACGCGCATCACAGAACAGAGCAAGGTTATAAAACTTAAACTTTGTTATTTATTTTTAAAATGAGCGATCGTTTCGCTAAGACCCTTCATTCATCGTCTGGTGTCGTTTAAAGCCCTTAGAAGCTGCACTGAAACTCATATAGACCTTGAAGAGTTAGGGTCTCAATGAAGTCCATTATATGGAGAAAATCCTGGAATGTTTTCATCAAAAACCTTAATTTATTTTCGACCGAAGAAAGAAAGACATGGACATCTTGGATGACATGTTTTGTTTTGTTTTTTTTTTAAAGTGAACTAATCCTATGATTTTGATCATTATTGCAGTGGTTATTATGTTTCTAGCATGTTATACAGCAAGTGTGGCAACAGTTCTTCTAACCCTTGATGGAGTAGCTTTTTCTTGGCCACAAGTCATACCATGGCCACTTTTTCAACGATGACAAAGTTAAGATTCATCAGGCTCAAACTGTATAATGGGAGAAAGCATGAAGAATCATTTCCACACGATTTGTCCAGACCTTTAATGCCTTGAAAGTCTTTGGGATGAGCTGGATGAGACTTTACAGAGTGATGGACTCATGCATTGTCAATACAAGATCTTGACCAAACATTTAGGCACCTCTTGATCAATTAGAAGAACTGTCCCCAAACATGCTAGAAACATAATAATAGCAGAAATAATAGACTAGTATTTGCCTTTTTAAATCCAAATGGCAACTTTTTTATTCTTTTATTTGGCCAGTCATTGTTGAACGTACTCCAAATGAAGTTTTATATTCTCAGCAATGACTCCGATTAGTAATAAGAAAACCTGCACCACATATTGATGCTTTTTCCATGAGGAGCAAAGACTTGTATTAGCAATTCCCCTCAGACAGCAAGTTTTAATACTCATTTTGACATGAGCGACTCTTCTCGCAGATATGACTTCCTCCTCATGCTCCGGCCCAGCTCATAAAACAAGCTTCTCCTACAAGAGACTTATAAGAGTGGTCGTGTATTCATAAGTCATAGTTTCTGCTTCTGTAAGTTATAAAGGAATTACCTCAGCTCAGGAGGAGCCGTGGGGATGGGTCGAAGTTTGTGCTAAGTCAACCAAGATGGATTTAAGTATATTACCAACTCAATCTTCCTCACCCTCCCTCAGTGTTAGCTTTTGTCGGTGGAGAAATGAGAGGCAGCGTTCAGACAAAGCTTGACCTCTAGGGGCCAGCTCTCAGAGCCTAGATTTTCAATAATGTAGGACAATAAAGCTTAGTCCTATAACCTACTGCAATATGCTACAAGTGTAAAGAGCTTAGCTGCTAATAAAGGAGGCAGACGAGGAGTGAGAGAGCGAACGGGAGAGAGAAGAAAAACAACAACTCATCTTCAGAACTCATATTTGGAGATCAAGTGCAGCCCATAAGAGCATTTCATAAGGACAGTAATGAGATGCTGCAGAGGAAGACGAGGAGATCAGAGCGGTCAAGCCTGACAACTGTTCTCTGACACAGTGGATATGAGTGCGGGATCTTCCTCTAGTCCCTGCGACGCTCGTGACAGGCGCACATATGTGTTTGTTTAGACGTTGGTGCTTCCGTGCTCATAGATGAATTATTATTTTCCTCTCCAGCCCCAGCCGGTGACCTGACGCTTGCGTGGACCTGCTCCTGGTTCCCCGTAAGTGGTCCAGGTTGCCTGTGTGTTCTCCTCAGGGAGACAAAGGGCTATTATGGGTTTATTGTACAGATCAGCGGGGTCAGGGTACGCCGTGTGCACATGCAGGGGCAATTTCTAGTTCTCGTTCGTTGTCAGCAGGGAGGAAAACCAATCGAGCATTCCAACGTGCTGACCACTGCTTCCTTGATTATGAGTATTAATGATGAAACTAATATTGGCTATGTTCGCAATGGAATATGCTCTTATAAGTAAAGTTGCAAAAGGGTTTTTTCACGGTGATGCCTATAAAAACAATTCAAGAACCTTTCAAAAACTGTCAAACACATTTTAATTGTCTGAAGAATCTGACTAGCTTGCTGAATAGGAATTACACCCATTATAATTATTATTTTTTTTTTAAATAATGCAAAAAAATGCATGTGAGTGGTGGCAACTTATTAAAAAGAGATGCTAAACATAATTGCACTAATTAAATTCACATTAGGGGTGTAAATCGGACAGTTATTCACGATACGATCCGATATCGATTCTCTCAGCCAGCGATACGATATTTGCCGATACCTCAAAAAATGCTACGATACCAGGGCTATATCGATCGATTAATCGATATTTAGATATTATGTGCCAAGTGTACACCACCAGTTACATTTATTAACTCACAATAGGTCCAAAAATATATTACAGGAAAGTTGAATTAAACTCTTTGAAAATTGTACACCCTCTCTATTACAATATGAATATAGCTACGGGAGAATCAAATATTATTGCAATCATTTTTATTGCCTTCGAAACATCTTTATATGCACGTTACAGCGATCTCTGTTAGCTTTGTTACTGTCAGGCACTTCCTGAAATGTCACATGATTTCTATGGAAAGTTCTGTGCAGAGAGCGCCCTCAGGCGGCCAGTATGGATTAAAACATCAGAGTATCCAGCGATCATAAAGATTACGTCGATGCATTTGGGTATAAATTCAATAAATATTATTCTTGTCAATAGAAATATGATGTAAACCTATGAGAATTTATAACTATTTCTCCAAGTCTGCACATTGTTGAACTAAAAGCCCTGAGGGACGTTGTTTTGTTAAGCGCTGCTGTCATGACGACACCACAGAAGTATTTTTCCGAATGAGAGCGGCTGACTCATTAACGTAACTTATGCAAAATACAGAGAGCTTTTCACTCACCACTAAACGTGCCGTTTTAGCAAGATTCTGTGAAAAAGTTTCAACTTTTATTTTCCTTTTACGGCCCGAAGAAGATATCACGGGATCATCAAGTTGAAATCCATCCTCGATCACTTTTAGTCAGTTTTGACGAAACTCCTCTCAGCTAGCGTGTCTTTAGCTAATGGTTAGCTAGTTTGGCTGATTTGCCCCTAGTGGTAGATGCCATAAGTGCATTCTGAATACGTAACTGATTTATTTGTATGAATGTATTTCCCATTTTTTTTAATGCACAACTACTTCCGCGTTCTACTTATTACATAGCTACCAGGATTTTCTGGGTTGAATGTTCATCGCATATCCATATATGAGAATGCAGTTTAACAGTCAATTTTATAACTGTCAATGGACTAAAATAACATGTCTGTTTTAATAATAAATAATAAATATTAAATAATAATTTATTAAATAATATTTATTTAATAAATAAATGACATGTCTGATTTTTCTAAAATATTTCTAAAATGTTATAACCTGAGATTAGTACACTCACGTCCCATACACCGCACGACCCAGAGTGTACCCACAGGTAGTAGTTTAATTGAAGCCTACATGACAACAGGAACCAGTTGCACTGACTTTAACTATATACTACCCACTAATCTACTCAGGCAAGACCCTATTGCTTACACATCTCTCTCCATGACGGTGAGAGACACATTTTTACATTAAATGAACAGTGGCAGTAAATGAACCAAGAACATCTGATCTAACTTGAAAATTAACACACATAACTTTACTATCACAAAAAACTTAAAGATCTTACTGAAATAACAAATAAATCAACTCTCAATAAACAATTACCCATAATGCACCCAGTTGCTCTACCCTTTTTCAGTTGGTAAACGTGACGTGTTTTGTGGGCGGAGCTTAGGTGAAGGCAGAAGCAGAACGATCCCACTGCTTCACTAACGCCATAGACATATAAACTAGACCTCAGCTTGGGGCTCTAAGCATGCGTCAATACCGCCGCCATCTTGGAACAGAGGTCTTGTCATAGGAAGCAGCTAGGTAACGCTGCTATCTCTGCCTTCCTTCGAATTCATTGATGGTGGCGGACTTTTGTGCAGCGTATGATGTTCACGGATGAAATCTGATCTAGAAAGAATGTTTTTTAAAAAACAACAACAAAAAAAATTCTTTCTGGAATCAATGATAAATACATGTCTGACCGTTGGAACAAACCAAAAAAAACAAGAAAAATCGCATTCATGATGATTTATGGTGATTTTATTTCCGTTAGACCTGTGTCTACTACATTGACACTGATGCATTAAAGTGGAGGGGCTCCCCTGTTTCAAGATGGCGGCTCTATTGACGCATTCGTTCCAATGAACTGCCGCAGCCAAGGTGAGGTCTAGTGTATATGTCTATGCAAAGTGACAAGCAGCCTTGTCACCTGACCTGAATACTGCGCACTGATTTGCTAAAACAGACTTTTCGGGGCTTGTCATTTCTGCTGTATAAACAAACTTATGATGCCTTAACAGTGGAAAATACCAGCTTTTGTGACAAAGGGTTCAGTCAATCTTGTCAGGCGTCTATTTCAGCGGAGAAAAGTTACATGAGGATGTGGAGTGTGTCAAAATAAAGGTGCCGTTTATCGATATTTTGTATGTGGCATCGTATCGTTAGACTTTTGACCATTGTTACACCCCTACATTCATCCATTGCACTGGAAATGGAAGACAAATTTAAGCACACTGCATTGTGAAATAAAGTATTCCACATAGTGGGCTTACTATCCTACTAATATAGTAGGCAAACAAAAAAAAAAACAGTATGTGACAAATATGTCCAAATGCACACTACTCAAACAAGAGTATGCAAAAAGTATCCGGATGACCCATCCCGTTCTCATCCCAAGCCGTAATATACCGACGCTTTTGACATTTTGAAAACGCACATGGCACAATTCAGCTTCAATATGAGACGCAGATGTATGTGGGCCAGAGGGTGCCTCCTAGTGGTCTATCCCTAACACTACCCAAGACCTAAACCTACCCATAACCGGACAAAGCTCTGTGAGTGTTATATTGACTAAAGGGTGCCATGTGCGTTGGATTTAGACGGAATTTCAAAAGCATCACTATGAGAACGCGTTGCCCTACTACTTCCGGTGAGATTCTTAAATGTGTATATGATGGACACGAATTTACAGTCCCATGAGCCCACAGGAGAGACGCTGGTAAAGGTCACATGATAATGATAACATGGCAAATACAGATTACATTTACATATTCATAGATTTTAGCAGTCACAAAATAATGACTTATTCAAAATAAGTACTCAAGAAAGTATGCGATTTCGGAGTCATTGTATGCTACATTGTCATCACATGACTTCATCATGTTGCATGTAAATGCCATTCCTTTACCATTAAGAAAATGGATATGCCTATCAAAAACTTTTTGGGGGGCTGCATCCCACAATGCTGGGTTGTTTCAACCCAAATTTGGGTCAAATATGGACAAATCCAAATGTTGGGTTAAAAATGTAATTACTGTTGAAAGTAAAAAGTTGAAGTTGGGTTAAAAAAAATGTAATGATATTTTTAACCCAAAATTTGGGTTTGTCCATATTTCACCCAAATTTGGGTTAAAACAACCCGACTTTGTTTAGAGTGCACTGGTTTATGCATACTGAAAATGTGGATTCTATATTGTCGAAATGGTATTGCTTTTCCGAACATTGTCATTGTCTGGTCACTAAAACGGTTGTAAGCAGACCCTTCCTTAGACTTGAGAATCTCCTAAAACAGGAAACTGTTGCTCGCTTCAGTTAAAGAGTCTAAAGGCCGAAACCCAGCAGTGACAACATTTCCATCTTTCCTCTGCCTCTTCCTGAAGTCTAGGCCCGTCTCTTTCATGGCTGTGTTCTTTTCTGGATCTCATATACTCTTACACCATTTCCACCTACTTTGTTTATGAGGCTTTGATCCACAATATTCTAGGCTAAGTTACACCCATGCTCTGCAAGGTGAACCTGTCGGCATTGTTCCCAATGGGAACCTAATACTCGTGGAGTCTTTCCTCTCTCCTCTCAAAAAACTGCTCTCTTTAGTAACAGAATTCTCCAAAGATGCTGAACAAAAGGTCATGCACAAAGACACAATTTTATGCTCCTTTAATGAGTCAAATTTGCTACCTCTGCACTCACTTAAAGATACTTTGCTTGATAACGGCGCATTATCGAAACCCTCGTCAATAAAGGGCGTAACTCTCTGAATGCGGTTAAAGGGAGCGAAAAGTGTAAATGCACCACACGGGTGACCTGTGTGTATGTGGCCATTTTGCAGCGTTGAGATATCTACATCTTTCGGCCTAATCTTTTGATGTTTCCTGTTTATGAATGGACTGAAAGCTGCACATTGTGGGAAAGAATAAAGAGCCGTGGAGGTGTCTGCATTATATCTGTTAAAGAGAGTCTCGGAGTCATGAATGTGGGGCACCGATTCATTGTGTCCTCACGGTTGCCTCATTCAGACTTTCATGGAAGCCTTTTGTCCTAAATCTTAAGATCCATCCATTTAAAACCACGTCCGACAATGCTCTCAAAGACGCTTAATATGCATTCATGCACTGGTGGCTTGGCTTCTGTTAAATTGCTTTCATAAATGGATGATTTGGAAGGGATTCGCTGGATTGTATATTTATTTATTTCATTTTTATAGAATCAATATCCTATTGCAGAGAGATATTGTAATGTGTAACCTTTACCCGGTATGTTTTATTCATCTTCAGAGGAAAACGTTGGATGCGGAGGCCTGAAATGTAATCATCAAACCACACAAATTAGTTTGACTACAAACAATATTGTGAAACCTCTTAAAACTATAAGGATTATTGCCTAAAAATAACTAGAACATCGCCAGGTTTTCCTTTGTTCTACATTAGGAACCCTTCATGGGTTGAACATGATCATATAATGGTGTCAAGGACACCTTTATCAAATATTAATGTCAAATAGTATGATGTCAGGGTCAGTGGATGATAAAAACAGTTAGAAACATGAAGGATTATTGTGGGTCTCACAAAAACACATTTCAGGTCATATTCCACCTTTTTTAAATATAAAAAGGCATAATAGAAATAATATTATGCATTAAAAATTAGGCCTTTGTGATATTATTTTATGATAATTAAGCACAATAAATTTTGATTACTGTAAAGCAATGACTTTTGTGTTGTAATCAGCAAATCAATCAAATGAAAGGTGGTACAAAAAACTGTTTACAATTTAAATAATAATAATAATAATAAAAGTGTTTTTGGCATTACAATAAAATGACTGAATGGGGGTTGGGTGCCTTATTTCATAAAAATAAAAAATAAATCATATTAGAGCTGTCAAATGATTAATCGCATCCAAAATAAAAGTTTGTGTTTACATAATATATGTGGGTGCACTGTGTATAATTATTTTATAAATATAAACACACACACATGCTTGTATATATATTTAAGAAATATTTTCATACGGTATATAGATTTATATATAATTTATATATGTAAATATAAATATTTTATATATAAATAATATTTTTTCATGTATGTGTGTGTGTATTTATATATATATATATATATATATATATATATATATATATACTGTATATATATAATTATACACAGTGCACCCACATTTATTAGGCATATGTAAACACAAACTTTTATTTTGGATGCGATTAATCGTCTCTAAATCATATACATGAAACATGGCCCATGCACTGTCTTAGCTATGCATGTGACTTTATACAAATAGAATATCATATTCAGCATTATGCATGCATTTGTATTTTCTTTGTTTTAAATTTCCACAGGTTTCCAAACAATTCCAGCATATTTGTATTGGTTCTATTGAATCATCTATTGTGTGTGATGATGATATGTCACAAACCATGTGCAAATTTGTAGCTCGTGCTTTGAAAGCAACACACATCAAGCCATGTAAAAAGCTCTCTTTTATTTCCGAAAGCCACATCTCTTATCATCGCGAGCTCTCCTGGGAACGGAGACCTCGGTGAGACCTCTTTCCCTTCGGTGAAAAAACAAAACAAAAGCACAACTGATGCTGGTGTATTTTAAGGTTTTTTACTTAGCCTCGATCACCTCTGTGGCTCTTAGTGAGCCTTGACAGTGCTCGAAGCTCTCCAGGCGCTCAAAGCATTCCCCACAGACCCACACAACATACATGATGCCATGAAAGCATGTAGAGTAGCGCTGCCGTGTCGACCTGTCAGTCAGGAGTCAGACGCTGCTGCTAACAGTTGAAATGCTGGAAGTGTTCGAGCACACACACATAAACAGGCCTCTCTCTCGCTCTGTTTAACGCCAGGCTGCGTGTCAGAAGAGACAGAAGTGAACAAAAGGAAGCGAAGGCCCACGCGTGACATGCAGGAAGGGAGCAAAAGCTGCTAATGCTCGCGTTTTATCTCCTCACACACCCTCGTTATAAAGAATATTAAAGCATAATATAGATTAATAATGCATGCCGAGTTCACAGTCTTGTTTGTATCTGCGCAGCAGTCGTGGTAAATACGTCGGGAGATGTTTACAGAGGGAGATACGCACCTGGCTTTAAAGGTTAAATCAAATCCGAGTCAAAGAGGGGCGAACGTGCAGCCTGTCCCCCGAGGAGGAAAGGGAAGGTAAAGAGAATTAAGACGCGTGCTGTTCTGCTGGGAAGGAAACTTTGGCAATGACAGGCCTGTTGCTTCACACTCGCGCAGATTCAATTCACATCTTTCTACTTGCCACCTCCAGCAGCCAAATGGGATGAACATGCTGCTGGCTGTTTGCTGATTATCTTGAAATATCATTTTGAGGCGGCGTAAAATGCTGAAAAACACCTGCAAGTGATAGCGTTTTGGCTTCCTCCAGAATATCTGCTGCGTTGACAGTTTTTTAAGGAGTGATTTTTGTCAGACATATAAAACATTTAGGCTACAGGGCGAAACGAGGAGACCGAAAGTCAGATATGGAGGAATATTGGCCTACTTAAAAAAAAGCTTGTGGTTTTAGCATGTTATCGTGATTATAACACTTTTGCAACCCAAATGCTATGAAGTTTTAATTAGAAAGGAAACTGTTTATTATAAATTATTCCTGTTGGTTATTTTTTTTCTCTATTTTATTATTTATTTCAAACAAAACATGTTTTCTTGGGAATTTTGAGTGGTATAGTCCGAGTGTCAATGGTTGACATATAGGCTGCATACTTCCCTATATAGTGCATATGATAGACACTTTACTATAAGGCCTTGAGAGAGGATTTATGAAAGGCAATGAAGCGTCCATAATGACAACGTGGTGAATGTATTACATTCATACTACACATTCATAGCTAGGCCTACTTAAAAACACTTGTTTTGCGCCGTGAAATAATTGTTAATTTAAAATAAATAGGCAATGGGATTTCAGACTCAGCCTACTGTATGTCAGTTGTCGTCTTAAAAATATTTAGTAAAATCCCTTGAAATTACACACACTCATAATGACATCATCATCCTGAAAGTGACATCAATTAACAACAGTAGACATTAGTGAATAAAAGCGATGGATTCGTTGAATTCTGTTGCATTTCATCCTCTCTAGAACATTTCTTCATGTTTGATTAAAGTACAGAAATTGGTTTGGTATAAAAGATACTAAAAGTATAAACGGTGGTTAAAGTTCAAGTTGACACTCATGTAATCTGATGATGATATATATATCATCTTATAAACAGATTATAAACAAACTAAACTGCTCAGGTCATTTAACATTCCCCATATTCAGCAAAAACTCCACTGGGAAAAAAAAAAAAAATATATATATATATATGGGTCAAATATGGACAAACCCAGCCACTGGGTTACATTTTTAAATGACATTTTTAACCCAATGTTTGGGTTTGTCCACATTTGACCCAAAATTGGGTTAAAACAACCCAGCATTTTTTAGAGTGTATAGCCTATATATATTCTCAATGGTGTTTTTGCTGAAGGTGGCAAATGTTAAATGATCTTAGCAGTTTAGTTTGTTTCTAATCTGATTTTATCTTTGAAATTGAGGTTTTGGTGTTTAAAATATTAAATCGTGTTAATATTTTCTGTGAAAAGACCTTAAAATGAAGCACTTCTGAGAACAGAAGTCATTTACTGCACATATTTCACATTCAAAACCATTTCACAATGAGTTATGCATTCATTTTCTGCCCCAAACAGGAACTAACAAGCACACATGAGTGCATCATTTTTATTTATTGCATATTTAGCCCATGCTACAGCTCAATGAACAAAATCATCATAAACAATAAACACAGTTCTTCTGCGCGGTCTCTGTGATCAAAGCTTTGGCGGTCTAATCTAACCAATTAATCCATTTATCAGCGGCGCACTAACAAACATGTTTCCAACACACACTCTCCCTCGCAGAGCTGCTCAGAAACTAGGGCGCCGTGTTCGGCACAAGCTCTGCGTTGTTCATTCCTTCGATTTTTAAATGAGTGGAAATGAGTCGAGAACTTTTGCACATACCACACACACACACACACACACTCACATGGAAAAAAGTGAAAATAATACATGTGAAATTGGGGGTAAAAGGTTTTTGAGCACAGATGTTGGATTTCACTGTTTAATTCAAAGCTCTGTGAATTTTTTTCACAGTTTTTTTCACCTCTGTGGTCCCAGTACACAGTGCCAAAATCACAGCACTTATTTTAAGCATTTACTTGGTGTGCGTGTGTGTGTGTGTGTGTGTGTGTGTGTGTGTGTGTGTGTGTGTGTGTGTTGTTGTTGTTGTTTTTTCACGGCTGCATCTTCATCTTTCCGTCTGTTAATAATGTAGAGTTCACACATCAGAATGATCTTCACGTTCTCCATCTGAGCAGGTTTCCTTTCTTACTTTCTCTGCTTTTTTCTTTCTCTTGATGCAGGAAATTCTCAGCTCTTAGATTCTCTGACAGCATCTGTGAAAACACACTGCATACGACTTTACAACAGTGCAAACATCCAGTGTAAAGTCTTCGATTCGGAAAACCACTAGATGGTTGAGCCATTTTCTTGTGTCCCATGATCAACTTGAGCAAATCTTTTAATAAAATGGGGTCCAAAACTCTGAGAGCACAATGAAAATATGTGATTTCATTTGTACAATTACAATGCAATAGCTTTTTAAAATCCGCCACTATTTCTAGGTTAATCAAACGCAAGTAAATTTGTGCCATTGATCATCACACTCTTAGAAAAAGGGGTCCATTGGGGTTCTATATATGAAGCATAGGGTTCTTTACTCGACTCCAAAGAACCTTTTATGCTAAAAAAGTTTTTATGATGACAAGAAAGAACCCTTTGGCACAAAGGTTCTTTATTTAATGTCATATATTACACTATTCTGCAACATTTTGTAGTTGTAATGTTTAATAAACTGTTGTAGTAACCTAATATCACATTTTAATCATGCTGATTTTTGGAGGAGAAAAACTGAAATGGTACTCTTCGTGTGATATTGATTAACTACATAAAATGATCTAAATATATACATTTTCTAACCCCCATATCTTGAATTTTGTGATCATTCATAAATACATTTTAGGGTCTTGATGTTTGTCAATAATATGAAATATTTAATCCAGAAAGGACAAAACAAATGATGATGAATGAACCCAAAAGGTTCCACATAGAACCCTTATTCTGTATAGAACCTTTTAGGGGTTCCAAATACGTAGCGCTGATAGAACCTTTTAAGATTCTATATAGAACCTTTTCTTCTAAGAGTGTTAGAATTTGATTTTTCTTACAAGACTCTTTAGACGCTGCTGTGAATAAAGCAAACGGATGACATTAAATGCTTAGACATTCTGAAATTCTCATTCTGGTCACAAAACTTTGCTCTAGAAAATGCAAACATTTGGACCCCACTTTATATTTTGGCGACAGTTTGGAGTGCCACTATTCTCTATATGTGAGAGTATATGTGAGAGTAACGCATCCCAAAAGCAGTCGTCTGGTAATTTCGAGGAATCCGCATCTGATGTCTTGCACTTAAAAATGCATAAAAAGCTGCTTTTAGGAAATAAATAATTCCACCAGCTGTTTTCATCTCCATCTTTTGAGGAATAGCATTGAAGAGGCTGTTTGTTTGCTTCCTCTGTGTGATTAAAGGTTCAGTTATGCACGTGGGCGGCGTCGAGCATCTTTAGAATGAAACTGTGTGAATCTGTTCAGGGCAGAGATACAGTAGAAAGAAACCACAGAAGACTGAGTTTTCCCAACGTGGTGTAAACACACACACACACACACACACTTAGACTGCCTTCCCATCTCTACAGCCGTGGGACTTGTCACTACTGTAGTCTGTTTCCAGACAAAGACATTCGTTCACCATCCAGTGTGTTTTCTTAAAACTGAAAGTAAAAGTAGCCCTTTGGCTGTGAAATTGTATTTTTCAGTGAAGCTTGATGTGCAATTGACATATATGACATCGGGAAGACGAAAAAGAATTAACTACCAGACACTACTACTCAATTAAAAATGTATGGGCTAATAATGCACCTGGATCCGATCTGACCTGCCATTATGTGGATGTAAGACACGTCTCTAAGTGAGTGTGCGCCTCCACTCTTACGCCAGTGCCACTGGGGATTGAAACTGCAACGTAACGCAGCAATAAGGGGCTGTGTGAACTTTGACCTGTTGACCCTCCCTATTAGAGCTGGCAGCTGGGGAATTTCATTTTGATACAGCAAGGCAGTCACTAACAGTCCCGCTTCGTGCTACGAGTTGTCATTTCTCACATTTTCAATTTCTTTCCTCCGTAGTTTTCATTTCATAGCGTTGACCTTTTTGACTCTGTCATGTGGAGCGTTTGGGTGATGTGCTCTCAGGAAATGGCAGGAAGTTCCGAATGATAAATTGTGGACTACATTTACTAGTCTGCCTGCGTCATGGTTTGCCTCGTACACACGTGAGCGTAGCGTGCAGTTGAGTGAGATTTTGCTTCATTTGGCAGCTTAATCTGAAAAGTAACACGTTGGTTTGGTGTTTCCTTAAGAAACATCTGTAATCCTGTAGCTTTAAACATCAGCACCCACCTTTCCATAGTGCAGCTCTTGACTTAACATAGTTTTAAAATTTAAAGGGAAGCCCTTCCTAAATCATTAGTTTAAATAATTATATAAATGAAAAACAAAACAAAACGATGAAATAGGTAATTACCTTTTTTGAAAAAATTAATAGTTATAATATAAACAATTGCTTTCATGTTAGCATTGGCAGAAATATGTATATATTTAATTTTTAATTACATGTTTAGACAAGTTATTTTAGAGAAAATAAAAATGTGGATGCCATTTTTCTAAATTCCATTGTTGGTGTATCAGGGAAGCCCTTTCTCAATAGTTAATAAATATATGATTATATATATATATATATATATATATATATATATATATATATATATATATATATATATATATATATATATATATATATATATATATTTAAAAAGTAAAAGGCAAATTATCTAAATGGAAAAAAGAATGGTCATAATGACTATAAAAATTACATAAATGTCAATTGCATATCAAGCTTGAATCGGATGCCATTTTTCTAAATTCCATTGTAGGTGTAGTAGGGAAGCCCTTTCTAAATAGTTAATAAATATATGATTTTTTTTAAATGATTAAAAAAGTAAAAGGGAAATTATCTAAGTGGAACGAGGAATGGTGAAAATGACATAAATGCCAATTGCATATCAAGCTTGAAATGAATTGGATGCCATTTTTCTATACCATTGTTGGTGTAGAAGGGAAGCCCTTTCTAATTAGTCATTAAATAGTCAGTGATTATAAAAACGACACATGCAGCATATTCTGTTGTATAAATATTCTATTCTATTCTATTCTATTCTATTCTATTCTATTCTATTCTATTCTATTCTATTCTATTCTCCAGCAGATGCAGCCCCTGACCTCTGGCTCAGACTGCAGGGTGTTTGTTTTTACCCTTCAGGCCTGTAGGTGGGGCAATGGCACCACATAATGGTCCATCCCGGGACCGTCTCACCTACAGGGGCAGAAGTGACCGAGCGCCCATCGACAGGCCTGGATAGACCGACCGGTGGCTCTTCCTCTCGGTTACCAGATGTTCAAGCTCCCAACGAGCGTCTGATTTGTGAAAATAGCTGAGAGAAAGTAGGTCAATCACGTCTCTTGAAGGACTTGCTGCTGGTGACACACTCATCGCAGGGCGAGCTGTTTAATACCGAGAGTGTTGAAATAATCTCGATCACTGTCTCTGTGTGTGTGCGGAGGGCCCCGAGCGCAGGTGCAGCTGACGGCCCCGCGCCGTTAATTACTCCGGTAAACTTTGTAATCACGAGAGTTTACGGGATCTGCCGAAATGAGGTGGAGCTGACCCGCTCCGTCTCTTTTCAGAGCCCATTTCCACTGGATATTTTACATGTTAATTGTGTAGAATGGCTCTCCGCTCTCTTCTTTCTATAGGTGCTGCCTGGAGCTGCGCCTCGGGCTCTTTTCCTCTCTCTCTCTCCTTCTTCATTTCAGCAGCAGAATGGAAATGCTAATTATTATATGGCAACCTAGACATAACCAGCCCATTTCACATGTTCTGCTGTTTTCATCTAAAATCAGCTGTGAATCACGATCTTTGTGTTACACTGACACACAAAGAAAGCACTTTAGGCTGATAGTAGTTACGGTTATTAACCGTAAACATTAATAATAGCAACAACACAATCAATTAAAAATGAATAGCCTGTCATTTATATTGTAATTTTAACTTGTGATATGCTACTATTAATTTTTATTATCGATGTTTTTTTTTATTGTAACAGCAAAACAACGCTAATAATTGGCTATTAATAATGCATATTGCTTTTTATATAATATTATATAAGACAAGTTGGTCTCGTGCAGCGTTTTTAAAAAGTAAATTTCGAAACATGAATAAAATAACAAAATCGCAATGAATCGAATAAGAACGATGCATGAAAGACACAAGAATAAAATACTAGTATAATTATAACAATTAAATGTTGAACATATAGGAACGGTGACCTGTTTAATGTCTTCAGGCATGCATATAAGGTCGTTTATATATGCATATATAAACAGGCATGCATATAAGTCGTTTCCAGAGAAGTGAAGTTTGTAATTGTCACTGGAGTTGTATTGGGACATCTGCTCGACTGTATCAAAGCCGACACGAGAGTCCCAGCGGCTGAGCAAAAATCTGAGTTAATTAGCGCGATACATGTTTAATTAAAGCCAATTACAATATCTAAAATTACCTAATCGAAACCTGTTTTCACAGTGAAGGTGCCCTCAGCACGATCTGCTTCACACAAATATATAACACATGCATTTTGCAGCACATGCACTTTGTGCGTTTACAATATGATGCTGCTGGATATGGAGATTTTTTTTTTTGTCTTCAAATAAAAGCATCAGCAGGTTTTGGAAAAGCGTGTCTTCAATACTTTTAATTGTTGTTTTTATATATTTCTACAGCTAGGTTACATCATCTTATATTTATTTAGCCTACTAAATGCGTGCATTTACGTAAATGTAATTTATTTTGCACGAAAAGTCATTTTAATCGGCGAAATAAGGTTTATAAATAGTTCCTTATAGCCACATTTGATAACTTTATCAGGCTTTTGTCCTTCCAATCTTGATGTTTGCAATGCAAGTGATAAATTCTGTCACTAAAGAAAATCAGAAACTGATTGGCTCATGTTTGATCGATATTACTCTATTGATTCTAGCTCTTCTTCCCGTTTAATTGTGCTGTGATCTCAGACGCTGTTCCACATATGCATCGAAAGGAGGCGCTCTTTATCAAATTTCTCTTAAAGATTAAACTCTCCTCCGCCAAAAGCTCCTGCAGTTCCTCCGGAAAATAAATTCATATGTTCACGTTTTATTCATTTCACGTAAAAAAAAATCATCCTTTAAAAAGAGAGAGAATGAGATTGAGATATTGATAATGGTATTTTAGACGAGGTAATTGATTAAACATATTGTTTGGCCATTAATGTATTCATGTATTTTATTATTGATGTATTCTTATTAGTTGATAAATGCTTTGTCTATTTATTTCAACCCGCAACAAATCCACAATGGAAAAGGGTATATTAAAAATATATGAACTAATAGCTGTTTCATTATCAAACATGTGTAACAAAATAGCTAACATGTTTTCATGCAACATCTGCGCTTTTTAAGCACAGCTTTATATAATGGCGCAAGAAAGAATAATAGACTGTTAACTGAAACGATGACTTGACATTAATAGCAATGCACATAATTCATCAAGATTTTATTTGCCCTCATTTTTCCCTTTTCTGATCATTAACGATGTAATTAGTTGTCATGATTAAGGCGAAGGGAACATATGCAACAGTTTAAAAATGCAAAGACGAATGATTGATTCTCCCTGTTTGTCATGCACTGACGTTAACGCTGCTTTGATTTCCATCTCTCTCCCTCTCTCATTCCATTTTAGATAAAGCCATTACAAAAAAAAACCATATATATTTTCGTGTCTTACCATAAGAGGACATGGTTTTAAAAGCATGCAAATGTGAAATGTTGATTCTCGTTTGAGCCCGAAAATAGCCTCTATAACATATTGTGGTGAACTGGGAAGTCTGGATGTGGCAGATGCGCTATAAACCCAGAAACTTGTGCTCTTGGATTGATATTCCGAAGGTAAATCATCTTTCAGCAGCTCTGCATTAGTTATGATGAGCTGGTTCACGCCTTTCACTACATGGCGTGCTCTGTGAGTGGTCAGTTGTCCGATTTTACGCACAAGATTCAACCCAGAATCTCAGCACTGCTAATTTAATATCTTGCATCAATGCCATTATACGGTCCGAACTGTCAACGCTTTTCTGTGATGTTGGAGACAGACAGGCCCTCTCCAAGCAATTTGACTCTTCTCTAGCTTCTCTGGAGTTTTGCAGGTGTCATTCTGCACCAGACCTTTAAGATTAAAAAATGGGGTTTGGAAGATCTGGCCGTGCGCAAAGATGCAAATAGGAAAGCCGTGGTGCGCTGGTATGATGCGTGGAGGGGACATCTGGGCACTGGCCATCTGACTGACTTTGCCTTGACATCTGGGAAAGCCACTGGTGTGTGGCACGCGAATCGGTTGATGTCGCTATTTAAATGCAAATTTGTTGGGGATCATTGGAGCCTCACCCCGTAAATTCACACAAAAGGAACACTTCACACACAATAAGGAGGAGGGTCGTTTCTTCGGGAGGTCTTGGCAACGCCGAACAAATCTTATTCAAACCCACACACACCTTCTGCATGACTAACTTTTCCTTTGTCCCGCGCGCTCGGTTAGTACATCTCCCCAAATAAGATCTAACATGGGCAGACAGAATAGAGCTCAATCCGCAGCGTTCAGTTTTTAATAAAAATAAAGGTTCCGGTTACAACCCAAAAGCTTTTTGTTATGGTGGAATATTCTTTTAGACAGATTGTTTTCCATATATATAAAATTACGCATAAAAACACTGGACTGATGAACATATAATGGAACATCAAGTTTTGTTTTTATTATCGTCAACAATTAAAGATAATATTAAAGGTCTAAAAATGTAACACACAAAATCAATTTATTTATTTTTTTCATAGTATCATTATTAGCATATTATTAGTAGTATTATGCTTTCAGTCATAATCTTTTTGTTTGTGTCCTACGGAATATTTTGAATATTATTTTAGATGCGCTTTTAATCTGACAACATTTTTTTTTTTTTTTTGCATAACAAAAACTGACATCTGACACTTGCGAAATGCAAAACGCAATTAAATCGGTTTCAGAATAAACACACCGGATATTTGGTGTCATAAAATTTGTCGCGCACTTAATTTCCGAACGTCGAGGAGTGAAAGTGAAAGTTGGTGAATTAAAGGGCGCATTTTGCACGCTTTGGCTCCGGGCTCCAGATGAGCCTCAGAAATGAGCCGAGATGGATTCAGGCGAGCAGCTGATTCTCCAGTCTCCGGCCAGATGGCTTCTGAACACAGATTTGCATTCATTTTCGCCTAATATCTTCCAAAATAGAGGGGCAGCTGCATTTGTTGTCAAATAAGGTTTAAAACTCCTTTTTAGGACGGGATCGTTACCTACGCGATGGGATTGTTGAACTTCTCTAGTCAACAGTATCAGATTTAAAGGGATTTAGACTAAAACCCTAATTTGGTAATCAGATTGAAATCGCTTTGGTGTGTGTAATCTGTATTAGAGATACTGTAGATTAGGCCTATAATTAGCAAACCTGAAATATTTATAAGAAGAAATAAATTAGATTTGGAAAAAATAATAAAGATTTGATTAAAATAAACATAAATTTTAAAAAAGATATCACGTGCCAAATAGGTCTACGGATACTTTAGATTTAGGTAGCACCCGCGTAATTATAATATTTGATAACAATAATTATAAGAACATTTCACGTGAAAGAAAAACAACCGTTTCCTGATTAAGATACACGTAACAAATAATAATAATAATCATTTTCTGCCTAGAGTGCCATTTAACATTAAAGTTCACAGAGCGTATGCATGGATCAAAGTCATTGCGAATTAAAGACAAAAAAGCATATCAATCTAAAAATCGTGTCGTAAAATATAATTTTATTACTTACGTATTTAATTAGACGACGATGCAATGTGATGGATTTTGAGTCGAGGCAAGAGCAACAGCTTTGATAATTCACTTATCTTTGGCAATAGTCATTAACCCCCAACACTAGCAGAATAGATTGCTGTGTAAAACACATCTCTCTTCTCCTCTCTCCGTCCATCCATCCATCCATCCCTCCCTCCAGCACACACAGGGTCCCCAGATAACCAACATCGGACTTCCATTTTCGCCCATTAATTCAAATATTAACATGCATGCACTGTCTGCCAATATCACGAGCACCTTACGAAATGAAGGAAAAAATGACCCTTATTGTTCTGATAAATGATTATATTTTTATTACAAAAGACATCCTACTTCTTGCGCATAGAAGGAGAGGGTGGACGCAATGTTTCCCCCGAGTCCTTTCACAGTTTCAGATGTAATTCTGCAATAATTTACAAAATTAAGCGCGTACGCACTAGGACTAGGAGTTTGACATCGCCTCGGTTCGCTCCACGCACGCAAACTGTGTGCTGTTAGATTCAAGCAGTCAATGTAAAATCCCATAATTTAAGACGCGCATTACGCCATTATGCAGATGCCCTGGGTGTTTATTCTTAAAATGCCAGTACACCTTCCTGAGTTGAGAGTAATGAAAGGAGAAACTAGTGAATCGATTTAGTCAATTACGCGCCCGGGACGTTTGGCACTGTCACTGTGGTGATGATGATGATGGCCCAGTAAGAATTTTATTCTGGAAACCGGCTAACAGTTGCAGCGGATGGGTGGCCAGTGCTCTTTTTTTCTCTCTATAAACTTGCATGGAAGTTTCTCAGAATATATAGTTCATTTTATTCACGGGCTTTCATTATCATTCATTTTTGTTCCTCTCTGATGATTACTTGACATGATGTTCACTGGAAAAGCAGCAGCAGCAGCAGCGACTCTAGTCTTGTATGTACTCACGGTCCAAGCTTAAAGCCCAGCGACAGGAAGCTTCAATCCTCTCCATGTATGGGCAAAGTCACGCCTCCGCGCGCGTCATCCTCTGACAGCGTGGATCCCGTGGGTCTGGAGTTTTTGGCTCCCGGGAAAGGTTCCAGTCCTGGGGGATAGAGGGTTGAGTTTTGTATGCTTCCATCCATTCTGCAAAGACGCGCTAAAGGCCCCTCATCATCCTCTCCCGTGTCCGGGAACACCTCCACGGTGATCATTTACGCGTTTATTTGTCTTTTGGAGCCAGAAGTGGTGGATTCAGCAGTGTCCCGAAGCCTTTTTTGATGCTGTTGTTATAGGATGCCACCAAGCTAAGAGCATCATCACCATCATCATCATCCTCATCCACAGCAACAGAAAGTTGCGAGAAATGTTTAACTGAATTAAAAACAACTCTAATATCCCTGATATTTGCGCGAGTTGTTTCGCTTCTTCCACGGGAGGATCTTCATCTATCCAAACAAGAGAAGGCTTGAGAATCTTTACGCACTGAATCGTTCATGTGGTGCCAACGCAGGACGGACTGAAGAAGGAGTCGGGACTGCTTTTTTCTTCTTCTTCTTCTCTTTTCGACAAATCCCAAACAAACTCTTACTGCTATCCGAAGGGGCTTCTCGGAGACACGACGCGCCCTCGCTCACACTCTCATTTCATCTCTTTGGCTGGAAGTGGGTTGCACGCGAACTGTTTTAATGTTTGGGATTCAGGAAAATATACCGAGAGGGGGGACCACTATGAAAGAGGAACCGCTGGGCAGTGGCATGAATTCGGTCCGATCGTGGATGCACACGGCTGGGGTGGTGGATGCGAACACGGCCGCCCAGAGGTACGTTTGCCAAATCATCCGATTTTTAATGCATTTCTCAGATCGACCCCTAAATCCCCAATATGCCATGTATCAATTACACTCTCCCCATGCACCTCTTCGCCGCTTTCCCCCTGTTCATTACATCATATTACAGTTTAAGTGACAAATCAAGAATTCTCCCATGTTTTCGTTCTATCTACATCTATCCAGATCTCAAGTGTGCACGCCTGTTGTTTTAACCCACACTGGTGTCTTGTTTTCCCCGCAGTGGAGTTGGTCTGGCACGGGCGCACTATGAGAAACAACCGCCATCCAACCTCAGAAAATCCAATTTTTTCCACTTCGTCCTGGCTCTTTATGACAGACAGGGACAGCCAGTGGAGATCGAAAGGACAGCTTTTGTGGACTTTGTGGAAAAGGATAAAGTAAGCGCCAGTCTGGAATATACAGCTCTGAAATTTTGCACCTTAAAACTTCCACATCTCTAGATCTTTGGAAACACGTGCGCCATAAAACACTTTTGATGGATGTCACAGAGATAACAAAACAAAACAAACAAATAGATATGCATTATACACATTATTGCCAGGGATTATTATTCTACTAAAATTGCAAAACTTCAAATAGAGTTGCTGGATAAGAGCGTTAAACATGTACATGCATACAGACTAAAATGCATGCGTTTCATAAATACATCCAAATCAAATTCTCAGCAATCTGACCCCAAACAAATGCTTATTTTCAGGAACCAAACAGTGAAAAAACTAACAATGGGATACATTACAAACTACAACTATTGTACAGCAACGGTAAGTGTAAATTTCTCTATTCAGCAGGGATAGATTTACAAGTGTTTTATTCGCTCAATGGAGCCGTATTGACTTACATTTAGTTCAGTTTATTCCACAAATGTAATTCTAGTAGATGGCTAGAACTTTTTTTTTTATTAGTGAATTTCAAGAATACTTTCTATTTTTTCCCGTGGAAACGTTGTATAGTTTTTTTTTTTTTACACCAGACTTTTTTCCACATTGAAAAACAAAAAAATAATTTCCCACAGGCGTCAGAACAGAACAGGATCTTTATGTTCGGTTAATCGATTCCATGACAAAACAGGTAAGAACTTTTCTTTTCTCTTGCGTGTATCGGTGTATTTATATTTATAGTGTGTGTGTGTGTTTCTGTTGCACGTGCTTTACATTAGGCTACATTGTTTCCATAAGTAAATACAGCATAAGCGAGTACATCTTCTTTATATGTATTATTTATTGGAGATGCAGTGTAATTTATTGATATTGCTTGCTATATTTACTTGGGACTAGGCACTAATGTAAAGCCGTGGCTCATTTTGGGTTGCTCTGATTAATGGGGGGAGGTTATTTGGCGGATTTAATTTAATATGAATCACATTACCACGTTTTTCTTCGCTTGTAGCTGCTTGATAATTCATTGCGAATTAATGAAATAGTGTGGGAGACAAAAAACGTGTTTATATTTATATATATTTAAATTACGCATTTAAAATAACAAATATGTATTTTCTGAGAATAAAGACAAATAACCTAAAGTGTTGATGGTTTCTTTATAATTTACGCGAATTAGTATTATAGTCTCACCCTCGCATATAAAGCATAATAGCCAAAACCCATATGTGTGTATTGCGCTCAATTAGGTTGTTTTTATTCAATCTTATTTTTTTTATAAATCTGAGACAATATAGGCTACAGCTCATATGCGTGTACATCATTTTACTAATTTTACATTACAGTATATAAAATAAAAAAATGCACTTTTTTATTTGGCAGTGCAATATTTATGAATTGTCATTCGGTTACTAAATGTTCGTGTGTCATTTATATCGCACGTGAAAAGTCACTTTTGTAGTGCTGTAATCAGATCTGGTTAAAGGCATAAAAATAAAGCTCCAGGCGTGAGACAGACACTTGAGTTCATATTGTGCTGTGATGTTCTCTGAAATCACTCTCAGCTCATTTCCATTGTCCATCTCAGCCTCTCTTAGTAAAGAACAGGGCGGATCTTTAGCTTGATTTTGAGGCTCTTGTTATTTGTAGTTTATCCATCGTTTGGCATCACAGGACAGAAAATATGAAGGTTTCATCTGAGGCGCGTCTGAATGGAGCTGAACATGATCAAAGAGTCAATGGCGCTGAACAGTCACTTTATGGTTTTCCGTGTATTTTTCTGGCGTGGAAAAAATAAGGATACGTCAAAAAATGTCTGATAAATTCAACCCGGTGCTCATTTTGTTATTTGCGACACGGTTTGTTAGATATGACTTAATAAAATTTACTAATAGAATTAATATCATCAAAATTAGAAACCAACGCTTGATTTAACATGCATTTGGCAAATTAAAATTCACCTAATTACGACTATACTTTATTATAAGTTCTCATATTTTTGAATGCAATTTATTTTGCCTCCGTGCTTATTTACGCACATTAAGCTTGCATATTTTTTTTTCATTCTACTTTAATGTGTAGATATACAACAGGGCTTGGGTTTTCATACACGTATATGCACCAACAGTAATATTTGTGTATTTGTAGCCTATATATATATTTTTATTATTATTACAATGATGCAAGAGCACACTCCAACGCGCCCCACGGATCCCACGGAAGGACGCGTTGGAGTGCGCTCTTGCACAGTACATCATAACGGGAGCAGGGCAAACAGGGAGGGAGGGAGGGAGGGAGAGAGAGAAAGAGAGAGTGAGACAGAACGCGCAAAAAGCACCGAGGCCCGTGCGCACCTACAGCTCCAAACGCCATCTGTTAAAGCCAATGCTCAAAAATTACTCAAGCGCACCCCCCGACACCGCTTTTTATCTAAAGAAAAATCATTGTTAGCGGCTCAAAATAAACAACAGATTGCCCATTAGCACTCTACCCCTAAATATCTGCAGATTATAACCGCGTTGATGTGTACGGTTATGGGTATTATTTACCGCGGCCATCTGCGTCGGAGAAGCGACAACTATGTGATTTCTATTATCATTCCCCAAATAAATAGCGCAAAGATCTAAACAGAAGCATATGCGACTCTTCATTTCTAAAGTGATATGCATGTGGTATAATTTGTCATCGCAATGACCGGCCAAGTGTTGATATTCATTTCAAACATCGTATTTATTTATGCAAATTAATAACACAAAGGTTATCTCTATCTAGAATGTGGGCATGTGTGTTGGTTTACCGATAAAACATTGTTTAACAATGTATGTGGGCTAAATTGATTTTATTTACGCACCTCCTCATGTCAATTTTTAATTGATGAACCTGAACTTTGTGCCATAAACCACATTTTGTTTGTTTTTTTTAATGGAGAAATTAAGTTTTATATTTAATATTTTGACTGTTGTATTTTAGCCTGTGTGTGCAATCCTCTTGTTAAAAAGATCTTCATTGTTACTTTTATTTCAAGGCTATTATTTATGAAGGACAAGACAAAAACCCAGAAATGTGCCGAGTTCTTCTCACACACGAAATTATGTGCAGGTAAGAAAACATTTTTCAGTTAATTATAAACTATTAAATTTGACTGCATAATTGCATTTTATTAGCCATAATGTCTTGTCATGTTTTCATAAATGCGCACGATGTAGGCCTATCCAGGCCTCCAAGCATCAGCCTTACAGAAAATCAATGAATCCCTGAATAGATCTGCTTGGATAGGCTGAAAAGAATCCAAATGTTCAGAATTGTCAGGCGGCTTATTCACAATGATTTACGGTTTGCTCTGCGAGTTTCAGAAGTTCTACTTCAAAAGCGCAAATTTGACTGAATCATTTGGTGACATCGGATTTACGAATGATCTCACTGGACTTTTAATACTATAGAGGGTAAAAGGAAATTCACACACACACACACACACACACACACATGCAGACGCGTGCGTGCGTACTCGGGCCTTTAGGAAGTGGCTATTCATCCTCAGCAATTTGACCGTGCGCCACTCTGATTTTTACGCACGCGCTATAGATAAATCATGCGGTTATTTTCAAAAGTGAAAATGACATTAAATAAAATAACTGCACTTGAAGAGAACAACACATATGGAAGCAAACACTCAATTCAACCAAATCGGAAAAGAATCAGAAGCTTGCTCAGAGGTCACGCCACATCCTTCTGCGCTCAAGATGCTTGAAACTTTTGGAGCCGTATTTACCGATAAAGAAAGTTCCTCGCATCGCACTCTGTTGCGTGCGTCAAACCGTGCAGATGCGTTTCCGAGTCCCAAGCAGAGGTCCATAGACATACTTTAATCACTTTAGCTGTCAGCTTTAAGGAGCTTTACATGTTTTCCATACCATATGGTGTTAATTTAGCTCACTTAGACATGTAACCATTATACAAGTGGGCTTCTTTGAATTCAAGAGGCATAACAATCTTTTTTTTTATCAACATTAATTAAAGAAAGCATAATGGAAGCATCTTCAGGGCCTCAAAATGGAGGCATTGGCACATTGTAGGAGACTGATGGAGGCTTTTTGAGCTGGTAATTAATAAGTGCCCCACAGAAATCCTGGTTGAAGGTGGCATCTTGCATCCTCTCCAGACACAACAGCTTGACAATTAGAGGTAAACAAAAGCTGGGGCTGAGGGAGAGTTTTCTCCCCCACCCTCACAGCCTCCTGGCACCCCCTCTCCTCCTCTCAGCACTAAGGCAAACACCAAAAACATGCTGTTTTCCCTCCTTCAGCCACAGCGCCCGGCTCCGTGTTTACCCGCCGCCCGCATCTGCGAGAACCGCAGCCACCAACACCACCAGGCTCAGCCAGAACCCACGCCAAACACCTCGCGGTTAGCTAGAAAGGAGGACGAGAGAGCTTGTCAGATGAATAAATCTAAACACACGGTGCTCGAAGACCAAAGACACATGCAGGCTGTTTGCTGATTCTCTCACATCTCATCTCATGCCTTGTCTTCTCTCTCTCCCTCTCTCCAAGTCGGTGTTGTGACAAAAAAAGCTGCGGGAACAGGAACGAAACGCCCTCAGATCCCGTGATCATCGACAGGTAAGACTCTATCTGCTTCTGTGAGCGCGGGGCGCTGCGGCCCAGCGTCCCGGCCTGGGTTTGCCCTGTGTTGTTGTCGCGCAGGTGTGTTGATGTGGAAACCCGAGGGTGTCTTTGGGGACCGTGTAATTGCTGGTGAGTTGTCTCCTTCCCCGAGACTTGCGATCTAGAGAGCGTTTGGTTTTAAACTCACAACTCTTTCATCCTAATTTGTTAACAGCCGCTCTGCTTATCTCCTCTGTAAACAGTGCACTGCCTCTCGCCGGCTTTGTGGCACGACAGAGCAGGAACGTCGTGCATGTTTGAGGCAAAAAGGTGTCTTTACGTTGCGCTCTGTAGTGCTGCCGGTGGGAAATGAGTAATGTTTCTGGGCTGGCTGTTGGCGGTTGCATGTTGATCACATTAGGGAAAGCGTGTTCAAACACACCGGCTCCCGCCGAGTGGGTAATTGACGTTCTTTCTTTCTTTTTTTTTTGCAGCTTATGTTTCTCTTTGTGAGTCTGGCTGAAGGTTACACTTACTCGGCGAGACTTACACTTCTTCCTTTTGGTCCAATTATCCCTGTAGTGGCAGCACGTACGTGGATTACGGCAGGGCAGGTCTTGGACTCGCGGTTGAAACGGTAAATGTGACAGGGAGCGCTGGCTGCTTGAGTCCGGGCCTCTTGGAGATTAGTGAGCTAGAACAAGCCTACCTTGCTCTATAAAGCCAGGAGTCTCTCTGTTTCCATCTGCTGTAAAGAGCCATGAATAAGCATCAAGTGCTGCCAGCAGCAAGAGTCTCTCTCTCGCTCTTACTCTCTCTTGTTTTCCTGCCGTCGCTGTTGCAAAGTTATCCCACGATCTCAAACTTGTCCATCCACTGAGTGAGAAATTAGATTGGAGGGTGAGATGATGGGTAAAGCCGGGAACGAAACATGCGCCACCAGTGGATAGCAATGCTAATGTTTGACTTGCTGAAATAGCTGTTTGCTTAGCAGGGAATGTTTGGTATCTGACAGAGGGAACATCTTTCTTATTAGTAATCAAATAGCAGTGACCAGTTGCCGCTGTCAGTCACCATGCATGAAGCGTGTGAAGCGTCGGAAAAAAGGACTCATGCCCTGTGTGTCGTGCTTGCGTGTTTGGAGGTCTGAGCATTTCCTGCTCTCACGTCATGTGCTCGTAAAGTGGAAACCCTGCAGTACTACACAATAATGTGAGTGAATCGCTTAATGCGAGGCAGTTTGATTCCTTAAAGTTTGTTTGGTTTATACACAGCTTATTCGTAATCAATGTTTGATTTAATTGACAATTTATGGCTCTGTTACAAAACTTAGTAAGCTGTCTTGTTTGCTGCTTCCTACATAGGCAACATCCAAACTACTTGCTGTACATATCCATATCCTTGCAATATTCAAAATAGCATAAAAAAGCACAGCACATGTAAATGTAAATATAAGCAAAAAAGTCAATTTGAATTTAGTTTCACAACATTTTATGTTACTACATGTACTTTCTACAGTAATGGCAGCAAATTATGCATAATTACAAGCAATTAACCCTAAACTAAACCCTAACACTAACCATAGCCACATTATTACTCGGTACTTATTTAAATACAATGTAAATACACCACCTTAAGATAAAGTGTAACTTACTTTTTGATTTCAAATTAATCTCAAGTACATTTATTTATTGGATTCCGGGAGTTGCTTGTCCATGAATGCTGGCTTACAATCTGCCCAAAATATATTATCTTATTAGCTAGAAGTTAGCATAAATGCTAAAGCATAAATGATGTGCGCCTGTGATGCCCTAAAATGTACTTATTTAAGTACAATGTAAATACACCACCTTAAGATAAAGTGTAACTTATAATTGATTTCAAATTAATCTTAAGTATATTGGATTCTGGGATTTGCTTGTCCATGAATGCTGCCTTACAATCTTAGAAGTTAGCATAAATGCTAAAGCAGAAATGATGTGCGCCTGTGTTGCCCTAAAACGTTATGCATAGGCAGCCCACCAGGTTTTTGAACAGAGCCTCTATTTAACCTTTTTTTGGAGGGGAATATGACTTCCTTACATTTTCCTAAGTAAACACTCTCAAAGAGTGTGAATCAATCTCAGTAACCTTTGTTATCTCTGCATTAAATGATTAGCTTGTTCAAACAGACGTGCTGAAGAGCTCTGACAGTGTGCGAACAGTAATTAGTTACAGGACAGACATCCATGCACTCACTGTAACTCAACCGCAAGAGAAAGAAAAGCTGGAGGGGGGGGAGGAAAAGAGGAGTCCCTGCGAGGTGGAGGAGGATTTGTTTTGGTTTTCTGAACAGAAGATAAAACACATATCACTTCCTCTTAGTGGATCCTGAAAGGAGTCTCGGGCTGCAGTCAGAGTCGATTCTCCCAACTGTGGCTCATACAGTGTATTTACCTTTAAAGAAAAACATGAACACTTTACAACAGGGTTTCAACTGATATTTACCGCATTGACTCTTCCCATAAATTGCTGGGCTTTGTGTCGTGGCTAAATAGAGGTGGATGGATCGGATGTCTTGGCGCTTTGTGCTTCAATCTGGCGAACAATATGTGTAACACTAGTAAAAGAGGAAAAGGAGAACAGTGCAAAGAAGCTCTGATACCGGGCGAAAAGGAGGGATATTGTCGTAGGTTGAAACGGTGGATAAAAAAGCTCACATTTTGATTGTGAGGCGTCTGAAAGACTCGAGAGGATCATTTTCATAGAGGGCCGATCCGTTCTGTCAGATCACAAAAGCAGATGTACTTCATTAGCCGACTGCATTGTCTGCATATCACAACTGCGAACAGATGATTTTATCCAACGCTCGGAGAACAAGGCGGCCGGGAGAGCCCGGAACGCACGGAAACACGAACCTCAAATGACTGAAGCGTTCGTGCAGGTAGGGTGTATGATATAAAGCTAATTTGTAATCACAAAACCAATCCTGTGGGGTAATGTCTTGTTAGGTCTGTCTTTTTTTCCTGTCTCAAAAGTGGAACGTTACAGTACATGAGGGAGTTTGCTCAGTCGCCGTTTATAAACATGCACAGGAAGTAGATCCAAAGCACGACAAGAAAGGGTCGGTTGCGTTACAATCAAAACATTTAACTGGGTTGGACTTTGGATAGATAGATAGAGGGAGTGAATGTTCTGCTAAACATGGCTACGGTGACCAGAAGATCTGGTGATCCATTATCAATAACGTTTTCAGCCACATTCTCCCAGATGGCACATGGGCCAGGCATACTGCTCGTTGGCACGGGCTCGGACAATAACTGGCACCCGCTCGCTTCTGGCATTTTCAATGGAGTTTAGGAGACTTATCATTCCAAATGTGTCCTATTTTCCTGTAGTCAAGCCAGACATCTGTTTATACTATTTCTCTTGGACTTTAGTGCAGCTTTAGGTTCTTCACGAGGAGAAGTCTCAAAAAATAGGAGAATATTTCTCAGCTGTTACAAAATTTCAACCCCGACGGATCTTTAAATATTTCACAACCCGACCCCGCTTCGACATAGATTATTCATCTGTATTTTTGAAAGATAGATTGAGGAGTTCTACCGCTAGATCCTGAACTCTTGTAGGTGATGTCTTGAACACACGTGTCAAGAGCGAGGCGTTGGATCATTACCGCCCCCGTATCGGTCCGAGAACTAATAATACCTCTCCGACTCAAGAGCGATGAGGGTTTTCCTAGCCAACCGATCTCCCTTTCACTTCCTGTCAGAAAGGTCAAGACATGCTGACCCCTGACAGACAACCCCCTCCCCTCAACTGAATAATTCATGAGATTGACTTTTTTTTTTGTCAGACAGTTGTGTAGCAGGACTGTTTACGTAGCTCATGAGGCTTTTGCACCTGTTCGGGCCGCGTGATATTTGGGTCCCGGTGCTGATTTAGCTAAACACTCATTAATTTCTTTTTTTTTTTCATACCAAAGGACCTTTCCAGAAGGGATTACGCTTGGTTATTAGCTAGGTCTTCCTTGAGCCATATGCTGGAGGAAAAAAAAATGTGTACATACTGGGCCTGTTGCAGATTTTTTAATCTTGAAAAACCAACACAGATAGTTCCTTCGTTTTTTTTTTTTTTTTTTTTTGTGCCCTTTTTGTTTGTATCTTCTCCGACCAGGCTACTTAAAAAGACCTCCTCCCTCTCATCCGCACACAGGCCTTCTCTCGGAGCTGAGCAAATGCCAGCATTTAGAAGGTCAGAGCTTTTGTTGGAAAAGCGCTATGTAAATTAGCACCAGCAAAAGGGACATTAAACAAAATTCAATTCATTGTCTCCCTTAATGTCATTTACATTTTTGGCTCGGGCCCGTCCTGTCGAGGAGAATTTTGGAGATGATTTTAATTACATATCAGCGCTGGAACAGAGGGCTGTCTGGAGCGAGACGCATTTGGATCACCTGTAAAGAGAGGTTTATTTACCAATGCACTTGAATGGCAGGTTTTCACAGGCGCTTGCGTGATGCAATTAAGCCCGTGTTAAGTGTTAATTTCTCGGCCTGTCTTTTTCCTTCACAGAAAGCCCTGTTTCACACACACCACAGAGTTTAACCTTTAGTCCTTGTCTTTTAGATTTGAGTCCTTCTGGATTCTCCACACACCGTTCGGGGCACAACCACAGCACCGCTGTACCTTATTTACTGCTAAACTAGTATCTTATTACCACTTTAAAATACTAATATGCACCTTTAGATAATGTATAAAGTTGTATTTTAAGAGCACAGTCCTAGAGACAACCCCTAAAGCCCTCATTTTTTTCTGACACAGTCCAAACTGTTGTCCTCTCAAATGCTTTCTAGACTGAGAATGTCCCTGAATGACTCTGACTTGCAATATCAAACAGCAAATCTTGCTGTGATGTAAACTAAAAGCTATTTAAATACAACGATAATCCCTCTGATATGTCCCGCCCAAACATCCTGTCACCGGTCACAATTTTGACTGCATCTTTTTTTCTTATTCCTCGAAGCTACAACGTACAACGTACACATAGGGGTCTAGCCGAACAAGCAGAAGTTCTTCCAGGGTGTATCTTTGTACATGTCAACCTTTTCACCTCACTACGCCTCCTTCACGAAATTAAAAAGCAAAGTATTGGATGCATTGGAACGAATTGTCGATAGGTCTAAATTGAAGAATTTGTATGAATCCTGACAATGGTGATAAGTGACCGAGTATATTTCACAAACGTAACCAATATAAAATCAAAAAGGGCATAATGTTTGACTGTTAGGGAGGTCTAAGGAATAAAATGCATGTACTCAAATTGGATGAAACGGGTTAATAGGAAATAAACCTGCGCAGCATGTGCAAAACAGGCCTATGACTGAGTTGTAGAGGACGCTTAAACTCCTGCTTTTGCCTCCAGCCATGAGAGGAATATTTGTATTTATTTATATCCTACCTTGTCCAGGTGACATTCAACGGACCGTGTGTGTGTGTTTGAATGTTTTATTCGAAAAGTCCTTGTATCTACTGTACAATAGAGCCACAGCAGTCTTGGAGGATGTGCATGCACGTATATGTGTGTTTATGTTCACAGAGACACACGTGTGAGAGGAGGAGAGCACCGGAGCTCCATTAGACCTGATTAATGAGGTTGCAGACAGCAGATATATCTCTAGCCAGGTAACAGCTTCACTGCTGCAGGTACACAGGTGTGCACAGCAACTCCTTATTTATGAGACAGTCAGCAAACCCTCTGCTAACACCAGAGAGAGATAAAGAGAGAGAGGTTGCGTTTTTTTGTTTTTTTTCCCTTCAATGGGCAAGTCCAGCAGTGGTCAAAGTGAAAGTAGAGTGTAGATCTCCACTACGAGAAGAAAATAACTCAGAATAGCGTTCCTTCTGTCACACTAAGATGTCTGCTTTGGTGTAGGTTGTGTAAAAGGTTTCCTGCACAGGTTTTTAGTGAATAATTGCCAGTATTTTTTCGCTCTTGCCAATTGTAATATATGTGTGGGGCATTAGTCAAGGGTGCAATGTCATTTCTGCACCACTAGAGGCAGCAAAGCGAATTTAAAAAATAATGACTGTTTTCAAACAAGTTTTTGAGACTCCCCCTATCGGCCATGGGTGGGGAAAAAAAAAAAAAAAAAAACAAACAAAAAAAAAACAGATTGCTCCATCCTAAGAACATGTTATTGGCTAACCCAATGTTGTTATATCTGGCCTAGTCGGACTCCAATTAAATTTGGAGCTGCTAAAGTGGCAAGTCTGCCTTCTATTATGTGCAATAAATTTAATTTGACATTTTCAATATTAATCCATGTTGCATTTCTTTAAAAAAAAAATAAACGGAAAGAAAAAAGGCAAGTGTTTTCTAGTATGCAAATGATTTATCATTAGCATACTTAAGGTTCTCCTTATGCTGGCGTGTTTGAAATGTAGACCAAAAATCTTTTGTAATTATTTGTTAATTGCTCTTTTGTCTCTCTTCGACATAATGATATACAAAAATGCCTTTGCGTGCAGCGTGGATGACACTGTCACCTTGAAACTCTTCAGAACCGACTACGCTTCTAAACTCCTCTGTTATGAACTAGTGACTTCCGTCTCACTAGAGGGATCAAGAGAGAGAGTGAGAACAGCTGGCTCTTTCTAACGGCGAATAACTGACAGTTGTCTGTAAGAGGTTTTAATGAAGATTGCCACCTTTTATGCGAGGAACTGAAGGGATGCCAGATCTACAGGAGGGGAGAAGCAGAGAGCTTAACCTGCCCTTGGCAGCCAGCGCTCAGCTCGCACTCACACAGAAAATGTGAAACAGCCTCTGCGGTCAAAAAGCCAAACCTTAGCGCTGCCACACATTGCTCGCACGTAGAAGTGGGTCAAGGCCTAGCAGATGTCCGACAGCACACAACTCCAGAGCGGGCTTCTCCACAACAATGTCCTCTACGGAGAGAGATGAACACTTTCGTATCTGAAAAATAAAAAATAAGGTTCCAAATGATTTTTGCAGCCTGATTACAATAGAAAAAATACGCTCTTTAGTCTTTTAGAAAGCAAACCCCATTCACATTTTCAAACATTCGACAGATGCTTTTATCCAAAGTGACTTTTACATTTTAGAAAGTGCTGCAAGGAACCATTGAGGATCCTTCATTTTTTTAAAGGTGTCCAAAGTATTTTTTTTTCTATTTTCCACCTGAGAGATATCACCTTGTCTCTGTAATTTAACCAATCAAAAACGCTCTCTGCCTATGACATCATTTTGCACATTCAGGGTTGATGGCATTAGGAGGCTAACTAAGAAAAAAGGCAAATTGTTTTCTTCTTTTTCTTTTCTTCTAGATGACTAGAGCAGGGACAGTAATGATCTTGATTTAGCCGCTACATGCTAATACTACTTGGCAATGGCAGTGTGTGCGTTTCCTTTTTTTTTTTTTTTTAAATCTGGTGCCATGTGGGTCTGTGTGTGAGAAGGGAAGGGGGAAATGGCTCTAGCATGTGTAGACAGGAGGGAACCCTGCACTGTGTTGTTGTAAGACGTGTTGCACAGGCCCGGAAGACGTCGGCTCCGAGGAGTCTATTGAGAGAGACAAAATCCATGCACACACTTAAGGGTGAGAAAGCTGAAGTAGAAGAGAAATGTGAAAATGATAGTTTCACCACAACAACCAGCGTTATTGTGTGTGCGCGTGTGTCTGGTGGAGATATTGAGAGTCTAATCAGGACTCCGTGGAGGGGACATATGTGCTTTAAAAAGCCCCTTTTATTTGATTGAGCGCACAAAGCAGTGGCACTCCCCTTTTGTTGGGCTATATGAAAACCCCCGCTGAGTGTCAACGCGCGCACACACATGCATATGCACGCATGGATTCACACGCAACAAATATTCACGTGCGTAAAGCGCGATTATCGACAGACACGTAAAAATGTGATTCCACACATGCATGCGGACGCACACAAAAACTCACCCGGGGCAGTTGGACAGGGTGTGCTGTCACACAATAGCTCGACGCGGGTGCACGTTCCTTTTGAATAACAACCGGGAAAATTGAATCAGTCGTGGTTTAGGGAGGACTGAATGGAATGCATGTCCGAAGTTCATGACGCTTCCCTCTGTGAATGCGGCCGACGTGTCCCATTTCCACCGCACAACCTGTTCTGCTCAAACTTCACACCGTGAAAGAATTCAAAACAGATCTGCTTTATGTGCACGCAGCCGACAATGCTTTAAATCGAATGTTTGTTTTTATTTTGACTACTTGTTTCTAGTTCTGGAGCGCTGCGGTGCCGCAGAATGTTTTCGTGCTAAATTAAATTGACGTGTTTGGTTTCCTTTCGGCCGCATTGTCTATTTAACATGTTCGTGTTTATGGAGCGTCCTGTTTGATTCTGTCAACACTATGTGAGTGTCTGTGTTTTAGGCTGTAAGAGCATGATAACTTGCTTTTGGTTTGTGGTAGATGTTGGCTTGATCCGCACAATTCTCTTTTCATTTTTTTTTTTTTTTTGCGAATATACGCACCCACAACATTTCTTTGCCATTAGGAGCGTTTGTAAATCAGACCAGGGTGTCGAGTACTCGCCTTCTCCCTTGGAAGAAATATCCGTTCCTTGTCCCTCCGATCTCTCTCTTTTCAAAGAATACAAAGCTCCCATGTCTTTTCTCTTTTTAAACCACCCCCTCCCAGCCACCCACCCACCCAACCTCCATTCCCATTTTTCCGAATGTGGCAATCTGTCGTGTGACACCGCTGAGATTAGGTTAGGAAACAGTGTGAGGATTGTATTGGACATGGTGCTGGTCGCGCCAATTTGAGGTCGCAGGACAGCGATCTGGACATTGGGTACACGCCATCAGCATGTCTCCGCGAGAGGCACTGGGCCTTGGCCGTCGCCCGTCCCATGGGCCCCCGGGAGGGGCCATCGGCTCCGAAACCTTCAAAAAAAAAAAAAAAACTGCAGCAAATAACTATCATTTATTAAAGCTGACAAGTTATCTCTAAATATAGGCCCCTCTGTCAAAAGATTATCAGCCATTGGCCCGTTCTGCTGAAAACGTAATCGTGTTTTTCGAATCTCACATTCGAGGGTAGATTGTGCTCGCTTGCACTGGAGGGGATGTAGGACTTATATCTGTGTTTTACCGCCCTTTGTGAAATTCAATATGATGTTGAATGACATTTCAGGTTACAGACGAGAAATAGTCAAGTCCAGAGGAGTGTGTTTGAGAGGTTAGGCCACGTTTCCCCCGCTGGCTCAAGGCTATTTATCATTATAAGTGAGTCTCTGCTTAAGTTTCCCAAACCCTCATTATAATCATTCCCAGCAATTACAGCGTCCAGAACTCCGTCTGCCATCCAGCACACATCATCAGCCGTTTACTCTGCTTAAAGCTGCCACTAATTTACATTGTTTTAAATATGGGGTGTGATGCTGATTGATTGTCGTTGCTGTGAGTCAACTTGATAGAATACCATTAGCCGCGCTAAATATTTGTTTAACTCCTAAATTGTTTGCATGACCAAAATTAGGCTGTTTAGCTGCGCGATCGTACGTTTTAAAGCTAGATAAATCAAACTTTGAGTTGAATCTTAGTCTAACTGTTGACAGATGCCGCAAGCATTTTTAATTTGCATGTTCATTAGAATGTCATTATGTAGTCTTGCTCTCGGTCCATTCCTTTAGTCGGTACTGAAGACGCCTATTTTGCTCGTTAAAGATTAGTAAAACCATTGAAGTGCTTTACCGTGGTACGAATGCAACATGAGACCTTGTTTCCACTGCATAATTATCCTCTCGTGAAGAATGCACAATGACGCCAGGATGATGAATCGATGGCAGATTGGACGTGTGGTTTAACTGTCATGTCCCTTAGATAAGGGGCTGCTCGGGGATTGCTCATTCTCACTGCTAGCCTGCTAGCTTGCCAGTTTATTAGCGCAAATCCCAAATGTTTAGTAAACTCATTAGGCCCCATCTAATGCTAATTTATCATCATAGATGGACCACGAGAGGAGCGGGACACCGGGGCGGTCGGGCCAGGGCTTTGACCGCTAGCTGATCAATCAGTGCTATAGGGGCTAGCATGTTTCATTAGATCCGCTAGCCTCGGATGAGTTTTATGGATTTCGCTCCTGAAAGTGGGATTTCAGGGGGCTTAGCAAAAGTGTGGTGGCTGACAACAGTTATCTCCAGGAATACATGGCGGGCCTTTCGTCAGAGAGCTTGCTATTTCAATGGCCGCAGATAGATAAGGCAGCTTTTTGAAGGCGGAGAGCAACATTTAGGATGAGAAAAGAGTATTAGGGATTCTGTTACACACCTCAAAGAGTTGTAGAAAAAGCCAGCCGAGGTGCTGGTTAAGTTTTTTCTTCAGTCTATAATAACTGCTGCCCTCTTTGTAGCACAAGATCTCTGATCTGTGTGAATCAGGAGGACTAATTCAGAAATGATGTGATCCTTATGATCTTCTGGTCGGGAAGCGTTCTGAACTTAAGAACTTCATCGATCTGTCCAGTCTTTGTGAATCAATCATTTAAGAAGAGACAAAAAAGGAGGCGTTATTGCAGGTTCCCACTCCGTCAGAGCTGAGAAATAGGATTTTCTTGTCTCTCTCTCTTTTTTTTTTTTTTGTGCGCCAGTTTTTAGCGACAGCTTGTATCTCTTTCTCGTACAAATGAAACGGAATAATAAATAAATAAAAAAACGTAGGTGGTGAATAAACCTGCCTAGACTGCGATAATAAAATATGACTGGCGTTTCCTAGTGCTGGGAAAGGAGTGTTGTAATTCACCTGACTTATGTTCTCCTGTCTGATTTAGCTTCAGATTAAAACCCACTGCTTGGCCAACCAATTGAAATCAGATCCAGTCACAGCTTGCCTGTATTGATCCCTATTTAACATCAAGGCTGGGAATGGATTGGTATTGATTAACTATAAAACCGCTGGCTGGCTTGTCCAGAAACCTGCTCAATATGCTGAATGAAAAAGTATCGTACCTCTGCCCTTCAATACACGAGAAACAGTAGCACATGTGCTTGGCCTAGGAGTTGGCAAGCGTGCGGCCCATTCCCTTTTACCGTTTCCTTGTAAGTTCTGTGTGTTGTTACGTGACATTTTTGCTCTGAAATCGAACCCAAAATGGTCCTAAATATAGTAGGGCTGGCCCTAACATATTTTGAAAGAGAAATGTCAAGGGTTGATTGCTTTTCTATTACACTCACTCTTTCTCTACCATTTAAAAAACCCAGGCCCTAAAATCTAAAAGTCGACCACAGACTTCATTTCCGAGCCTCTTGTCTGGGTGTGTGCAAAGCTCAGCACAAAACCAGATGACTTCATATGTATTGTATGTCATGAACTATTGTGCGTAATAATAATAATGTAATTTCCAAATAAGCCCATGATGACCTGCGCTCAGTCACCGGTGACTCAATCGTCAGAACTCGTCCACCCTGATTTGGGACCAGCTCATCCTGGCTGGATCCCCTTTCTCCACAAATCTCCGTGTCGAGAGCCAGAGGAGGCTGTGCATCTGTAAGAAATTACTCTCAATCTCCCACATCCAGGAGTTTACACTTCTGTAATGACAGAGGAAACCACTGGCCTCAGTAGGGTGCAGATTTTAAGGGATGTCTTTAAAAATGCCATTCTTCTGCCAGACCTACAGGATTACCAAGTGGAACGGCCCCAAAACACACACTGGCTCTGCGTCCGCCTCGCATACTGATGCAAGAACATCGCGTACTGTATAGTTTGTACTTGCATTGCAGTGTCCATGCTCCACTTTGTTATGGGGAAATTCATAGTGAGCTATTTGTTTTTCAGAACAAAATATCATTCTTGGCACAAAGTGCTCTGAATACTGGCTGTAAATAATGTGGTGCTGTGCAATGATTTTTTTTTTTTCCAGCCAAGTTCGTTATTAGCATTTTGCAATAATCTTCGACCCCAAAACATTTTTGAATGCAACACAAAACGTGTTTTGAAAGAGACAAGTCTTAGGTTATTGCTGTTTATCTATCTATCTACACAAACCGTGCCAAAACTGATATAGTGCATTTGCAGTTTGCAAATACACATGTGGAATATTTATTTTGTTCATTTTATATTTATATAAATTGCAAACTTACTGTAACAGGACTGATGTATCCCTGCATTAGGCTTTAAGTTAGCGACGGTAAACATCCGACACTCTCACAAGGAATGAGGCAGCCACACACACACAATCTGGAGTCTATTTGTCTCTGATAGGGCAAATCCAATTTGATTCCTTAAGTGTTGATTAAAGTGGTGGGCTGAAACAGGCTGTCCCTCATTGAGTGTTTGTTGATTATTTACCTTCCAGCTGGACATAATGAAGAGCAGCCAATCAGAGCGTCGCTCTGCCCTCCAGCGTCGGGTCTCTTGTTTGGTCTACTGTATTGGTTTGCTTTCTTAGCCAGCAGCTAAACCAAACTAATCACCACTTGGGTGGGTAGAACTGAAGGACAAATGACACTTGGTTTGTGTTCGAATCCTCCAGGCGTAAACTTCCATGTCCAAAGAGTGAGACCAGGGGGAGAAAAGTGAAAGAAAATCGTTCTCAGCGAGGGTGGGTGGCAAAAGCACTTTAGATATTCACATGTGTGTAATGTGAGAGCGTCACAGAGCCTTTAGCTCTTTTGTGAGGGGTTTAGATGGAGATCACAGAGTAAAGACGAGGATGCTTGCGCTGAGAAGCAAGGATTAGCTCATTCACGTCTGGTACCTTGTATATCGTTTACGATACAAAAAGAAAAGAATCAGTTGCACTCAAAAGTTTTAGCTGCCAGAAATGACAAGTATTGATTGAGTGAGTCTGGAACTTTATATCTGTTTGGGCTTCATTGGATCTTCCTGTTTTCGAGTAATATCTCAAAGCGCGCCTTAAGATGCTGAAAGAACGGATAGACGTTCGGTAATCAGAGCCAGCTGCGATGGATGCCTCTGTCTCTCCTTCTCCATCTGCCCAACTCCATGGGCAGAGGACGCGTTTGAAATGTGTGCCGTGCCAGCAAAAACAACAATGTAAACAGATTTAGCCAGTTTTATCCACACATCACCACAAAAGCACAGTCAGGTATGATATGTTCCAGTCATATTCATACATAATACCTATGATAAATTCTCAGAAAAAAAGGTACATAAGCTATCACTGGGGCTGTACCTTTTCAAAAGGTGCACTTTTGTACCCAAAGGCTGCATATTGGTACCTTAATGGTACATATTAGCACCTAAAATATTAGCACATGAAATGTACATATTAACATCTAAAATGTAGATATTAGTACCAAAATGTACATATTACCAACTAAAATGGACATATTAGCTCCTGAAATGGACATATTAGTACCTAAAATGGACATATCAGGACCCAAAATGTACATATTAACACTTAAAATGTACATATTAGCACCTAAAACGTACATATCATTACCTAAAATGTACATAATAACACTTAAAATGTAAATATTAGCACCTAAAATGTACATATTAACACATAAAATGTACATATTAGCACATAAAATGTATATATTACCTCCTAAAATGTACGTATTAGCACCTAAAATGGACAAAAGTTTACCTTTTGAAAAGGTACAGCACAAGTGACAGCTTTTGTATCTTTTTTCTGAGAGTGTATACACCAGGAAAAAATCCCTTTGTATCACCAAATTTGGCCAAATCGAATTTTTAGATTGCTACTACAAGTTTTCCAATTGGAAGACCTAATTTAGATGTCATACTTTTCCAGTTTTAAGATAATAAACTTGTTTGATTAAAAAAAAAAAGGTAAATAGTTGAATGGACACCGCATAATTAGGCTCACGATGCATTTTTGGGACAAGAATTTCTTGCTTTCTAACACAGTAACGATTTCAGCAGGCGATTTTGAAACCGTAATGCTAGTGATAGCGACGAGAATGTCACGGATCCGTGTGTGTTGACAAGACGTTGCTAAGCAGAAACAGGGGGAAGAGGAGGGAGAGGAAGTCCTGTGCAAGTTTTCCCGTGAGCCGAGGCTTTAATTGGCCTGTGGGAGGTAGAGAGAAAGAGGGAAAGAGGGAAAGGCAGCAAAAGAAAGACTTGGACATTATCTCCTCAAAGTGTCTGGCCTCGTGGGTCACCGCCTTAACTTCCTTCTGTTAAAGTGGCCAACCCTGACAACCTGACACAATCCAGACAGCTCCTCAGCACACACACTCACATCTCTCAACAGGTTAGCTTTACGACCCCTCTAACTAGGCTTAATGGCAGACCACTTCACCCTCTCTCCCGTTGAGCCCAACGCTTTAATTGCTCAAAAAACAAGTCAGGCTCTCACAGTTCTCCCGATCCTGCCGTCACCAGGCCGCCGTCCGTTCGTTTGACGGAAGGACAATGAACACATTGACTTGCACTTTTTTACACCTCAGTCTCTCCTGGGATTGATAACGACGCTTAGCTAAAACAACCGTGGCCCCAGTCCAAATTTTGTGGTCTCGCCATTAACCTCGGGCAGTCCGGAACGGTTTATTAGCTTCATGCGGTAGCGACGGTGAGGGAAACCGAGTCTATATTCGTTTTCCTGCGTGTTAGCAATTCCCCGATTTTCAAGCACACATCTTGGAAGAGTTTTCCAAGTGACGCGTGTTTGTACAGGGGTTTCACCGGCGAGCTGCGGTATTGCATCAGTTACACGTGTCGATGTGGTAATTAAACCGTACACACAGTCAGACGGTGCGCTCACACACACACACACATACTCTCTCTCTCTCTCTCTCGCTCACACCCGGCGCTGTTGTTAAATATCTATTTAAACATACAGAAAATAATAATGTTAGGCCAAGACTGGGTAATTTGTTTCACGAAGGAAGTTATTAGCTCGATATCCAAACCCTGAATAAGGTCACACGTCACATCCATTTAAAGGTGAGCGTGTAAGCGTGTTAACCTGTTGGGGGCAAGACAGTTTTTTTTCACATTTTCTCTCTCGGAGACAGCAAATTAGTATGAGGCACCTCGTGGCGGCTGCGCTGACTGAAATGATTGTAACAAAGGCTCATTTTGAAGAGGTCAGGCTCCCCCTGCAATGATTTGTTGTTCATGAATCTACTTTGTGCCAATTTGTGTGTGCATGTGCAATCAGATGCGACTCGGGGGCGAGTTCCATCATCTTCACTTTGCTCGCTCGTACCAAGAGTGTGTGTGTGTGTGTGTTTGCTTCCGTGCGTGTGTGCGTGTGTTCCTCCACAATTTGACCACCGCGCCTCAGTCGGATTCCCGTCGAATGAGATTTTAATCACCTTCTGCTATCTCCACAACAACCGGGCCGCCAGTCCAGCTCAAGCTTCCTATATTTATGATAATTTTTGTTGTTTTTTTTTCTTTCCTTCTGTCTCTCTCTCTCTCTCTCCCTGCCTCTCTCTCTCTTTTCTTTTATTGAAATCACTGTTGACTGAAGGATGTAATCCTGATTAGCGGTGGCTGTGTGTCCATTGAAGGGTGAAAGGCATCAGAACCATGTTGGTTCACAGGCACCGACTGAAATTGAAAAGGGGAGATGGTCTGAAATGCTTCATGGGTTCGTCACTCCAGATAGACACCCGGATATCAACCCCGCCAAACCAATTCCTACTCTGTTATTAGAGGACACAAGCACTACCTCGAATTAAGCAGTGTACACGGCGCGAGGATGTACTTGCGTGGCAAACGCAATCATATGGGTTTGAACAGCGTATGGAATTAAGGGGACTTTTTTCTCAGTCAGTTTACACAAGCGATCAACCAATTTATCGTCCGAACTGATTAATCGGACGATATTTGACATTTTAAGATTAAATGTGACTGTTTGCCGCTGGTAGTGTTTGTGTTAATTTCACTGGCAATGTATAATAAACTGCGTAAAGTTCGTAAGTAACGGTTACATGTTTTTAATCAATTGAAGCTGTATTTGACCAACATGTGCCCATTTTGGAGTTGTGGCGTTTTGACGATAAATGATGTCCATACTGACAATGTTTTTTTTTTTTTTTTAATCAATGCTAATGTATACATATTTTTATATTTAATTATTATGTCTATTTAAATGCTAATATAAAAAATGTGATTTGAGATATTGTGTGAGAATTTACAATTGGGTTACATTTGGTTATTTTCAGATGATCATATACTGTAAACAGGTAACGATTAAGCATTTAATAGTTGTGATTTTCAGATTTTAATACATTTCCAAAGTATATCTTCTGTTTTCGGGAGTTTTGAAAAATTGTTGAATATTTGAGATTTTTGTGTGCTGGCAATCGTAATTGGGAAAGCAAAAATTGCAAGCGAAAATAGTTTTAAAATGATTATTTCAACCAGTTAATAGATATAATTTTCAGATTTTAAAACATTTCCAAAGTACAAAAAAAGTTCTGTTTTCGTGAATTAAAAAAAAAAATGAAAATATTAAAGGATTTGTGATTTTTAGTGTGCTAGCATTCAAAATTGGACAAAATTTGGCCATTCTGACATTTTTAAGCTGATAATGATTAATCAATTCATAGTTGTGACTTTCCAAAAGTCAAAAAACATTTCTTGTCTTCAGGAATTTAAAAAAACGGTGAATATTGAGATTTTAAACAATGGTTTGCAATACAGTGTGCTAGCTTTCAAAACTGGACGAAATGAGGCCATTCTGCGATTATTGTTTTAATCGAAACCATACACAATCGGTTTATGAAATAAGTGTTTATAAAATGTTGTTTATGCATTTCATACATTTTGGAAGTGCATCTCCATTGACGTCAGCATTGATTATTGACTTAACCATTGTGTCCAAGCACATGTTTCGGGCACTAAAAATATAGAAGAAAGGAAGGCAAAACAAATGTGATGTTGTTTCAGGATGTGCAGTGTCGAAGCCCCAGTGTTTGACTGGAGAAAAACGAGATGGCCACAGGCTGACGGAGGGCTGATGTCTAAGCAGAGAGCAGACAGGCAGCTCGCGGGGGTGACGGGGCGGGAGAGAGGGGTCGAGGTTTAGTCCTCCACCAGCGCTGAGAGAAAGTGAAAGGGGAAGAGAGGGGGAGGGCAGGGCAATCTATCATTAGTGACCGAATCAGACAGGGTAGCGGCCTGTGAGAAGCTTAAGAGATTCTCTCTTCCCAACACACACACACATTTGGGGGTGAAGAGGAGGAGGAGAGAAACAAGAGTACGAGGAGCACACAAACTCAAGGCTCAAAACCAGATCAAATGGGCCACTGCCATTGCAACGTCACTGATTTAACCAAAAGAGTGTGAGTGTGCCATGAAAAATACATTTCGAAAACCTAGGTTTCGTTCCCTTACAGCAAACATCAGTTCATACATAAATCACCGGCTGAATGTATCCCATATTTCTGCTGGTATAAATTGAGAGAGGAAGGAGGAGCTACAGCTCGTCATATTTGTTTTGCTTGAACAGGCCTGCTACATCCGTATTGATCCCATCGCTAATGATGCATGTTATTAAACATGATCGCTCATAGAAAATACGGTGACATTTGTCTTTGTTGCGCTCAAGAACGTTTGCCAGCGAGCTGACGTCCCTATTAAAGATCCGTATAAACAATCTCCGGCATGCAAATTAAAAAGCGACGGCTCACACGCAACACACACGCGCACACCTTCTGCATTCAAATTAAATTACTTTATTCTAATTCCACGTCTTGACTGACACCTGCAACACTCATAAATGTTAATGACTGTGTTTTGTTGTCTTTATATTGCTTTTTTTTCCACCTGCTTGTTAGCAGGAGGAGTCAGCGCTTTTCAGATCCCGTCCTAACAAGTTCCTTCTAATCAGCCTCAGAATCTCACATGTCAGAGAAACGAAAGATTGTACGGCAAAATAAACCGTTCTGCCTTTTGGAATCGAGCGCACAAAGACGTGCATATCTTACACAGATCTCTAAGATGCACGTTACTTTGCCGTGTCAATTTAGGAATCAACGGTTTTATCATTATTTACCAGGACGGGCCTGTATTTGTAGTCAAGGGAAGTAAACTTCTTCACAAGAGAGTTTCAGATGCCACTCCGAGCAGAATAAAATGCAAGACGCATTGAATTCTTCCCTTTGGGGCTCGAGGGAATTCCAAAAAGAAAGCACAACAACTCAACCCTGCTCCAGTGCATCCGTGAACAAGAACAAGAAGTTTTTGAAAAATCGGCAACGTATTCAAATATTGATATTCGTGCTTGTCAGGAAAAGGGGCCTTGAAATTTCCACCGAGCTCTTGTTGTCAGAAAAAGTGTCAGATAATTCATAAATGCAGTTCAGAGTCTGCAGGGACGAACACCGTAGCGTGGATGCAAAAAAAAAAGAACAGAAAACATCCCCATCATGTCTGGCAAATGTTCAGTTCAGGCTTGTTGCATTTTCTGTTGTCTTTCTCTTGCGGTTTGCGGGCATGTTAGAGTGTTTACGGGTTGGATATGACTAGATTTCTAGTTTCCCCTTCTCAGATTTTCGTTTAAAGGGCCAATGAGAGCGCAGCTGTTTTATTAGCCCGAGACATCAGCACCACTTATACATGTGGCCTGCATTAGTAACCCTGAGACTCTTTCTCAAACACTCTCACACACACACACACTATAAAGAGCTGTGAGTGACAGTTGTAATGACGTGACTGTCTCTAGTGTGGTGGCAGTCATAAGAGGCGTTTAAATATGCTTAGAGCCTCATCAAACTTGACTTCAGTCCTGTATGCCAGCAGCACAAAATGCCAGGGAAATAAATCAACACATTTCCGACGAAACGCACCTCACATTTGGCGCCGGCGCTCATATTTCTGAGGAAATGTGTGTGCAAATATTTGCAACGTGAGAATGTATATGATTTATCTGTTTATAGCTGCTGAGTTTGTTTCCCTCTGCAACTAGAATGCAATTTAAAGTCAATTTTTTGACATTTTTTAAGTGGAAATCTGCACAAATCATATCACATTAATGTCTCGATTGATTCTCCCGGACATAAATGAGATTAAATGGTGAGAAATCAAAAGGTAAGATATTTTCAACAAATTTTACCAAGAGACCAAACAGCAGAAAAGCATGAATGATATCTTTATCTTGTCAATGTCTCAGTTGTTTTTACTAGACATTAGTAAGGTTTTAATTACATCTCCTGCTTCTCTTGAGAAAAAATGGCCAGTTATCTCACAAATTTCACAAGATATCTCAAAGATGTCTCAAAGATGTCTCAGAGATGTCTCAGGGATGTCTCAGAGATGTCTTATGTCTCAACGATGTCTTAAAGATGTCTTAGAGATGTCTCAAAGATGTCTCAAATATGTCTCAAAGATGTCTCAGAGATGTCTTAGAGATGTCTCAAAGATGCATCAAATATATCTCAAAGATGTCTCAAAGATGTATCAAATATGTCTCAAAGATGTCTCAAATATGTCTCATGTCTCAACGATGTCTCAAAGATGTCTTAGAGATGTCTCAAAGATATCTCAGAGATGTCTCAAAGATGTCTCAGAGATGTCTCAGAGATGTATCAAATATATCTCAAAGATGTCTCAGAGATGTCTCAAAGATGTATCAAATATATCTCAAAGATGTCTCAGAGATGTCTCAAAGATGTATCAAATATATCTCAAAGATGTCTCAGAGATGTCTCAAATTGTCTGGTAAAATACCAAAAAAAAGAATGCAATCAAAATGTTTGATATCTCACTATGAACCCAAACATTTCTCATCCGATTCCTCTAAAACTAAATTATTTGTGCTATGCTAATCACATATGTCTCATTTGCATCTCGTGTTCAGGAATACGAGAAACGTCTGAGACAAAGTTGCCTAAATGAACCATTTTTCAAAACACCACTGCGCTACAAAAGAGCAACCTGAATTTTTTTTGTCTGGTAAAAGCCAGAAACGTTTATCTTTTCTCCCGTAATCTCATGCTAGACGCGTGGGAGAGCTTTGCGAAACATTCGGGCCCGCACCCTTTGCTCAATTATTTTATCAGAAGCGGTGCATTCGGGCCCGGTGCCGGCTGCTCGGCGGAGCTGTTGAGAGTCGGACACGTCCCTTTATCAGAGCCGTACGAGGAACTTCCTCTCGCTATCGCTCTGACAGCAATATTCGCCCATGATGAATTGGACAGTCAGACGGCAGTGGAACTCTGAAACAGAAGAGATATAAAGACCTATGTCTTGTCGCCATATGATCTCATAGTTCAAGGCTGTTGACAAGACGCATTTTTGGCACAGCTTGAGGAGGCCATCTGGGAAGTGCTGCTCGAAAGCGGCAGAAAGTATTTCGAAGCCGTAGTTAAATAACGCTGGAGCGTATGGCACCGCTGTGGGGAGAAGTAGGACAGTAGATTGCGCTCCCTCTTTCTGGAAGGAAAAAAAAATAAAGAAAATCACAGGAGACCAAAGATGGATGTGAGAAGAGGAATATGAGATTCTCCTATGAGAAATATGATTAATATATTTAAAATAAATTAACGATGAGTGATTGGCTAATTTATCATCTGGGGGAGGCGAAATCCGCCAGGGTTTTGACACAGCACGCGTGGGTGTGTGGGATTGCGTTATGCATGTGCATTCCTGGTTTTTAATGTTGTTGTTTTTGGAAGACTAACAACAATATAGTGTCCATTTTCTGGTTGTGGCCATCTCAGGACTAATAGAGAGAGAGAGGGAAAGAGAGAGAGAGAATGCCTTGGAAACACGATTAGAGAGTCTTGCCAGCATGCTCTACCCAACATGCTTCCTCTCTCTCTCTCTCTCTCTCCTCTGTTGGTTGGCGAGTGGACACTCGTAGCGGCTGACATCTTTGGCTCGTTAGAGCCTGCAGGAGTTGACGTTTTCCACGCCTGCCTTCAGCCGCCTTCCTCTCCTCTCCTCCGCTCGACACTGTCTGCTACACGTCCAGCAGAATCTGTCATCAGCTCTCGGCCGTCCGGCCTGGCCACTCACACCCTGACAGAGAGTCAGGAGAGAGAGAGAGAGAGAGAGAGGTGAACGTCTCGCCATTACCTTTGTGAAGTGTATTGATTTCTTGTAAAAATAATGATATTGACAGGCTTTCCAGAAATAATTGTTTCCAGAACAAAGAGGTCATTGCGGAGATTGAGGGAGAGCTTGAGTGGAGCGGTTGAGTTTTCTTTGGAAGTATATATATATATATATGGGAGTCAAGTTATATCTTTAGGGAAAAATAAATTAAGAATTTTATATATATATATATATATATATATATATATATATATATATATATATATATATATATATATATTAGGACATTGAAACGATTAATCGCGATTAATCGCATCCAAAATTAAAGTTTGTGTTTACATAATATATGTGTGCGAACTGTGTATAATTATTTTATATATATAATTACACACATAATTAAATTACATACATAATTATACACAGTTCACACACATGTACTATGTAAACCCAAACTTTTATTTTGGATGCAATTAATCGCGATTAATCGTTTCACGGCCCTATATATATATATATATATATATATATATATATATATATAATTAATACATTTTCCCCTATACATACAACTTGACTCCCTCCTTTTCCCCACCCAATTAGTTGTTGCATTTTAAGTCCAATCACTTAGAAAAGTAACAGTTAACACTTAAAGGGATACTCTACTTTTTTGGAAATAGGCTCATTTTACAACTCCCCCAGAGTTAAACAGTTGAGTTTCATCCTTTTTCGAATGTATTCAGCCAATTTTCTGATATTTAGAAGAATATCAGTAACCAGACAGTTTCTGGTATCATTGACTTCTATAGTATATTAAGTCAATGAGACCAGAAACTGTCTGGTTACTGATATTCTTCTAAATATCAGAAAATCGGCTGACTACATTCGAAAACGGTAAAACTTAACTGTTTAACTCTGGGGGAGTTGTAAAATGAGCCTATTTCCAAAAAAGTGGAGTATGCCTTTAACAATAGAGGTTTGTTCACATCACTAACCCCAAGCATGAGCGAGCGCCACAAATGAATACATCCAGAGCTGTCTATATGCACTACAATGACCTAATCTAACTGACAAGAGCACGTAGCAGTGCCGCCACTTCCTTTGCACTTTTTTTCCTCCTCTGCTGTGTACCTTGACAGTCGTCAGAGAGAGAGAGAGAGAAATAGAGCCTTTATTGTGTAATGCAGGCTTTGACATGGCAGTTCCCAAACAGATTTTCGCGCTGTCTTCATTCATTCGCCGCACGGCTGGTACAAAGGGAAATACGCTGTTTACATCCAGGCAGAGAACACCTGTAATCATTTGTGAGGTTAAGAAGACACATCTGCATTCCCGTAGAGGTCTTGAAAGCACCTCGTCTCTTCTCTCAGGTGTTGTGACGCGGACAGGGTCTCGGCTGAAGCCTCTAGAGGTGTCTGGGAGTGGCGTTCTCCACAGAAAGCTTCAGTTCCCCTGTTGTTAGTGTTTTGTCACATGCTAGCGTGTCTAGCTCACACACAGAGTTGTTGAACAAACAGCCGTTCGGCGGTCAATAGTGTTTCAGACGGCTAATTGCGCCTGTGAAATGAACTGCCCCTCTTCTTCCAAGACAATCGCTTTTGAAGCTCTGCAAGACCCTGCACACCACTGTGAGGGATTTTCTGCTTTTTTTTTCATCTCTCTATCCATGCACCCCCCACCTTTAGGATGCAAAATACCCAGTGCTGTTTAAAGAAACATCTCCCACATTCTAGACATCCAGGACATTTTTCATTTTGCTTTCTTTTGTTAATTATTTTGTTCCCGTAGAAACCATATTTTCACCATTCTTATATCTCACCATATTTACCTCTAATCTTTCTTGTTGGTTCTCAATTATTTATGTGTTTGTTTGTTTATTTTTTATGAATTTTAAAAGCAATTTTAATCTCATATCTTGGATTTATTTATTATTATTATTATTTTTATATACATTTATATATTTGCATTGTTACAATTAAAATTATAATTCAGAAGAAAAATGGTTTACTTTATAAATTAATTTGATTCATTTTTAGACATCAGATGTTGATTTTTTAAATTATTTGAACAACTATTTACTCATGAAAACATTAGGGCTGTCAAACAATTAATCGCGATTAATATATGTGGGTGCACTGTGTATAATTATTTTGTGTATATATAAATACACACACATGCATGTATATTTAAGAAAAAAAATAATTATATATATAAAATATTTATATTCAGACATAATATAAATTATATATAAATCTATATACAGTATACAGGAAAATACTTCTTGAATATATACAAGCATGTGTGTGTATTTATATATATAAAATAATTATACACAGTGCACCCACATATATTTTGTAAACACAAACTTTTATTTTGGATGCGATTAATCATTTGACCTAGCCCTAGAAAATATATATATTTTTTCAAGTTTGTTTATTTCGTTCTCTCTTTTTTTTACATAGTTTGAAGAGGACTATAACACTATGGCACTGAATGATCATCATATTCATGTACCACAGTATAGTCTGATACCACCACTACTTTTTTGTAATGCTAGTTCTGCTAGCGTACAGATGTGCTTCATCACTAGTCCTGGTACCACAGGTTTTGATGTGGATGTAGGGAGAGCGACTACATGACTGGTGGTATAGATTAATTAAACGCAGTATTGGGTGTCTCAGATTAACATATCAGGCAGAGGGCCGCACCATTGTCCATGTGACTGAAGCCGATGCGTCTGTCTAATGAACTGCAGGCCAAAACTATCAATTAACCTGACAAAAGGGCCCTCACCGGCAGGGACAGACCACTTAACGACAACCTCTCCGCTGTAGTCGCCATTACCCTGTCACTCACACACGCTCTCTCTCGCCTCAAATTGGGTCCTCCGTCTCACACACTCCGATGCAGAGATTTGTGTTAACTGTAATCCAATAAAGCCGGGGAGCTCTGTGGAGTAGCGTCCCTCCGAGAGTCCGTCCGAGGGGCCCGAAGCCGTACCTAATGGCCATTTAGGGCCAAAGTAGCTGTGAAGTGTTAAATATTTACATGTAAAATGCCAATAGTAATTGCAGGCTATGTCTGAGGTTGTCTTGGGACAAAAAAAAGGCCATTTGTACCCAAATATCTCCAATAAGAGCGCAGCTTAGTGTTTACGGTTTATTTAGCGTCGTGAGTATGCATGCACGCAGTCAAGTTTTGCTTATTAATATAGAGGATAAATCTATATTTAGCCTTTTTTGTTCTCTCTCTCTCTCTTTTTTGAATGATTGTTGGGTCCAGAGGCGGCTAATGTGGTGTTGACTCCATGTGGCCTGTCTATTAGGGGTGACAGGACTGCCCTGGCAAATAATAAAGAAATATTTATGCTCCTCTTAGCGATGCTAACAAGGTAACATATCAAGCTGGAGCACTGCGGGGTCTCCCTCTAAGCTTCAATAAAGTCTTGTAGACTCCACACACACACATCCTGCTTCCCTGTGTATGTGTGTCCCTTTCCACCCTGTCCCCTTCTTTTTGTTTGCGAAATGAGATTGGTCATAAATCCAGGCCATCTCATATATATTTGAACGCTGGTATTTGCTTCTGCCAGGAAAGTGCACTTTACATGTGGTAACACGCGATTACCTGGCCGTCTTATTGCAAAGGAAGAGAAAAATCAATATCAATTTATAATTCACTATTGTTGCCTATATCTGGTTTTATGGCACTCTTGCCTGCCTCATTAATGTTTCAGAGTGATTGACTGGAACCAAAAGATTTTTAACGTGTTTCTTTTTTATTTATTTTCCCTTAATAATTCAATAAACCATAACTGGTTCCATTCTCGAAGCGCCTAACATGAAAAAAAAAAAGAAAGAAAGAATGGACCTATGGACCTCGTATTATGAAATTAGGTCCATGAATTATTAAGGGAAAGTTTACCCAATACTGGGAACATTTTGTCATAATTTACTCACAGTAGTGTTGTTTTAAACCTACAGGATGGATTGATGGATGAATAGATAGATAGAAAAAAAATCGCTTATATATTCTTCAAAATAAGGAAAGGAAAAGGTTGAGTTAACAACATAACAGCAATTTCATTTCTGGGTGACCTGTCCCTTGAAGTTGTCTTTTGCATTTCAAACTGTTAAAATTGACGATTTGGCTATCAAATGGACTCTCGTCGTTTCTGTCACCTTCCCGAATCTGATTTCCGTCCGTCATATCGCGTCCAATCAGAGGACAAAGGCGACCGTGGTTTCTGAGGTGACCCGCCACAGACCCTTCTGACGCCTGCTTAAGTTGTTCCTTTTAGTCCGGTGACTGACAGATGGAAAATTACGCTTTCAAATTCATCCCAGTCATTCTCCTCTGTTCTTCTACATGTCAAAGCCCCCACGGGCTGGAGACAGTGAAAAAAAAAAAAAAAGAAAGAAAGAAAGAAACGCTGCGAGAAAGAGTTGGGCTAACACATTAGCTTAGCCTGCAGAAGGGAAGACAATCGTGTGTTTGAGAACTCTGAAGGAAAATCAATCATGTCGTAAGTGAGCGTATGAGTAAATTTGAACCCTGACAACTTTCATCATCTCGCCGCCGAGCGTTCGGCGGGCTGCAGTTTTCTCTCTCTTGCTCTTTCCCGCTGTGCTCTCCTCCGGAAGAGAAAATAAGCGCCTTTTCTCTCTCCTTTTTCCCCATCTCTCCTCACAGCTGTCTATTAAGAGGGTGAAGAGCTGAAGTCTTTTCTTTCTTTTTTACTTTACAGCATCCTGTCTAGTCCGTCCTTTTTGAAGCGCATCTGTCAAAGGGCCGGGCGAGTGATTTAGCCTCTCTCCTCGCTTCCGTTTAGACACCATCATATATGTAACCACCCATCATAACAGGGACTTATTTGCGGCTGCGATAAATTCAACACTAGGAAAATTGAATTGGAAGCAAATTCGTCTTTGAGCCCCGATATCATTCTTAAGTGCGTTTTATTAAGTCTTAAACTCACAAGTCGCCCGCGATCGATTCCGTCTAATTTTGTTTGCTTTATTGAAGAGCGGAACGACAGCTTCGACCTTCGCCTGTGAAGCAAAACATTGGCCCGTTGGTGTTACCGTCAGAGAAAGGCCAGAAAAGGTAGCTATTTGAAAAATACTTGAAGTTAAGGAGGGCCTTTTGGTGCACAAGATGGAAATCTGCTTTGGTGATTGATTCAGAGCGGTGTGAGATAATTCTTCAGTAAGTGTGAAGTGACCCGGTTAGATGGTAATATGGGCTAATGTGACTGCTCTGTTTCTTAATGTGAGCTTTAGCTGACAAGCACCGGCGGCAGGGAGGGAAAAAAAGAGATTTAAGTCTGTTCTCTCTTCTTTAACAAGAAAATTAGTGTGCAAAGGAGATCTGTCATGATAAAGAACAGTGCGGTGGCCTCCCCCCAACCCTACACCTTCTCTCTGTACTCTACGACTCCCAGCGGGACGTATCCTTAAGTGTTATAAGGATAAATTTATTGTCCTGGCCACATTATTTAGCGATTTGATTTGTGCCAGGGATTTGCATTAATTCTGAGCCGGAAAGAATGATGATTCATGGATGGGGGAAGAGGAATTTGCAGGAAAGGAATTGCGATTAGGAGAGTTGAGATTGAGTGAAGTCTTTCTTTTTTGGAAGGAAGTTTTAGATTGGGATTTCCAGGCCTTGGACGTCGTGGACAGTTGTAAAGTGAATATGCTAAGAATTTTAAGTTACATTGAAATGGCATGAAAAAGTCAAGGAAAATATGAAAATTAAATTACCATAATGCACTCTTAGAAGAAAAGGTTCTATATAGAACCTTAAAAGGTTCTATCAGCGCTACGTATTTGGAACCCCTAAAAGGTTCTATACACTCTTAAAAAAGGGGTTCCTCTGGGTTCTATATAGAACCCTGGGGTTCCATACTTGGCCAATAGAACCTTTTACCAAACAAATGGTCCCATAGAACCATTTTGGAGTCCCACATATGAAGCAGGGTATGGAACCATTTCTGGTTCTAAATAGAACCGTTTCTTCTAAGAGTGTGGTACTTAAATTATACTAAGGCACACAATATCATGGTATTAACATCATGACAGTGTCCAAATCTCATGGTTATTTGGTGCTTTCCACCATTTTTCCATTGACGTTCAGTTGTAGAGGCAGAGGGACACGTGTGTGTTGTTTTGTCTTGGCTAGTCGCGACCTTTCACATCTCGGGGTGCCGCTTCGTGACCTCTTCGCACACACACTGCAGGGAAGGATGAGATCAACACTAAAGCAAGCAAACATCTCTGGCTGAGAAAACATGAGCCGCCACACACGCACACACAACAGGAAGCGTTCCTGATGGAGCACAGGAAGTGAAGGGTGCCCGTACACACACACCACCGAAAAGTTTGCGGTGTTCGTCCGCCGTGAGAATCCTCAATTGGGAGCTCAGATTCAAAACCCTATAAAGCTCATGTTCAGGCCAAATTCAGGAAAAATCTGCTTGGAATTCACTTCCCAGATGACTGTGGAAGCTTTATGTCCCACTGCGCTCTTGACTTGGGTTACACGTTTGGCCGACGTTCTTCCTCTTTCTCCCGAACGTGTTTGTCTTTAAGCTTCACGGCGTGTGAAGACGACTCTTCCTTTCAGCTATACTTGTGTCTTTTTTTAGCCAACCGACTCCTGAAATAAATCGCTTCCGGGGCTATGGGGTGGGGAAAAAAAAACAGATTCTTGGCAAACAAGAAGCATATTTTGCATTTATTATGGAAAATAATTTTTACAGGTAGGAGGTGAGACAATTTGGGAATTTCCGTTCGCTGGGAAGTTGGATCGAGAGCGTAAAACTGCTGCATTTTAAGCAGATTCCTGCTCTTTCCATCTGGCCCCACTGGCTGGAGAACCTGATCCGACCTGTCAATCAACAGGCCCCAGCTGTGAGGTGCGGCCCCCGCCTGGAAACCCTCCCCAACTCATTAAAACAGCTTCCCTAACGCTCCCCTCCTCTCTCGGCGTCGGCGCTCCCTCTTCCCCGTTCCGTTCTCTCCTCTCCTGTCCTCTCCCACACTGCGCAGTGGGGTTTTCATATCAGGGGTCTGTGACAGGATCATTTCAGCGATTTGTGGGATTCATCTGCAGTTAAAAGTACAGCCTAAGGCTAGTCTAATTGGTAGGAAGGCTAATTCCCTCCCGTCCTCCTGTCAGTCTGTATTTTATTTACTGAGCCTTGCCAAAACCTATTTACACAATAATGAGAGGAGATTGCTGTGATGCCTGCAACACAAAGACTCGCTCAGCGTGGAATCCAGAGCGAACAATTAAAAGCAAATCTGAAATCACGCTAGCAACCCGCCTGCTACGCAACACAGGTACATGGACGGGTTCGCATCTATCCTGCCGCTGCTATACCTCTGAATTGTGTTGCTCGAAAGTTGCTCAGTTCTGTTGTCTCGGCTGTTTCTCCTCAAAATCCTTGAGAGAAATTCAGTTCATACCAATAACAGTATGGAGAGCAGCTCAAAGCACTTGGATTTGATGTGACATGTTGGAGTTTATAATGAGTTTTCATTGCAGACTTGGGAATCTTGGCAAGTTTGAGAACAGTTTGAGATATTCTTGAGAGCGCTCATGTGATTTCCCTTGGAAATGATCTCTAACTTAACAGTTTTTCTCATAGCTTAATTGAGTTCCCAGCTCAAATCATTGGGGATTTGATGAGATATGTTTGAGTTTGAATTGAGATTTCTTATTTTGGATTTCAGACTAAATCTGAGCACGGTTTGAGACGTTTTATATTCAAAGATAAATTGTTTTGCTCTTTTATGGCTCAAGAGTCTCAAGTTCTATCCCAGCAAACAAATTTAGGTTCTGGGAATGTTCTGGGAACGTTAGTTTTTGGTTCCCAGAACGTTCCTAGAACTTTCCCTTAAGGTTAATGTAACGTTCCTGGAACATTCTCCTTACCTTTATAAAAATGGAACCTAAAAATAACCTACATGGAACGTTCCTATAACGTTCTTTTTTGGTTCCCCAAAAAATTACCTCATGGGATCATTCGCGAACGTTAGGGGAATGTTCTGTTTGCTGGGATAGGTGCCTCTTCTAACATTCCTAAGAAATAATAATACATGAATGAGACATAAATGAGTTGACTTATAATAAGTAATAATCTGGATGGTACAATCTGGTCTTAGATCATTTCAATGAGAAATGTCTGAGTTCATATTGAGATCTGTGAGTTTTGATTGCAGACTGTGGTGTTTTTGAGCAAGGTGTAAGAGGAAACAAATACTGTTTTCCCCACAGTCTCCATTTGCTCTCCTTGTAATTTCATTGCTATCTAGGAGAAACAACTGAGATTTCATTTGTGCAACTTTTCCATCTATTTTTCTTTCTGTTGTGTTATCAGACAAAGACTAGGCCTGACCGTGCACAGGTCACCCGTCAGGTGAGAAGTGTTTAGCATTGTCGTTTCTCCGTGCGAGCGAGCCCGAGGTTTTTATACGGCTTTTTAGAAGCAAAAGACTTGTCAGATTCGGACTGGATCGATGGGAGATGATTTAGGGGTGTTGGGAGGAAACAGGTTGTATTTTTCAAACTCAAATTAAAACCAGTCATGTGAATCTTTATCTCTCTCTGCCTTCACTCTCCCTCTGAAGTCATTTCTCTGTTATTTGTGGTGTTTGGTTTTTATCCTTGACACTTTCACAGAGTGACTGCTCACTTAGAACGAGGAAATCATTCAGAAGAGCCATATTTCTCCCCCTCTCTCCCGAACGCTCCTGCGACAGAGAGCGCTCCGCACCTCCGGGAAGTCTCCGGGGGGCGCCTTCTTTATGATGATACTCTCAAGGTGAATATTGGCATTTATTTAGCCCGAGTTGGATATGAAAGAGATGTTTAGTGGCACCAACCCTGGCAGAAAGTGTGCAGTCAGCACTCATCGCTTCCCGTATAATTCCATTTCATTTCCCTTTTCTCAAAGTCACTGTGCATCCCTTTCTCCCCTCCAACCCTGTTCAAATTAATTTAACACTCCTCTTGAGGAATTCTGATCAAATTAAAGTTTTTCTTTGCGGAGATGACAATAGCGCCACGTCTAACTTTCACGCTGAAATGACGAGCTCCTATATTTAGAGTCTCATAAGGGCTTTGCAGTGGAGAGAGCCTCTTTCTTTCTGCAAGCAAATTAATTGAGGAAATGACAGACTTGGCTGAGGCATCAATCAAAAAGTAGCAACACGACAAACTTTGGCAGCGATTAGAGATGAGAGGGTTTTTTTTAACCAGCTAACAGCTCCAAGCCCCCGATCCAATTTCCTTCAAACAACAGTTTAAAAAGTCTTTCATTTGACGGGAAGCAGAGGAAACAAATCATTGAGTGTAAACTACAACAATGATCACTTCAAGTGCAGGTTTAGAGCCAAGTGGGCGCTTACATTTGTCTAAAACATACAGTGGGGTATATACATATATATTTATTATTATTTTTGAAATTACACTCTTCAAAAAAAGGTACAAAAGCCGTCACTGGGGCTGTACCTTTACAAAAGGTAAACTTTTGTCCATTTAAGGTGCTAATATGTACATTTTAGGTGCTAATATGTACATTTTAAGTGTTAATATATACATTTTAGGTGCTGATATGTCCATTTTAGGTACTAATATGTACATTTTAGGTACTAATTTGTCAGTTTTAGATCCTAATATGTACATTTTAGGTGCTATTATGTCCATTTAAGGAGCTAATATGTCCATTTTAGTTACTAATATGTACATTTTAGGTGGTAATATGTACATTTCAGGTGCTAATATATCCATTTTAGGTGGTAATATGTACATTTCAGGTGCTAATATGTACCACTAAGGTACCAATATGCACTCTTTGAGTACGAAAGTGTACCTTTTGAAAAGGTACAGCCCCAGTGACAGCTTTTGTACCTTTTTTTCTGAGAGTGTATTTCTCTTATATATATATATATCTATATATATATATATGAAGAGTTCAGATGCAAAAGCCTCTAAATGCCATTTGAAATTTTCTTCTAAAATGACCATTTTTATCAAGCTTGTATATTTAAGTTCAGTAATTTCACTTAAATGACAATTAGTAGGTAATCTTCATTGCCATTTAAGTGAAATTACTGAAATTAAATATACAAGCTTGATAAAAATGATCATTTTAGAAGAAAATTTCAAATGGCACTTAGAGGCTTTTGCATCTGAACTCTTCATATATATATATATATATATATAAAGGTTGAATTACCCAAAAAATTAATTTGTGTTCAATTTAATTTACATTTCCTCTAATGGTGTCTGACTTTTGGATCCCATTGCATATTAAACGAAAGCTCCTGGAAGCAAGGAGAAGGAATTGAGGCGACTTGGGAACGCGAGATTCATGGTCTCTGACACCGGACTGATAAGGGCTGTTAGTGTGGCCTTTTTGTTCCGACACAGACAAAGATGGAAAGCACACAATGACGCTCGATAAAGAACATCCGTATTGAAAAGTCCCACACAAATGCTCCAAGTTTCACGTTAAGTCCATACATGAGATCTGGACCGCTGAACAAATTTAGAGTCGTAAATTGCAACCTAGCGCACTCAGTCCATTGTAGATCAGTACATTTAAAAGTCTGGACACCCAGAATGGACCATTGAGTGTCTGTGAATGAGTGTCCATGCTGGAAAGCGAGAGGGAGTGTTAGTGTGCGTGTGTGAGAGGCTGAGAGAGCTGTCACTTTGAGGAATGAGAGACTGTGGCAGTAGGGAGCAGCCTGGCAGATGTGCAAAAGGAACACGAAGCATATTGATCAATTAAGTATGCAAATTCCTCCTGCTGACTAAAGAGAGAAATAAATAAAGTACAATAAGAATTAAGCCCTGCTGTAATGACTCTCTCATGTAAATAAAAAAAAAGGAACGACCATCCACCTAAAATAAGATATTGCTTGAATGCATTCTGTAAGATCTAAATGCATGACTCTACCTAATGTCAGTCAAAGGAAATGTTATATAATTCAGATTTCATGCAGAAATAAGAGAAAGAGACTCCAGCCGCATAAAACCCACCCACACGAACGCGCAACCGTTGTTTTCCTTCAGTGATCAAACAACAGCAGCATAACATGAGAAACAACACACACACACCGAAAAAAACAGAGAAAGTCTGAGATTTCAAATTCAAAATGGCTATCTATCTATCTATCTATCTATCTATCTATCTATCTATCTATCTATCTATCTATCTATCTATCTATCTATCTATCTATCTATCTATCTATCTATCTATCTATCTATCTATCTATCTATCTATCTATCTATCTATCTATCTATCTACCTATCTACCTACCTACCTACCTACCTACCTACCTACCTACCTACCTACCTACCTACCTACCTACACTCTTAGAAAAAAGGGTTCTATATATGTAGCATAGGTTTCTTTACTCAACTCCAAATGACATTTTATGACAATAAAGAACCCGTTTGGCACAAAGGTTCTTTATAGGCTATTTTTCATTCATACATTACATTATTCTCCAATATTTTGTAGTTTTAATTAAATTATTGTTTATTAAACTTAATATCAGATTTTAATCATGCTGATTTTTGGAGGAAAAAATCTGAAATGGCACTCTTCGTGGTATATTGATTAACTACATAAAATGATATAAATATATACATTTTCTAACCCCCATATCTTGAATTTTGATATAGAAAATTTTAGGGGTTCCAAATACGTAGCGCTTTAGAACCTTTTAAGGTTCTATATAGAACCTTTTCTTCTAAGAGTGTACCTACCTACCTACCTACCTACCTAGTACCTACCTACCTACCATCTATCTAAACTGCTATAACTTGCTTTTATTTGCACTCTTTAAATTCTGTTTCTGGATTGTGGATTGTGTGTGATGGTCTTCTGTTGCGTAACCTCATGTGGCAGGTCTGTTTCTCTGCGAGATCGCCCCCCTCTTTGGTGGTGAAAGGCTCCTCATTATAAGTTGGCCTAATGAAATTATCGTCTTGTTCTGCTCTTCTCTATGCTGTTGTCAGGACTTTGAAACACGATAGTTTAATTATGGACTCTGTGTGTGTGTGTGCGTGCTCTCTTCAGCATGCGGGTGCACGAGAGAGCTCTGGACCTCTGGACGTCGCCCAAGCCTGTGAGAGCTGCCCTTTCCTAGAGATATGTTAAACCTGCCATTCATATGAAAATTGACTACAGCCATCGGCCTGCTCTTTTGTTCCTCTCTCACTCCATCCATCTCCCTCCATTTCTTGAATCGGGTCCAAGTTTAGCACGTAGGATCACGCCGATGCCAGAGTCATTTGATTTCCCTGCTTTATCCCGAATCCCCCTGCTCTGTGAGGCCGGAAAGCTCCCCGGCTTTTATTTTCTTATCCCGGGCTCTTCCGAAACAACACAGTGAAGTCCTATCTGCGTCCGCACATGCATATCGCCGGCAGGCCGCAAACCGCCCCGCTCACAATAAGAGAAGCATCACAAGAGGTCATTTCATATAAAACAGGAGAAAATATTCGGTCTTTGACATTTGGACCGTGTTTTTTTTTTTTATATAAATTTCTGCATGGGCAGATAGCATCAAAAGTCTCCTCCTCAATAATAAATATCAGAATGTCAGCTGTCAGTCACTGCCTTTAAGGAAAACAAGACAGAAAGGGAAAGAAAAAAACGGGGGGGGGGAAAAAAGGAAGAACGGACAAAAGCTATCCCGCCGTTGCGACAAGCAAGTGTTTATCCCATGAAAGAAGGATGGAAATGAAGCTAGGGTGCGCGAGGGGCTTTAGAAGCGAGGAACAGGGGAATAATCTCTCACTTTCCCCCTCTTTCTACATTTTGTGAGTGTAGATGTTCCCCTCTAAATTCCCAGAGGGTCTGATCTGGAAAACAGGAAGCTCTCCATGAGTTCTTCCCCCCTCAAGGAACCTCATGTGTTTAAGCTCTCTCTCTCTCTCTCTCTCTCTGAGATTAAAACAGCAACACCTCAGAAAGCGACAGAAAATGTCCTACTTTAAGACAATTTAATCACATCATTTCAATTTCTCATTTGTCCCTTTTACCAAAAGAAAATGTAAATGTTAATAACTTGTATGCCAATACTATAGATGACCTAAAACTATTTTACACACACACATATATATATATATATATATATATATATATACATATATACACGATTAACGATTAACTGTCAAATGATTAATTGCATCCAAAATAAAAGTTTGTGTTTACATAATATATGTGGGTGCACTGTGTATAATTATTTTAGATATATAAATATACACACAAATGCTTGTATATATTTATGAAATATTTTGATGTATATACTGTAGATTTGTATATAATTTATATTATATAGAACTATATATATATATATATATATATATATATATTTATATTAGGGCTGTGCAAAAGTAAATTGCGATTATTTTGTTATTTTTTAAATTATTTTGTATATATAAATACCTATACATTCATGTATATATTTAAGAATTATTTGCGCTTAAATTCTGTGTGTATATATATATATATATATATATATATATATATACATAATCTTTATTATATAAATATAAATATTTTATATAGGAATAACACATTTTCTTAAACATATACATGCATGTGTGTGTATTTATATATACAAAATAACTATATACAGCACACACAAATATATTATGTAAACACAGTCTTTTATTTTGAATGCGATTAATCGCAATTTACTTTAGCACAGCCCTAACATATACCGGTATATATATATATATATATATAATACATTTTTCTTGAATATAAATGCATGTGTGTGTATATATTGCACACATATATTATGTAAACACAAACTTTTATTTTGGATGTGATTAATCGTTTGACAGCCCTAATATATATATATATATATATATATATATATAATATCAAAATTTGAATAAAATAGTATTTTGTATTATTAATTTTATAAAAGCGATATTTTATAGCCATGACTAAAGTCACAATTTAGCACATGCTACTTTAATGCTTTTACCTTCTTTTCCCTGCTAATCGCAAACGCCAGGGCAAAATCTGGGATTTCTTTGTGCGTCTTCTCCCACCCTAACTGAATCTAGATCAATTTCGGCAAACGAATCTGGCCGGCGAGTGCGGTTGGCAATTAGGCATCTTTGCTTCTGCTTGCTGCTTGATTAAGCTGATTGATGAACAGGCCATATGTGGTAGTGTCACAACTTGGCTTGACATCTCTCCGTCTATCCTCCGTACCATCTTCCCGACCGTCCGTGAGGAAAACCAGATCTGAAGATATTGAGAACTGGATGACAACTTTGATCAGTTGTTTTTTCTAGTCCAATAGCAAAGAAAAAAAAAAGACACAGCCAATCGCAAACACTGCACTCATTCATCCAACGTGACGTCACTGTAATATCCAGCCATGCCGTTTAACAGTTTCAAATGGCTTTCCTTTACATGTTTCTGTGTGATAGCACGCATGCATTTGACAGGATATGTGTCTGAAAGCACTTGTTCACGTCCCCGTTTCAATGCTAACGTGTGTTTGCGTGCTTGTTAAAGACCTGGCGCGCTGCGTGTGTTTGCTGCGAGACGTGTGTGTGCGTGTGTTTTCTCCACAGGCTGTGGGGTGTGTGATTGCTGTTATGCTGTCAGGTTGGGTGCTGTTGCTTGGCTTGACTGCGAGGCTCTTTTAATGTGCACTGGAGTAGAATAAGTAACTGCTCGCAGCGGCAGCTGAGCTCAGTCCCTGTTATGGGTGACGCCGCCACCTGACATCCACCAGTCTGCTGTACGGGGAGCCTTTTGGCAACAACACACACATGCATGCATGCACACAAGTGCATGCACAAGCATGGTGGTTCTCAACTGGTTTTGCTTAAGGATCAAAATGACTTCGAGAACGACAAAAATGCATTCAAATTACATTTTGAAATTGAAGTTGATCATTCAAATGCATCTTCCTGTTTATAATTTACATTTTTAAATAATTAAATAATCCATCTGCCTCTTTAATTAGCATTTACCTGCGACCCATGAAGAACCACTGCACTAGTACACACATGCATACATGCACATGCATTTGCATGGAAATTCGACAAAAGCGTGATCTCTCTCTCTCTGCATCTCCTTTTCCATCCCTCTCTCTTTTTTTTTTTTTTTTTTTTTTTGGCGACTTCGTCTTAATCATTTGCGTTGCCTCTTGATCATGTCCTGTGTTTTTCCTGGACAAGTTTGAAATTGCATGCGTCAGGACTTTGCTAATTAAAGTCATACTTTCAAAAATGGCATAATAACTGTTAATTAGCTTGATGCTATTTTCAGCATAATTTGCTAATTAGTGGAAAACCTGTACAGCATTTCTTGCTAATTACAGCGCAGCTCCTCATGCTGCATCTGTGACTGGCCTCCAAATGATGCCATTACACACGTCCACATCTCACATTCGCTCAAAACACTTCATTACCAGCTTCGTTATTGACAAACTCAGGAGTCAGCTGGATTTTAACTAATACGCTTATGAAAAATAATTGTGTCATGTGTTTCTATGCTGTGGTCACCCCTGAAAATAAATGCCGCCTGGAAGGTGTTTGGGGAAAACGATAGGTTGATCGCAAACAAAATACGTGACTCTCATTAAACATGCGTGCACGTTCCTCCCTGGCAGCTGGTCTGGCTCAGGCTGTGCGTGTTCCCACTCAGGTCCTGTATTGAGCTAGTTAGCATTAGCCGAGGATCTGGGAATGCTAACGGTTCGTAGGCCTCCTTAGTGCTAACGGCGCTGGCGAGAACA